>JAGPOW010002799.1:805225-816181 GCA_030014935.1 Caiman crocodilus
CTCTCTGCAGCCCGCGCCTCAATAACCCCCAGGGGTTTCTTCCAACTCTGATAGCTGCCGTGGGGCAATTCCAACAAGACCGTGCCCTGCCCGAGGGCATAACGCAAGTACAGCCGCCTTGGGCTAAGCTGGCGACTCCTGCATTGCTAAGGGAAGATGGAAATTTAAGTTCGCAGTACCCCAGCGATCCCAGATTTGTGCCTCGAAATCAAGAAAGCGTTCTAACGAGGACTGGGAAGAAAAGGGAAAGGAGAAATTTTAGCACAGCAAACGGTATAGGAAGAAACCTTCCACAGATCACGGCCTCAGTTACCCGAGCAAGTGCAATGGTGGTCGTATGAAGTATGATCCCCCAGAGGTATATAAAGGGTGCCAGTGGCACCAAGGAAGGTGGGCAGTGATCTGTGATGTGCAAGGAGGAAGGAAGAGAAGACTTTTATAGAGTTTTGAGATATTGATTTGAAAAGAGAGCGAACACGCTCATACCCATCTATCCAGCTGACCATTTATTCTCAATAAAGGCTTGCCGTAATGATGCCTGGAAGTGAAGAGCCCGTGACTGATTGATGACAGTGAAAGCTTATCTATGGGAAAGAAAGTAATTCATTTTGGCATCGCGTGGAAGAGGATGATGTGATGTCTGTAAGGCCAGCCACAGCAGCCTTTTCATCGAATGGGTGAATCCTTGCAGAAGGTGATGCGCAGGCGCGCATGTATGTACAGAGGGTGGTGCATCGATGCATGCGCTCGCATTAGAGACATGGAGAAGGAAGGAGGCGTTTTTTCAGAAGGATAATGCCCGCGGTACGGCACCGGTCAACCCAATTTCTCAGGAAGAAAATGGTAATGTCACCTCCAGAAGAGATGTTCATGCAATACAGCAGGTTGTGCAATGACTAGAGCCAACAGATATAAGGACTGACACCTTGCGAGAGAAACGTGGTCCCCCCCGGTATCGTACTTGCCGAGTTCTCAAGGGATAAAATACCGAAAGAGAAGGCCAGGGAAAGAAACGGTGGAAGGTAGTTTAAACAGAAAGCTCAGGCTTTGTAGCAAATTAACTAACAACCTCCTAATATAGAGAGCTAAATGCAGGTTCGCTTTGGGATTCAGGGAAGGAAGCTTCACTTACAGCTGCTAAAGGTGCATTAAGTGAAAATCAATCGCATAAGAAACAGGTGGGAAGCGGAGGCCTCGTGAAGCACTGAAGTAAATCGAGACGTCTTCAGTAAGAGACTAAAGTGGATGCGGACCAAGTCATTTATGCAGAAAAGACAAGAGCTAGGAAACGGCAGATGTGAGAGACGCGTCACGGAGAGGCTCGTACAGAAAACTGAGCGCTAGAGAAGTTGAGGAAGAGAATTGATAAGCTGGCTTAAATCCACAGTCATTTAAAAAACTGGGATAACGTTGTAAGCAATGCTATTACTGACGAGGAAAGAAGATTAACATGTAATCTGAAACGAAGCTTGTGTCTGAGCTTCGACTGCGAAGAGGCTGTCCCCGCGAACGCTGGCCGCCATCGGCGCTGGAAGGGAAGCGGCAATTCCAGCCGGCTTGGCCGAGGGAAGGAGAGCAGGGAAAGAAGGTCGTACGCTCAACCCGAGGAAGCGTGAGGAGAGGAAGCATTAGGAAAGCAGGCAGAATAGGGGCATCAGGAGCATTTTCGAAGTATTAAGAGATGAAGGGGCTGAGGAAGAAGAAAAGGACACCCGACTACTGAAGGTACGTCCATCTTCCTCCACGTAAGTCTGTAATAAAGACCTTTACGAAGCGAAAACTGGCTTTCACCAGGGCTCTGTACCCGGCTCCCCTTTCACATCGCAGGGACGGGTGTCACCAGCTGCCCCGGGGGCCGTGCGAGCTTTGCAAGGAGGCTTCCCAGCGTGAAGCAAAGCTCTAGCAGAACGAGAAAGCTTCACAGAACGGCAAAGCAGACGGTGGGCCACGGTGAGGACGGCGCCAGAAAGCGAGGCCAGGGGGAAGCCTAGCTTTCTCCGTTTCCTGAGATGCACCCCAGGTTCCCGAGGGCACGTCTCGAAGCCGTGCGGGAGCTCCAGGGGCCCGACCCGGCCCGGACCGTTGCGGGTTTGCAGGACGCGGCCTCTCGAGCCCGCGGAGCCGCGGAGGGGCGCGGGCAGCTCTTCTCCCGGCACACACGTGTGTCTGCCACGAGTGAGCGGCGCAAGCTAGTACTGGCATTGTAGCCACCGCGAATTGTAGGTACTTATGGTGGTGCAGCAAAGAGGCTCGGGGGTCCTTTTGCTTCTCCTTTGTGACTCCACACACGTTCTTCTGCAAACACGCGGGTGCGGGTGGGCAACATACGTTTCCAACCTTAGACCGCACTGAAATGTGCGCCGCATGCTGGGACTGTTAAGCATTCGGACCAAAGACGATAGGAAAGGGAGTCAGGCAGACTAATTCCCCAAGGGACGGTTTTTGGCAAACGAATGAACTGAAGACAGTACAGACACGCTGGGACAGCAAAGGGGGGTTATCTTGCAAAGAAATTGCTGGGTATGGAAGCAGCAGGGGAAGGCCCCAGCGAAGGTGTCTGAACCAACCAGAAGGTATGAAGAGGCAAAGCTGGACGAGAGGCCTGAGGAACGGCAGAGCGGGAGGGAGGACGTGGATTTAAACCGCCAGCCGAAATGCAAGAGGATACGACTGTAGAGGAACAGGGCATTTCGGATCTCGCGCGGCTCGGTGGCAGGGGAACAAGAACCAGGGCTTTACCCAGGGAAACGAGGGCTTGGTAATTCCTCAGCACCTGGCCCCGGGAAAGCCCCGTGTCTCTAGCTTCAAACAACTCCCACTCCTTCCGCGTGAAATACACTGCCGCGTCCGCAGAGGCCTCCCGGAGCCGCCGTCACGAGCGTTACACCGTCGGCAGCTCCTGTTCCAGCCGCTCCTCGCCTTCCCAAACCCGAGTCTTACACCGAAACAGCAGCTCCGGCAGAGGTCTGGCACGGATGCAGCTCTGCAGGTAGAGCGGGGCTTTTGTTCGCGTTGGCTCACGTCAGCAGCACAGCTGGTCCCTCTTAGCCTAGGCCGTGCCCGTGCGGGCGGCACCGCTAGCATGACGCCGCTAGCGGACTGCAGTCCAGGAACCCGGACTCTCTCGCCCCAGGGACTTCGGGCAGCGAGACGTGCGGCCAGTCCCACTGCCCCCGGGCGTGCGGAGCATCTCAGCTCGTTCGTCCCGCATCCACTGCTGGGGTGCCGGGCATCGTCGTGGAGACTGGCTCGGGACTGCCACAGGCAGGGCAGGCTCGGCCGGGGGATGAGATGGGGCTGCGGGCAGGTGTCGATGGGGTGAGATGGGGCTACGGGAACATAGGGACTGGCATCCAGGGGTGGGCCAGGGGAGTGGGGCTAGGGTCAGGACTGTGGGGCGGCGTGGCTCAGCCGCGCAGGGCGCCCTAGCTGGATTAGGCCGCCCCGGGCTGCGCTGCCAGACAGGCGCGCTGCGCTGGGGCTGCCCGCACGCGCCCGTCCAGGTCACGGGTGCGGCCCCTGCCCCCCTCCCAGGCCTCCCAGTTTGTCTTTTGGGGAGCAGCCCTGTGCTGTTGTTGCCCCCTGATCCTAGCCCCAGCCCCTGCTGACCATGGCCCCATCCCATCCGCCCGGCCAAGCGCGCCCTGCCCGACGAGGTCCCAAAACGGGGTAGACTAGGGATGCGGCAGGTGAAAAAGATGAATCGTTTAACCGATAAACCCGGTGGTGACTGGTTAGCTTACCGGGTATTGCTTAGCACAGGGCAGTGGTGCAGTTTGGCGGGGAAGGGAAAGGGGGAAGCCATGCAGTGCCGCGGCAGGAGCCAGAGCGCAGCAGGACAGGCGGGAGGGAGGAGGGCAAGGGGGATAGTACCCAGAGCCTGTGCCTTGAAGAGGAACCTGGCAGGCACCCTAATGGCTGATCAATTAAGCAATTAGCTGCTCCCTACCTCCCAGCATGGGGCTGGCCAGGCTGCGGTGTCTGGCGGGGCTTGCCACCACCTCCTGCAAAAGGGCCCCGGAGCCGGCTCCCAGCAGCACCCGTGTCCGAGCTGGTTAACTGTTTAACGGATATAATTGGAGGAGATTAAACAAATTATTTTTTAAAGCATCTATACATCCCTAGTTTAGTAATCCGCCGTGCGGGGAGTTTTGGGGAGCCGCTGCAGCTGGGGGGACCGAGGGGGTCTTCACGCAGCCCACAGCAGCTCCCCGAAGCTCCCTGCATTAGGGTTACCGTACTTCCAGTTTCAAAAAGGACAGCTGTGTGGGAGGGGAGGGGAGGGGAGGGGAGGGGAGGGGGAAGGGGTATCTGGTGGTGGAGGAAGCAGCGATACGTCCGCCCCGCCTGACCCACTGTACCCCGTTGCCCAGACCGCGCCGAAGCCCCGCACTGCCCACCCACAGCCCCTGTACAGCTCCTGCGCGCGGTCCCCCGCTCTCGCCTGCCTGCCGCCGGGCTCGGCACACGGAGCGCACCTTCAGAAAACCTGGGTGTACGTAATCCTACCCTGCGTGGACTTGCAGCTCGAATAATTGCCCACCCAGGCTTAGAGGCAGCTGAGGCAGTGCTTCCAGCGGCAGGGAGCACTGGACCTGCGGGTGCTGGGAGCAGCGTTTCTAGTCCCAGGCTAGCTGTACTTGGCAGCAAGCTCCTGTTCCACCCCCGGAGGCACTCCCCGCTGACTCGGTTTCAATGTGGTCTGCCTTGCTGGTAAAGCATCTTCAGGTCTCGGCTCCTCTGGCTCTTGCCCACACCCTCGCCTCTTGCTGGGCTTCGCCCTGCCTGCACACCCACACCCCGCTGTCGCCTGGCCCTTACTTACAGCCACGGTCTCTCTCTCTGCTGTGGGCACCTACCCTGCTTCGCGTGCACTTGGCTCGGCCCCTCTCTCCCGATCTTCCTGGGGATGGCCTCAGCAGCTCCAGGCCTGCAGGCCCTTCTTCAGGTGTCCGCTCCCCAGTTGTGCTCAGGGTCCCTGCACCTGGTGGGAGGCGAAGAGCGTCCCCCGGCTGCGGGCCTCACTGGCACATTGATCACTGATACTGCTCGTGCAAAGACTTTGCTAAAGCATTGGCCAGAGTAGGCCTGGCCAGCGAATCCGACTGACGCCTCAACTCCCAGCACAAGCAAGACTCGGCATGTGGCCAGATGCTCAAGAGGGAGATGGCTGTATGCGGTGCAGACTAGTGCAGTACCCGGGTAAGGCTGGAGTGGGAGCCCCTAGGTCCAGATGTGGAGCAAGCCCGTGGTGCAGGATGGCTCAAGATGTTGGGGGAGTGTAACTGAGTGTATGTCGAACGCTGTATAAAAGCAGGATTAGAAATAAAGGGAACTGTGTGTTGACCTAGAGGACCTGCATGGTGCCAATGCCTTGTCACAGGCATGCGCACGTTGGCACCTTATCTGACTGTGTTAAGGCCACGTCTTCCGGACATTCAACCTGGACATACCTTTGCCACCAAACTGAGCCTGTGGTCGTTCTTTAAGACAAGACTTGCCTTGGGATTTTTTTGGTGCCTTTTGCTGGCACCAGTCTTTGGGTGTTCTCCCAAATTCGGTTGACTCCTCTCGCTGTAACTAGTGTGAAGCTGGGCTCAGTTTCTGTCGTGTTGTTAGCTGCGTTGTGGCGTTTGATAGGCACGGGCATTGCCTCATCTCATGGTGTAATGGGAAGATAATCAAGTGAGGTGCCCAAGGCATTGTCTGTCTGGAATAGAGGAAATCAGCTCCTCTGCAGAGTCGTGGCTCTCTCGCCCGGCAGGCTGCAGGTGTCCCAGGGAGACCACCCTTCCTGGAAGGTGTTGGTGGCTCGTGAGAGCGGTGCTGGGGTCTGGCTGGATGTCGCTGAGGACCCAGCTGTGGAATATGCCCGGCCTTTCACAACCGGCCACACGGGTCAGAGACCCCAGGAGCCAAGGCCGGCCGAATAAGCAGGGTCATGGATGGGTTTGTCACAGCTGGGAAAACAGGACAAGCTGAAGCATTGGGACATCAGTCCCCATCAAGCAGGCACCAGCTTTCGGCTGAGAGATGCTGCTGGGGAGGGCAGAGCCACTGATCTTTACGTGCTCCTGGGGAAGGGGCTCGCTTTGTGAAGCAGCCGGCGGGGCTTTCATCAGCTGATGAGTCCCAGGTCCCCTCTGTGTCGGGGGACTCCAAGTCGGAGCAAAGGCCAGGGTTTAACTGAGCAGTAACCAGCCAGAAGTCAGAGAAACAGCCATTCTCCCTCAAGACCTGCACCAACCCATCTCTGCCTAGTAGCAGCTCCTGCTTGACCCGTTGCGGGGTCGCCCGTGTCAGGGATGCTCTGCCTGCACCTGTGGGGACAACGTGAGGGACTTCCCCTGCCCGGGGCTCGGAGCCGGCTGGGTCCCGCTCCTCTGTCACGGCCGAAGGCTGCACTGGGCAGCCAGCTCTGTCTCAGTAGCCTGGACCCGCGCGCCCTGGCCTCAAGCGCACACAGCAGCATCCGGGCTCCTGCCTGCGGTGGGGGAGATGACAGGATTTTATCGAGTGATTGCGGGGGGGAGAAAGCAGACCACAACCCACCACCCCTCAGCCATCCCCATACCTGGCACTTTGTGGGGATCCTGCCCTGCGCTGACACAGGGCCTGGGGGTAGGATGCACCCCGGAGCGCCCCTCCAGTGCCCACAGCCCCACCTGGTCCCAGCTGATGGTGCCCCTTCCAATGCCCCTCACTCCCACCCCACAGCCCCAGACCACAGAGCCGTGGTTCTCCAGAGCACCCAGAACAGACGTAGTGGAAACGCAGAGTCGTGCTTCTCCAGGACCACCAGAAGAGATGGAGGGGACCGTAGAGGCACGGGCCTTCTGAAGACCAGAAGTGGAAGCAGCCCCAGGTGCACGTGTGACAATCGCATTGACCGTTCCAAGTCGCAACCCAGAAGTGCGAGTGGGGCCATGTCACGGCTGCAGCCTTGCAGCCCTGGGGTGAGGGCAGGACACAGGCGAGGTGCCATCCCCAAAGGTCTCTGTGCCCGGGGTAGCCTCCCCTGTCTGCTTGTCCCAGCAGGATGTGGCAGGCAGGGCCATGGGGGGAGAGCCCAAGGAAACCAGGGGAGCACATGGGAAGACGCCTCTGAAACAGGGTGAACTGTGCCCACACGTGGGAGGCATGAAACAGGCACCTCCAAATGTGTCAAACCAAGTCCCGTTCCCTCTCTTCTTTCTGCAACTGCCTCCATCAACAAGATGAACCAGCCCTCTGGCCAAAAAATGAAGACTCATTGAAAAAAAGTTACGAGGTTATTTTTTTTAAGTGCTGTCATACAGACAAAGTGACCACGGTTTTATACATTGGGAGAGACCAGCAGAGGACAGTTACAGAGGCAATGAATAAAAGAGCACGCGCAATGATGAGTTATCAATCTCTTGGAGTAACCGACTAGCACAGAGGCAGACAAAATATGACCTGTGGGCTGCATCTGGCCTGCTAGGCCATTTTATCCATCCCACAAGGCTCCAAAAAAATTTAGAAAATTAATTTTAATCTGCTCCTGGCTGCCTGTCAAAGATGACAGGAGCCAAGGGCAGTAGGACCCAGGAAGAGCCAGCAGCAGAACTCAGCCCCATGCCCCCATCCGGCCCCTCTACCCCAAGCCCCAGCCAGAACATCTGCCTAGTAAGGGCCTCTGGTCTCAGACTGTCCCTGCACCAAGGGAAGTGCAGATGGGGCAGGGGGAGAGGAAGGAGAGGGCTGTAGGTGACCACCAGTTCTGGGTCTGTTTGAGCAGAGAACGCATTATAGAGGATGCAGCGAAGGAAAGGAGGGCAGGGGGAGCAGCAGGCACCCCGTGGTGCACAGTTTTGAAGACAGGCTGAAAAGCAAAATCTGCTACACTAGGCTCAGGGGGTGGCACGAGCAGTGTCTTGCAGACACTTAATGAGCCTGAGTGTGACTGGGAGAGGGTTTGGGTGGCGGTGAGGAAAGGTGAGTTCGGGGTGGAGGGCAGGGAATGCTTCCCCAGCCATGAATGTCCTCCTTCCTGCAACTCAAGAGCCTCACATACCAGAAGCCTGGGAACAGGAGGGAGGATGAAGCTGGGAGGAGACACTTCTTGAGTGTCAGTTGAAGCCAGTTGTCTTGGAGAGGACACCCTATTTTGAAGGAACTCGTTCTCCCCTTGGGACCACTGAGTGCTTCTAGAAAATGACAGGGAACGCGCAGGCTCCAGTGCTGATGCAAAGACAGTGTCCTCACGGGTTCTGCATGCATCTGGGCTGGCCTCGGGTGTTACCTCTTAGCCCCAGCCCACCAATGAAACCTCCCAGAGGCCAGCCCCTGGGTCCTTTGGGTTTTGCGGTGCCCTACAAGGGCCGGAGGCTGGGTGAACGTTTTCTGCAGTCCCCCAGCATGAGGCTGTATGCCTGAATGCAGCCACAGATGGGTGCTAAATATGTAGACATGTGCAAGCCCTTCCTGCTTTGCTGCCAGAATTATGGATACTCCCGGGAATGGATGCGCTGGTGCCGGGCCAGGTGGGAGGACTGGGTGAAGCTCCTCCCACACTCAGAGCACTGATAGGGCTTCTCCGCTGTGTGGATGCGCTGGTGCCGGGCCAGGTGGGAGGACTGGGTGAAGCCCTTCCCACACTCAGAGCACTGATAGGGCTTCTCCGCTGTGTGGATGCGCTGGTGCTGGGACAGGCTGTAGGGCTGGGTGAAGCTCTTCCCACACTCTGAGCACTGGTGTGGCTTTTCTGCTGCATGGGTAAGCTGGTGCCGGGCCAGGTGGGAGGCTTGGATAAAGCTCTTCCCACACTCCGAGCACTGATGTGGCCTCTCCACTTTGTGGATGCGCTGGTGCTGGGCCAGGCTGGAGGATTCGGTGAAGCTCTTCCCACACTCAGCGCACTGATGTGAGGCTTTCCGTATGTGGATGCGCTGGTGCTCAGCCAGGTGGCAGGAAAGGGTAAATCTTTCCCCACACACTAAGCACTGATCTGCCTTCCCTGTCTGGCGGCGCTGGTGCCGAGCCAAGCTAGAGGACAGGATGAAGCTCTTCCCGCACCCAGAGCACTGATATGGCTTCTCCCCTGTGTGGATGCGCTGGTGCCGGGCCAGGTGGCAGGAGTGGGTAAAACTTTTCCCACACACCAAACACTGATGTGCCTTTTCTCTGTGGAGGACCTGGTGCCGGCCCAAGCTGGAGGACTGGGTGAAGCTCTTCCCACACTCAGAACACTGATGTGGTTTCTCCCCGGTGTGGACGCGCTGGTGCTGAACGAGGGTGGAGGACTGGGTGAAGCTCTTCCCACACACAGAGCACTGATGTCTCTTCTCCCCTGTGTGGATAAGCTGGTGTCGAGCCAAGCTGGAGGGGCGGCTGAAGGACTTCCCACATTCAGGGCACCCAAGTGTCTTCTCCCCTGTGTGGATGCGCTGGTGCTGGGCCAGCCCGGAGGACTGGGTGAAGCTCTTCCCACACTCGGGGCACTGATAGAGATCCTCCCCTGTGTGCACACGGTGGTGCCGTGCCAGGTGGGAAGGGCGGGTAAAGCTCTTCCCAGAATCAGAACAAGACGTGTGCCCTGTGTGGATGAGCTGGTGTTTGGCCAGGATGGATGAGCAGATAAAGATGTTAGCACACGCAGAGTACCGATGTGTCTTTTCTCTTGCGTGCAGGCACCTGTGCCGGGCCAGGTCAGAGGGCTGCCTGCCGCGCTTCCCATACTTCGTGCAGCGGGATGGCTGCTCCTCCCCCTGCACACACCGGTGTCGGGACAGGTCTTGCCAGCAGATGAAGGTCTTCCTGCACTTGGTGCAACGATGTGTCCTCCTCCCCAAGTGGCCGTGCCGGTGCTGAGCCAAGGAGAAGAACTGGGTGAAGGTCTTGCCACACGTGATGCACTGGTACGGACGCTTCTCCCTGTGCACGTGTTGGTGCTTGACCAGGCCCGGGCTGCACACAAAGCTCTTGGCACATTTGATGACGCGGTGGGGAAGCTCTCCAGAATGGATCTTGCTGTGATCCAGGCTCTTCAGGCCTCTCAGCTCCACGAATTGGCCCCTGAACTCGGGGCTCTTTCTGGCTGTTGTCTCTTCTCCAGTCTCACCCCGCCTTGGAGATGGTACCTGGTTCACTGCTATATTCTCCTGTTTTTGAAGCCTCTCCTGCCCCTTTTGCCATTGGTCCTTCTCAGGTCTCAGGGAGCCCATCTCACCCAGAGTCCCTGGGGAAGTCTGTGGTGGCTCCACGTTTGCGGGCCCTTCCTCGGGACGCTGTTCCTCAGCTCTGCTCAGCAGGCAGGCACCTCCTGCATGGGGAAGAGAAACTCCAAATTAGTTCCTGACATTAGTCGGTCTTCCTTCCAAAACCCCAAAAGGTGGGTGTGAGGGAGGGCCAGATCCACGTGCCATGCACACTTCCCTACTCGGTGGATTTCAGAGCCAGATTTCATTCCCAGCTGCCAGCCCAACCACCCGGATGGGAGAAACAGATGTGGGACACGTGGGTTAGGACAGGACCTAAATGGCTTTGTGCTCCAACAGGCTGCGACTGAGACTAGGGGCATCTGCTTGAAGGAAGAATGAGGCTAATGGCCACTTTCTTCTGCAGAACAGTGTCCCAACCTGTGGTATGCATACCCTTGGGGGTACGCGGGTACCCCACCGCTTTCTCTCTCTCTCTCACCCTCTTTTCCTGTCAAAACTACGGCAAAAAAATTTGGTGCACCACACGTTGCGCAGCACTTAAAATTCCCCAGTAATAATTTGGCGCGTCACACTTTGCGCGGCCCTCCTACCTTTGGCCAGCATCACCTCTAGCTACATCAGCTCAGACACCAGTCACATCACGGCCTTATAGGCACAGCCCTGCTTCTGACATACGGCGCACGTTAGTCTGTAGGTATAAAATCCCCTGCAAAATGAGTGTTGGGGGTACTTAGTAACATTTTCAGCAGTTAGGGGGTACTTGCTACTTAAAGGG
>JAGPOW010002799.1:846368-881786 GCA_030014935.1 Caiman crocodilus
GGCCCCGCTGCCGGACTCCCACGCCTCCCAGGGCATCCCCGGCTCACCGGCAGGCAGGGGGGTGCTGGCCAGCAAGCAGGCACCAGCCACGCTGAGGGAAAGCGCCTGGACAGGCCGGCGGCCGCAGCGGCTCAGGGCCAGGGCACAGGCTGCCTTGGCCCCCAAGTCCACGGCCCCGAAGCAGAGCTGCACCAGGAAGATGTTAAGGCCGAAGGACCCCACGTCCATGGACAACCCAAAGTAGGCCAGGTTGTTGGAGAAGCTGTGGGATCAGAGGACCCGGGGTCAGAGGGCAGGGGGCAAGGGAAGAGGGTCAGTAGGTGGGTCAGGGGTCAGCACAGAGCCATCCATCTGTCCATCCACCCATCCGTACATCCATCCGTCTCAGAAAGGGCTGCGCGTGGACAGGTGGAAGGCCGGAGGGAGGGCTGGAAGGATGAAGAGCTGACAGTCTCCGTCCGTCTGGGCGACAGTGACACAGCTGGAGCTGCTGTTTCCGGGACCCTCCCTCACCACCCTGCCACCCCCACCGCCTGTCCGTCCGTCCTTCCTACCTGACACACATGAGGCAGCAGGAGATGCGGCGCAGAGCCGGGGTGAGGAATAGCCCCAGCCAGGACCCAGTGCTGCGTCCCGTGGAGCTGTAGCTTCCCTCCTGCACCAGCACCTGGGGGAACAGGAGCAGGGGAAGACCCTTTTCTCAACCCCCAAGCCCCTCCGCACCCAGAAAACCCAAGCATCTAGGCTTCCAGCCCCACTCCCCCCGGGGCACCCAGGCATCTGGGCTCTCACCCCCCTGCTTGAGCCCCCCCAGACAACCCAGGCATCCAGGCTCCCGGCCCCAGTGCCCCAGCGCCCTCCCCTGCCCAGAGAGCCCAGGCTTCCCGGCCCCCAGCCTCCCCTGCTCAATCCCCCATTCCCAGCCCCTCCCAGAGAAGCCAGGAGCCCAAGCTCCTGACCCCCCGCCCCGCTTACCTCCAGGTTCAGCCCTTCCCCTGCCGCGGTTCTGCCATTGACGCGGGCAACCCGCTGCAGGTTCCTCAGTGCCTCCTTGGTCCGGCCCTGGACCAGCAGCCACCGTGCGGACTCGGGGACCCACCTGGCGGAAGGGGGAGGCTTAGAGGAGGGGAGTGGGGAGGGAGCCTGATGGCTCTGGGAGTCACTCATGGGGTAAACTGAGGCACAGGGGCTGCAGAGGGGGAGGGTTGGATTTGGTTTTGGAGAGAGCCCAGGGGTCCCGGCTCCCCAGCCCGCCCTCTGCTCCCAGAGCCAGATGGAAACCAGGTGTCCGGGCTCCCAGCCCCCACGCCCCCCGCTCTGTCCCCAGCTGCCAGTCCCCTCCCAGAGACCCCAGGCCTCTGGGCTCCATGGTGGATGAAACGCATGCAACCAGGCTTCTGAATAAGGAGGCAAGCGAGGCACCCCAGGAATGGACCCCCCGTGTCCAGGTCCCAAAGTGGGCGCGGGACCCAGGCCCCCGGGGTACTCACCAGGCACTGAGCAGGAAGGCCAGGAAGGGGGCAGAGATGGCCAGCTGCAAGTGGCGCCAGTCCCGCATGCTGTAGGCGAGGCCAGCCAGGACCAGCTGCCCGGCCGTGCTGCAGTAGCTGAGCCAGGTCACCACGCCTGCGCGTGCCCCCCGCGGCACCCACTCCAGGCCTGGGGAGGACAGGGGCAGGGGGTTGAGACCCTGCACGCTCATGTCACGACAGGGCCCACCCTCTCCAGCCCCCTCCCAGCCTGGCTGGGCTGGACTGGCGCTCCCAGGATTGGGCCCAAATTAGGGCCCATAAAGGGGACGGGTCCCTGGCCCTGCCTCCCCCACTCCAGCCAGCGCCACAGAGACGGATCCAAAAATGGGACTCCCTCCAGCCAGTGCCCCCAGGACAGCGCCCCGATAGGGGTGCAAAGAGGGATCCACTCCAGCCAGTGGCACCAGGATGAGGCCCAGCTTTGCACCCGCAAAGGGGACAGGCTTCTGCCCCCCGCCCCAGGCAGTGCCCCAAGGATTGGGGTCCCTGGGGAAATAGACCCCTGGATCTCCCACCCCAGCTGGCGTGCCTGGGTCAGGCCAGGTCAGATCCCACAGAGGACAGCAGCCCCCGCCCCCTCTGCCCTGGCCAGTGCCCCCCTGCCTGGATTTGGACCCATAGGAGGGACATGCCCCTGCCCTCCTGACCCCAGCCCCTGACCAAGCATCAGTGCCCCTAGGTGGACAGCCGCCCAGCCCAGCCCGTGCCCGCGCCCCAGAGATGGGCCCGAATTGCAACCCCCCAGTGCTTACTGAGGCCGATGTAGTTGATCAGGAACCCGGCCAAGCCGATACCGCTCAGGGTTCGGCACACGCAGTAGGTGGTGAAGTCAGGGGCCAGCGCGGCCCCCGTGCCTCCAGCCCCCACTGTCAGCAGGGATGCCAGCAGCACCCGCCGGCGCCCCACCCTAGGGTAGAGGGGGAGGTCACGACCCAGAGCCAGGTGCAGGCACAGCTCCCCATGTCCCACCCCAAAGTGAGCCACAGCCCCCACTCCAGAGCCAGCCGCACCTGCCTGCATCACATCCCAGAGCCAGCAACATCTCAGCCTTGCTACCCACGCCAGGGCCCCCCGTATGGCACCCCAGAGCCAGCCGCACCTCCCCACAGCGTCCCACACCATAGTCCCTCACCCCTCCCACCCCCTTCTCCATTCCCTCCCACCCCGCCTAGCCCCCGAGCCAGCCACAGCCCACCACGTCCCAGCCCAGAGCCAGCTACATCAGTCACGGTACACCGCAGAGCTAGCCGCATCCCACTAGCACATCCAACCCCAGTCCCCACATCCAGCCACCTCCGTCACAAGGTCCCTCCCCAGAGCCAGCTGCATCCTCCCCTCATACAGCCCTGGACAATATGGTCCGGCTGGCCCAAGAGGAAGGTGGGGTGCAGTTTGAGGAGTCCCAGCTCTCCGACACCAACCTGTCCGACAAGGTCCCAAAAATGAAGGCTCCCAGCAGGACGCCCGCCATGAAGAGGGTCTGGGCCAGTGCCGGCAGCGGCCCCCGCTCACACACCAGGTCCCACTGCCAGAGAGATGAAGGGTTGGATGAATGGTTGCTTCAGCCCCTCTGCCCCCCTCCTCGCCCCTCTCCAACCCCGGGGAAAGCTGTGATCCAGGGAATGGGGGTCTCCTCCAGACTGCCCCAAGCCTCTCTCCCCACCCGATCCAGGCTCCATGCACTTTGGGGGGGTCTCTAATCCAGGGGGGTTCCCCAGCCCCTGCCCTCCCGCGGGTCTGTGACCCAGAGGGATTCCCCCTCCCCACTTCCCTCCAGCCCTCTCCCCCAGCACCCCCCAGGATCTCTAACCCTGGCTCCTCTCAGCCCCTGCCCCCCTGTACCTCGGTGATGATGGTAACATCGAAGGCCCGAGGCTGGTGGTGCCCCCTTTCCCAGGCAGGCGCCCCGGGGGGGTGGGCCGAGGCATTGAGGGGGGTAGTGGGGGGCACTGGGGGGCAGCGAGGGGGGCCTGCGGGGGCACTGAAGTTCTGCACCAGGTTGTGGCTGGCAACCAAGAGGGCTGGGGCAGAGAGGGCGGCGAGGCAGAGGCACTGGCACCGGCCCAGCATGTTCACAGCCCCCCAGCAGCGCCGCGGGGCCATGGAGCTGGGGCTCGGGGAACAGAGTGCGGGAGCTGCAGGGGTGCGCGGCTGCAAGGGGGGGGGGCACTGGGAGAAGGGGTGAGGGGTCTCAGGGCTGGGGGATCCTGGGGGCAATGGGGCAGTGGGGAGGTGCAGGGGTGCGCGGCTGCAAGGAGTGGGGGGGGCACTGGGAGCAGGGGTGAGGGATCCTGGGGGCAATGGGGCAGTGGGAAGGTGCAGGGAGAACTGGGGCTGCAAGGAGTGGGGGTGCAGGGGGGCACTGGGGTCCCGGGAGCTGCAGGAGGAGATGGGTGCCGACACCAGCCAGGGAAGCAGCTCTGCCCCCGGGCTGCCTCCTGCCTCCGGCCCTTTATCCGTTTCCAGGGTTAACCATTCACCGCTGCCCGCTTCCGCTCTCCTCTGGCCTGCCGGGTGGGGGGGGTGGGGGCAGGTAGGGCATGGGGGGGCACGGGGCGAGGGGTGGGTGCTGGGGGTGGAAAGCAGCATTTGGGGGTGTAGGCAGCCCCTCTTTCTGTACTGTGCCTTTATGAGCAAGGGGGCTGAAAAGGGGGGTTGGGGGGCAGAGTGTGTCACCTCTCAGCCCCCCGCCCGGGTAACAGGGTTGTTTTGAACCCTCTGCCCTCCCCTGAATGGGAGGGGAAGGAAAGAGCTTTGGCATCACTGCGACCTCACGGCAAGATAATCGTTAATCCTGCATTAGCCCCCCCTACCCCCAGGCCTGGTCACCTATTGCTGGAGTTTGCTCGCTGCCCCCCCAGCTTTCACATCCAGCCCGGGCCCCTTGCCCGGGGAGGTGGCTTGCCCCCTGAAGGGCCGGGTGTCTGTCCCACCCTGGGGCCTGGATCCTCGCCCCCATAGCCCACCTCCAGGGCCGGGTAGGTCCAGGTCTGAGACCTGCCGAGGGGAGAAGGGGGGATTCGAGTCCTGAACCAGTGCCAGTCCCCATGATCCTGGCACCATTTGGCCCTGGCCCAAGCACACGCTTGTGCATCCAGCTCCGGTGTTTTCCTGGAAAAGTAGGTGAGAGAAGACGTCAAAGGAGTCGCTGTGTTTAAAAGCATCACATCCCCTTCCGGAGCTGGAGAGGACCCAGGCGTCCGGGCTTCCAGCCCTTCACCTTGCTCTAAGCCCCCCGATCTCACTCCTCTCCCCAAGCTGGAGAGAAGCCAGGCACCCAGGGTCCCAGCTCCCCTCGCCCAAGCCCCCAGCTCCCAGTTCGTCCAGCAATTATGCTTGAATTACTGGACTAGAAAGTGGGGCTCAGCAGTTTGTGGTTTACAGCTTTTTATGTGTCTTTAGCATCCTAGCTATGCAGTGGATAGAAAGGGGACACGTGCGCGCGCGCACACACACACATGACTGCACACTCACACACAACCCTACTCACAGCTACAGTCACACCCCCTCCGCACTGAAACATCCCATGTGCATGCCTATCCACATTCACACCCCCGTGACATCCCACACAGCTGGTCCACCGCCTTCACAAACACACATGCAGCTGTGACCGCTGGCATGTGTGTGAACGGGTTTGTACCGGTGTGCCTATGCAATGTGCCTGTGATGCCGCAGCCACGCACGTGTACACAAGTGTGACGCTATAATTGTGTGCAAGCACACAGGTGGGTGGGATGTTTCAATGGGTATTTCTCTGTGTGTGTGTGTGCGCATGTGGGTGGAGTGTGCAGTCACATGGGTGTGCATATGCGTGTATACCTGCAAGGTACCCTTGAGCGTGTGACACTAATGCAGGTGCCCTGTTTCTACACGCACACACAACTAGCAGTTCCTGTGTGACATGCTCTGTGTAACAGGAAGCCAGGAGCTCCTGTTGCTTTAAGAGAGGAGCCGCAGTATGTCCGCAGGTGCGGGAAGACAGCCGTGGGCAGCCGGGCTGCAAGCACTTACTGCACGAGATGCTGACTGCGCCACAGCTCTTTGCTATGGCACAGTAGCACCGTGTGGCAGGAAGTGTGACGCGGCGCTTCTGCACAGTCGTCACGCGCAACTGCTCAAGCACCATCACCTAAAAGCCATTCGGCAACACGACTGCACAGTAACTCCGGTTCCTGCACGCCACGTAGTACTCATCTGTGCAGGCTTCCTGTGCTTTATGCACGTTCTGTATTTGCAAATTTGCTCTTATGCCAGGACTCTTTTTATTCCAAAACTTCATTACGGGCGAGGTAAATTCACTCTCGAGCGATTGGCGTGGTGACAGCCCGCAGTCAGCTGCTTTGTGCGGTGCGCTGTGGGAGCGACGCGTGCTGTGCGGATGTGCGCTCCTCGCTCGTTGTCTGCAACACGTGTTGCTGTCGTCGCCAGCCCCATGATGGTAACGTGTGCCACCGCCTTGTGCTTGCGTGCACTGTCTGGTGTTGGCGAGTACCAAAATTGTCTTATAAAAGTGGGAGAAATGGGCCTGGGGGCAGTTGCTGGACATGAACGACGTGTGCCCCTGGAGGCGAGGCGGGTGGGCATGGTGACTGCCTGCACGTAGTGATAGCAGGGGCATGGTGGCGGTGAGCGGGGAGCTCCCGCAGGCAGCTGCAATGGTGGCAGTGGCGGGGGGGGCTGGGCACGGCACTCCCGCAGGTGGCCACAGCAGTGTGGGGGGGGGCGGCAAGTAGTGAGCGCTGGCATCGCCGGCAGTGTCAGTGGCACTTCTCTCGGGAGGTGCGCTGCCAATCTCAGGGGTGGGCATGCACCCGTGTGCACCCGCCACACGTCTCCAATGGCTGAACCTACATGAAACTCAAATGACCAAATGACAATACCAGTACATCTTGCACGAGAATGAAAGATAGTGCCGGGGGCCGTGCAAAATGAAGCAATCACAGTCGATCCCATCTCCCGAGCTGGTTTCAGACACACCCCACGTTAAACTACGCTAACTGCCCTTCCTTAGGCGACCGTCTCTTTCCTTATCGATATGTCCTTCCCTGACGTTCATATTCCCCGAGGCAGACAATGTCTGTTTGGGGTTTTTGATCTATCTCCAGTCAAAGATATTTTGGGTTCTGTCCCACTTTTAAAACAACACCCTGAACCGTGCCTTGTAACCAATGTTTCAAGGTGTCCTATTCGGTCAATCAAGCCCCTTCTCAGTTAATTAACTTGTAACCTCTGGGCTAATCAAGAGCTTGCAAAAGTAAGTTTCTCAACCGGACAAACCAAACAGGATCCAAGCAGCGAACAAGTGTGACATGCACTCAGAAGATGATGACCCTTCTCCATCTCTTTGTTTGGACTTTAATCGTCAAGCTACCAGGAAAGGCACACAGCTGGGAGCACGAGCAAGAAACGGAGCTAGTGGCAAAGCGTGCTCCGAGAGAGAGGGTGAAATCACGCTCTGCAGCATCACAGCCTTAGGCCCAGATGATCGTCCTCGCCGACAGATCCACACCTGGCGAAGGCTGTAAAGACTGAGACCGGCTCCTGCCTGAATTGGTGAGACACGACTAACAGCTCAAATGTCCTGGACTTTGATAATAGCTCGTTTATTTGAATATTGAGGACTCTTTCTGTAATTGTGTACAAAGCTTGTTCGTGGGCATAGTTAATTAAGCCTTTCTGCTATTAATCGGATGCGGTGTCGTGTCAAATCCCTGCATACGCGAGGGTTAAGATCCCGTCTAAATGTTGCCACGTGGCCATTTCTTTCCTTCCTCAGTTGGACTTGGTAGTTGGTGCATGGGCTCACCACCAGGCCTCTTGTCCCTGATCCACAGATGGAAGCAGCAGGTTCAATTCTCTCTTCCAAGGAAATTCGCCCTCTCTCTCCTTTCTCCCTGATGCTGCTGTAGTTTCACGGGGTAGGTGGGCTGAGGAAATGGGCAGGGTTGACTCCAGGGTGAAGAAAGGAAGATAATCCCTCGTCCCCAAAAGTCCTTATCCGTACAGGAAAGAGCTGGGGAGAGGCAGCGAGGGAGGGCAGGGGCAGCAGAGTTAAAAGCCCCAGCACCGGCAGCCCGTGCACAATGGGAGGAAGGCTGATTCCTGCTCTTCAGCGTGCTGGAGAAGTCAGTTCCTTCAGTGTGACCCCAAATGGTAAGTTTGGGAGGGTTTTGGGGAGGGGGTGTTGGCTCCAGGACTGCTTCTGTGAGATCCTTGGGAAATATCCCCAAGGGAGGGTCTGGGAACATTTTAAACGATGTTCACTTAGATTTGCTTAACATAACCAAATGAAACGAATGGGTAGCAAGCCAAGGTTTCTGAAGACAGGTGTGCTTGGAAACGCCGTAGCTGGCTGGCTTCCTTGCCTGCCGTGTTGACACGACGCCGCTCGCAAGTTCCCACCCTAACGGGAGGGTCCACGTGGCTGCGACAGACCCCGAGTGCGGTCCTCTGCTCCAGCTCTCCAAGGCGGCCCGCCCCAGGAGCCTCCCAGTTAAGACCTGAAGCCCTGACATTCATGGAAACCAAACCGGGAGTTAGGGGGTTGTGCTGCCAGGCCCGTGAAGCTACGGGCACCAGGTCCCACTGCCTTCAGCCCTAAAAGCCAAGTCCAGGCCCTAGTCTCCTTCTGGGCAAAGGCAAAAGCTCTTGCTGCACGAGTTTCCCTATCGATCTTCTGGTTTTGACTCTGGAAAGACCTCAGAAACCCCTTATTCTGGTTCCTCGCACATGACTCTGGTTTGACCTTTGGCTCCGGCTTTTGGCTTCTCGTCCCAGGTAACCCTAGACTTACCTTGTCTCCAGCTTCAGCTTCTTACTCTGGCTGGTCCTGCCCTCATTGCTTGAAGCAGTGCAGCTGGGGCCGGAGGAGAAGGAGCCACGGGAGGCAGCGGGAGCCAAGCAGCACCCAGGCGGCTGCAGGTCCGGCCCCGCTGGGAAGCTGTGCGGTGGCTGGGGCCGGGGCTGGCAGGTGCAGGTGGGAGTGCAGCGTGGCTTGCCCTGGGCGGGCCGGGAAGGAGGACCTGCACCGCCCGGGTGAGCCCTGCTGCACATGCCCCATGCTCCCTCTCTGGCCCTCTCCCCACCCCCAGCTAGTTCCTGGGACCTAGTACGCAGGCAGCCCCGTGCCATATGCACACACCCACATACACACTTATGCATGGCAGGAACCCCTTCTTCCACTTCCGATGCCCGTGCCTCGCCTGGCTGATAGGTGGCCAAATATCCAATGCCAAGGAGGTCCCCCACGTGCAAATGGGCTGCTCACAATGGCCCTCGATGGCAGAGGCCAGCCAGGAGTGAAAAAGCCGGTCCAGGGGCCAGGGACTGAGACAGCCTTGCTTTCTTCATCACGCACAGGGTCTTGGTTACCGTGCTGCAGTTACCGTCTGAACAGGTGCTTGAACCCTGGGCCCTCAAATTACCGTGGCGTTTGCCCGGGTGGGCTCTTTCACAGACGGCTGCTGGCCGAGGCTTCCCTTCCTGCATCCACAGCAGGCATGGGCGGCCCGCTTGCCTTCCCCGCACCCTACCCAGGCCAAGCCATCTGGTGCCAGGTGCCCAGGCAGCTCTGGAGCAGCTCCCCCACTTCTCCCTACAGTTTGCCAGGCAGTTTGCTCTCATGCCACTGAAGAGCATGGGTTGTGGGTGCTGGGCACTGGGTTGGCGGTGCCGGGGTTCAGGTGATGGGCTCCCACCCAGCTGCGATGAGGGCCTGGTGACCCTCACCCCTCTCCCAACAGCCCTCTCCTGAGAGATGTCCCGGGCCAGGGCTTTTGCCATGCATGGGCTACACCAATGTCATCAGCACCCATGGGTGCATCACGTCCGGCCCCATGGACTTGTATACATCCAGCTTTTCTAGCCTGTTCTTTTGCCGCTGTTGGCAGGTGCAGTCTGTCCGGGAGCCGACCTTGCCAGTGCAGACTGAGGTGAAAAAGGCATTGAGCACTGCAGCCTTTTCTGCATCGCCTGTCACTAGGTTGCCTCCCCGACCAAGAAAAAGACTCACACTTTCCCTGATCGTCCTGTTGTTGCTGACATACTTGTAAAATCCCTTCCTGTTACCTTTCGCCTCCCTTGCTAAGCGCAGCTCCAGCTGCACTTTGGCCTTCCTGACTTCATCCCTGCATGCCCAAGCAATACTTTTATACTCCTCCTTGGCTCTTTGTCCAACTTGCCACTTCCTATAAGCTTCACGTGTGTGCTGTAGCTCACCGACGAGCTCCCTGCTAAGCCACGCTGGTCTTCTGCCATACTTACTAGCCTTCCTGCACGTCGGGATGGTGTGTTCCTGCACCCAGAGCTACCTTTCTTTAAAATACAACCAGGTCTCCTGCACTCCTTCCCCCCCTCGCCTGGCATCCCAGGGGATCCTGCTCATTATTCCCTGAATGAGTCGAAGTCTGCTTTTCTGAAGGCCAGGGTCCTTACTTCGCTCCTCCCCTTCCTCTTTTCCTCCGTTGACTGAACTCAATCACCTCGTGGTCGCTGCTGCCCTAGTCGTCACTCATTTCTCCGTTCCCCTTGAACTTTTGCCTGTTTGTGAGCAGCTGGTCCAGGAGAGCACAGCCCCTAGCTGGCCGTGCCAGTATTAGCACCAGGATGTTGTCCCCAACGCTCTCCAAAAACTTCCTGCATTGCCCGCGCGCTGCTGCTTTGCCCTCTCAGCAGACATCAAGGAGATCAAAATCCCCCAT
Organism: Caiman crocodilus; assembly: GCA_030014935.1. Taxonomy (NCBI): domain Eukaryota; kingdom Metazoa; phylum Chordata; order Crocodylia; family Alligatoridae; genus Caiman; species Caiman crocodilus. Next base: position 856,600 of record JAGPOW010002799.1, read on the forward strand.
CAGAATATGTAGACTTCCACTACCTGCTTGAAGAAAGCCTCATCTGCCTAGCCTGGCGGTCTATAGGAGACCCTCGCCGTGACACCACCCTTGTGGCTCTCCCCTTTGGCCCAAACCCAGGGACTATCAACAGTCTCCTTTTATTGCTAGCCAATCCACAGCACGCTGATGAACACAAGAGCATCTATTCTGTTGTCTTTTCGGAGGCTGGGGACTGCATCCTTCACCCTGGAGTAGGAGCATCCCCTCCTTTGGTCCGTGACTCCGACTGCAGAGGACCGAGGAATTTAATACCTTTCTCCAAAGCAGGGATAGAAGACACTTGGGTGGGTTGTGGATCCCTGCAAAGGATGACATATTTCAGTGGACCAAGAAGGAAGAATGACATTGTCACACTGTGGCGCCCTAACATCAGGAAGGAGACTGAAGGCCTGAGAGGAACACACTGCTTAGGCGCAGCTACACAAGACATTTACTGTGCAGTACACTCATTAGCTTCACAGTAGTGTCTACACGTGCACCCCCTCAGGGCACACACAAGTAATAAACTCCGCAGCAGGGTAGTACTTGGGAATACAAGGAAGACTTTGCCGCGGTTTTTTCATGCACGGCAGCCTGCCGGCGAGCTCCGCGCTAGCACCCCCACGCCCAGCCAGCTCCTCTGGAGCGTATTGAGCCCAGTCGGAACAGAAGTTTTTCTTTATGTCTAGCCTAAACTTTTCCTCGACTAGCTCGTGCCCATCGGACCTCGCCCTCCCAAGGGGTGCCTTTCTGAAGAGCTGCTCCCCTTGATCCTGATGTTCATCCCAACATACTTGTAGGTGGCTATCAAGTCACCCCTCCGTCTTCTTTTACTCAGACTGAACAAACAGTGGGTGCGTCTACATGAGACACCTGACTGCACATTAGACTAATCTAATGCACATTAAAATGTCACCGTCTCCAAGTGCACATCAGTTACTGCGCATTAAATTAGTCTAATGTGCTATTTGCTAGTACCAATACATACAGGTACTAGAAAAACAGTGCATTAACTAATGCGCTGAAGAGCACATGTAGACCCTGCCTGGAAGCAGTTTGCTCCCAGTCAGCCTAGGCAGCAGCTGCCTGGCTAAGCCCCAATGTCTGCTGGGGGTGGGGGCAGGCAGCCGGCCCTGCCAGTCAGGGCTGTTGCAGTCCAGCTCAGCGCACTGGGGCCTGGGCACATCTGCAGACTTGGACCCGGGAGCTTCCCTGGAACAATTAACTGTGGAGAAATAAGCTCTGCAGTTTACCGATGCCCTCGAATGGCCCATGTAGACGTGCCCCTTGAGAACGTCCCATCTTAAACTCCCATCACCTGGGACTGAAGGTCCTTTGCCTTCTTTCAAGGAGGCATGGGGCCAACATGACAGCCACTGTTCACTATGCCATTCACGCTTCTTATCTGCTGGGCAATCTGTGGCTGTGATTCCCAGGCGGGCAGAGTGGAAAAGCTCAATGTTTCCTCGTTTCCAGGTATGTCCTGGGTGATGATAAGAAGTGGTCCTGGTGTGGAGAGGACAGGTGTAATACCTGGAATAAGTGCCATTAGAGCTGTCACTGCTGGGGCAGCGTGGGAGGCAAGAGAGGGACTAGGTCCCTCCACCAGAACTGCTCCTCCTCCTCAGTTCCTGAAGGTCAGGGAGGCCTTTCGGCTGAGCAGAGAAAAACGGGTCCCACCAGGGCTTGAACTCTGATTACGGAAGTCAGAGTCCCTGGTACTGGGCACTGCCCCCTGAGATCTTGGCCAAAGAGCTCATGGGGGCCCTTTGAAAAAGGAGCCTTTTGGTCTGGCAGCGGGCTCAGGAGGTTCGCCCTGGTCCCCAGCCCTCAGTCACTTCATTCCCCAGCCCTGGAGTTGTCCCCTTGCTAACTACCTTGGAGCACTTGGAGGATTTTAACTGCATCCCGCTCAGACGTAGCTCACAGTGTTCTGCCTGCCCCTCTCTCTGAGGGCTGCAAAATCCTCCCCGGGTCTCCGCTCAGGAGGATGCCGCTCCTGCTGCTCTGGTGGCATTGGAGCCTGACCACGGGGAAGAGCCCGGGGGCCAGCATTCAAGAGTCCTAGAAAACGAGGGCTGGAAGGACCCTCAGGAGGTCACATCTATCCAGCCCCCTGCTCCAAGCAGGGCCAGCCCAACTGCATCATCCCAGCCAAAGCTTTGTCTCGCTGGGTTTTGAAAACCTCCAAGGATGGAGCTTCTTCCGCCTCTCTGGGTAACCTGCTCCAGTGTTTTACTACCCTCCGAATGAGGAAATTCTTCCTAATATCCATCCTAAACTTCCCCTGCTGCAACTTGAGCCCATTGCTCCTTGTTCTGTCATCTGTTACCACTGAGACCAGTCCAGCTCCATCCTCTTTGCAACCACCCTGCAGGGAGATGAAGGCTGCTATTAAGTCCCCCCTTGGCCTCCTCTTCTCCAGACTAAATCAGCCCAATTTCCTCAGCTTCTCCGTGTAAGCCATGTCCCCCAGCCCCCAAACCATTTCCATTGCCCTCCACTGGACTCTCTCCAAATTGTCCTCATCCTTTCTGTAGTGGGGTCCCAAAACTGAGCACAGGATTGCAGATGTAGCTAAGGAGGCTCCCATTTCAGTATAGCCGAGATCTTCCCACTGGCACTGGAAAAGGGAGGATAACTATGCATTACCTTGGTCAGGGTACCACGCTCATGCTTTTACCCAGCCGGTAGAAAAACCACCTTGGTGGTGACGGTATTTCCCCTGCCATCGTTGCAGGGGCTTACGTGCAGGTTAGACGCACACTTGGCTGGACTGGTTTAGATGGGACAATTGTTCCTGTCTTAGCAGGGGTGGCGTGAGTTGTGATACCCCAAGGGCCCTTCTGGCTCTTCTTTTCTGTGAGCTAAGGATTCTTTGAATTAAACCTGACGTGTGAAAAGTTGTGGCTGAGAAGCAGCTCCACGTATGGGCAACCCCCGGGGCCTAGAAGACCCTCTGTGACCTCTGGCCTCACCTTTTTGCAAGCCCTCTTACAACCAGCCTGGGGCACTCTGGAAACACCCACCCCCAGGGAAACACTGAGCAGCATCTTTACCCTCTTCCTTCCTCTGCCCTTGCCTGTGGGTGACCCTCATCTGCCATGCTGCACTGGGAGAGGGCACGGCTCTGCTGGCAGGAAGCTTTCAGCATCTGAGCAGCTGCCTGGGTTGGTGTTAGAGTCGATTTGGAGTGAGGGGGCTAAAGAGCCCCTTGGGAGTGGGCAGAAGCAAGGAGCTCCCCTCTGCTCTTGGTCCAGCTGAACCGGCTCCATCGCGGCCCCATCCCTTATGCTCAGGGCTGCCAGCAAGGGGGTAGGGCTCTGTTTGCCCCTTCTTTGCAGTTTCTATTTCCTTCCATTGGGGCTTCAAGACCCGTTGAACAGCAAAGGAAACCACAGACCAGAAGTGGGAGACAGCTGGCCCAGTCCTGGCAGATGCTGTGTTAAGACCATGGGGTGCAGCTCTTCCTGCCTCACCGAGCAATTGCCTCCCTAATGCTTTTAGGGAGTCAGCACTCGCAGGCACTCTCCCTTGGCGTGGGGTGGCTATGGCTGGGGACATCGTCTATGCTGATATCCACATCCCTGCAGAGCCGCCCACTGCTCACCAGGCCCCTGCCACTGCGTCCCATGGTGAGTGAGTCACGGTGGGGTCCTGTGCTATGAATGCCCACTTCTTATATTGTTAACTGGGGGAAGGGGGGCTGCTGTTGGGGGCCTGGCCAGGGGGTTTGCCATGCTAGGGAGAGGATCTCATTAACTCCTGGGTGAGACGTGCTGGCAAGTGGTGCCATTCTCTGCCCCCGAGCCTGACGCTGCCCACCCCGTACAGTCTGCCCGTGTGCCTTTTGTTCGTGCTGCGCCGGGGGAGGGAGGCTGGTCCAGCTGATCTCTCTGCAGAGTAGGCAGGGTCCTTGGAGGAGCAAGGCTGACCAGGAGCAAATTGCTTCCAGTCAGGGTCTCCATATGCTCTTCGGCCCATTAGTTAACGCACTGTTTCTTCTGGTACCTGTATGTATTAGTACTAGCAAACAGAGCATTAGACTAATTTAATGTGCAGTAATTGAGGTGCATGTGTAGACGGTGATGTTTTAATGTGCATTAGAGTAGTCTTATGTGCAGTAAAGTGTCTCATGCAGGCGCATCCACCATTTGTTCAGTCTGAGTAAAAGAAGATGGGGGGGGTGACTTGGACTCCTTGGCAATGATGGCCCACGGGCGTCTCACCCCCAACGCTAAAGAAGCAGATACTGACTGAGACCAGCTGGAGGCCTGGCCTATTCAGGGAATGGAGCAGGGCTGTTTGGTGCCAGGCAGGAGATCTGGTCCAGAGACCTCCCACAGTCTGCCTGCCCTCAGCCCAGGTGAGGCCTGGACCCAAAAGTGAGGGCTGGTTCCCCTCAGCTGGGGTCATCCCAGTCTTTGCCTGTCAGATGCTAGAAACGAGGAGGAGGACCTTAGGAATGAGAAGGGCCGCAGCGGTCACTTTTTAGAGGGAGATAGTTGAACATTAAATACCCCAGGAGTCTTGGGGTGCAGGATGTTGATGTGCCAGGAAGGGAGAGGGACTTGTTCCTATCTCCTCATCCAAGAGCCCTTTTTTGGTCAGCACAAACTCTTTTGCATAATGGTTTAGGACACGGGTGGGCAAAATACAGGTCTGGCCCACTGAGGGATTTTTGTCTGGCTCACGGTGGGTCCCTCAGTTATGCCGGGTCCATCCCATCCCAGTCTCCACGCGGCTGGAAGACAGCTGCCCCAGAGCTGGCACTGCTCTCCCCACCCTGTGGAAATCAGGATGGGTCCCAGTCTCCGCAGAGCTGGGAGACGGCTGCCCCTAGAGCTGGCACTGCTCTGCCTGCCCTCTGGAGACCAGACTGGGCCCTGTGTCCCCTGCCAACCGGGGCTGGGACCCAGGGGAGCCTGGAGCAACCCTTGGTGGCTGCAAGAGGGCAGGAGTAGCCCTGGACTGGGATGCTCCTGTCGGGTGCAATTTGTTCCTGGCGTGGGTACACATGTAGATGCGCACCTGGAAACATTTTAATGAGCCTGAATTTTGTTCACAGATTATTCAGGTGCATTAACTGCATGTGTAGACACAGCGGGTGGGTGCAGCAGCCCTCATGGCATGGGTTCTCTAGAGGCCATTATTCTGGCCCTGCTCTACATCTGCAGGGCAGGTACCCCCCCCTCCACTCCTCCCTACAGTACTGATAACAGCCTTCAAACTCCTGAAGGGTGGCTTGAAAGTGGAGGGTGACAGCCTGGTCTCTGGGGCTGCAGAGGACAGGACTAGAGCAGATTGCTTAGAGAGGCTGGGGAGTCACCATCGCTGGAAGCTCTTAAGAGCAAGTTGGACAAACGTGATCCTTGTTTGAACAGGGGCCTGATATGGCTCCTGCCAGCTCCGGTATTCTGTGCTTCTCTGGTTAATTGAGAAACTCTTGACTTCCCAAGCCCAATCACCTTTGAGCCAGTGTCACTGAAGCCCAACCAGCCCTCGCATTGCACTGAGGGGTCAAGAGGTTTGCTGCACCAAGCAAGTGCAGTGGGTTATGACGCGTGTCACTGCAGGCCGGGTGAGCTGATTGCACCCAAGACCGGGTGTGGGTGTACAAGTGTGAGCAACACTATATGTGCATCTGTGGGAATCTATTAATGTGCATCATGGGGAGGTGTTTTCTGCACCCACAGCCTGTTTCTCACAGCAGATTTTCCACCGCAGGCTCAAGCTGTCACACGGTGACGCAGACCCACGGTGGCTCTCAGCTGATGGTTGTGTGAGAGGCTCAGCTCTGATGGTGCTTAGCACATTTCTGGATGCAGAGCTCATGTCCAAACCAGGCTGCAGGGTCCAGCATCATATAAGTATAATGTATAAGTGAAAACAGAACAAGGGAAGGAGAAGGACACAATGGATCTGCACAGAGGACAAATTGTGCCTCTTTCTGGTCTCACAGGGCATACCCAATGCCAGTGAGCTCAGGTGATAGTAGCAAGCTATAAGGAAGCAGAAAGAAACAGCCCCCAGGAGATTTAGAGGCTCTTAGAGAATGTATAGGATACCTCTTAGTTCTGGCAGTCTATACACGCCGCTGAAACCTGGCCCACGAACTGCAGTGGATAATAATCCAGATCTTCTGGTTAGGTGCAAGCCTCCAAGTGAAAGCAGTGACTTATGGAGGCTGGACAAAGAACCCATTTACACCAGTGTAATCAGCCCTCACCTTGGTGAAAGAGGAGTGCGTAGGTGATGGACACAAAAGTCATTTACTTGCATCTTGTATAGCATTATCCCAGGAAAAATCAGGGATAAAACCGCACGGTGTTAGTGACTCATCTGTTCAAAGCTTACCACAGGGTATCATTCTGCTCAAGGCAAACGGGCTATTTCCTGCTCCCCCACCACTGTGTCAAGGCACAGAAATAACCACCAAGTGTATGAGCTACCCTGAGATGGCTGCTTCTCGCCCTTCCGTCTCCTGGTGCGATTAGCATTGGTTGACAAAATAGAGGTGAATTATACCAGTATAAGTGTGTCATCTAGCCACCTCTTGGACACCTCACTAGTTTGGAAACTCTGACCCTGCATGTGTGCATAGCCCACATTTACCCCCAGTGCTGCCTGATTTTCTCCCGGGCTGATTGACCCAAGTCAGAAAGGGAAAAACGTGATTTGAACTAGTGTTGAAAGCTGACCTTCCTTTTCCGTGGCTGAAGAGTTGAATGGGTTAATGCCGAGGGAGGGAAGTGCTTTCGGATCAGACTGCCGTGCTTTGGCGAGGTGATCAAATGAATTCCTACGAATGACCTCCTCAGGTCTGACATCTTTTCAACTAGTCCCAGTATCCCACTAGCCTGAGATGAATGGATTTGACGAGATCATGGGTCTGGGCACACAAATGCCTTAAGACAGGCGCAGGCAACCAGGCCTCATAGCAGAGAAGATCTCTTTTATTAGACTGACAAGATTTTTTGCAAAAAAAATGTCTTTAATTGCAAGCTTTTGAGCACAAACATCCTCCATCAGGCATTGGAGAAAAGATAGTAAAAGTTCTCCTGGGTAGCAATGAATGGAAGTTCATATTTCATAGGATTTCACAGAGGAGTCAATAGATGGAGAGCTCCTCTGGGCAGTCACTTCACTTAAGACAGGTGCCCCTTGTATCCAGCTGTGCACCAGTTTCCAGAATGGACAGTCAGCCTCTCTCCCGGGTTAACTCCTCTGGTTGCGCTGTTAGAGATTATCGCCACTATATGGAGGGGGAGCTCGCAGTAGCCTATGTGCATTGAGCAGACAGCTACCTGGAGGGGGGTGTTTACAAGACACCTGGATCAGCTGCACTTGCACCAATGTAGCTTTAGCTCCGAGTTCTTCCAGGTAATTCTGCACTGAGTTTTAACAAGCTACCCCAGTGTAGGGCTACATCATATGTCTGCTCCTTGCTTACCATGGTATAGTTATGTTGGTGTGTGCCCTGGCCCAAACAGCCACTGAAGAAATAAGCATTTTAGCTAGCGGAGGTGCCTCACAGAACGCTTCGTCTTGCAGATCTCCATCCACCTCCAAGCCAATGTAGGCTCCTTCTGAAAGTGGCTCTGGCTGGCAACCTTCTCCTGGCACTGGTGGTGATGGTGCTGAGTATGAAAGGTGAGTCGGTCGAGGTGCTCTACCTGTCTGCGCCGGTGTGCACTGGGGTAGATCCTGCTCTGTCCCTGCACAGCTCCACCTTGATTCTGCTCCATGCACAGCAAATGACTGGGGACTTCATCCCTGCCCAGGTGTGGTGTAACACAGCCAACATTCAGATGAAGATGGAGTTGGGACATTCAGGTGACCCAAAGGAAGGGAACTTCATCTTGCCAAGCATTGCTGCCCCTTTGGTCTGAGTTGTTAGCAAGCTTGTTTCCTGTTGAGAGGAAAAATCAGTGCTACCAGCCGGGTGGTTTCTCCCTGTTATCATGTTTGCAACCCCTTTCCTCAGAGTCTTATGCCTCTGGACTCGGCAGAAGCCAACAGCAGCCGGCAGACTTCTCCGAAATCCCCTGTCTGCCCTTTCGGTGAGCTCTGTACCCCAGAAGCCCCGTCTCTCTGCTTGCCCACCATGGTACAAAGGAAAAAGTGGAATGGATCTGAGCATCCATAATGAAGGACGGTCTTTATTTCTTCCTCCCTGTGTCTCTTCCCAGTTCCTCCCAACATCTCTGTCCACCCCAGAGTCCGTTCATTGCAGCCTTACCCTCCCCTCTGCCCTGCAGCTCAAACCCCTAACGAGCAATGTTCACCGGGATGTGCTGCCCTTTGTGGGTCAGTGCCTGGTCTGGAGGGGAAATGCCTGACCCAGAAATATACCCACCTCATATTGCTTTGGACACGGATAGCTCATGGGTTAACAACCCCTGGCCCAAGGTGTCGCCCCTTGTTCCTGACTCAGAGCCCTTGGCTTCCTCCTGGGGAAACCTTGGGCGCAGGTTTCCCACCCAAAGGGGACTGAGGGGCCATTAAGCCACCTTGCAGGCAGTTGTTCTGCAGGAATATCAAGGGGCAAGAGATTAAACAAGCTTTTGGGCACAACGTACCCTTCCTCTGGTCTGGAAAAGAAGAAGATGCAGCTTGAACTTGAATACCAAACACCAGATGAAACAATGTCCTGTCTATAACCCCACGTGCAAATAAAGATGACCTGCTTGAAGGAGTGGAGGAAAGCTGTAAAGTGGGAGAGCCATGGGACTCTTCAGCCCGGAGAGGCGCAGACTGGTGGCAGCCTATAAATACATCAAGGGTGTGCATCGGGATCTGGGGGAACACCTGCTCACCAGGGCAACCCAAGACATGACACAAACTCCTGCGAGACCATTTTAGGCTGGACATAAGGAAAAACTTCTTTACTGTCCAAGCCCCCAAGGCCTGGAACGGACTTCCCCCAGAGGTGGTACACGCACCTACTGTGGACACTTTTAAGACCCAGCCGGATGCCTATCTTGCTGGGATCCTTTGACCCCGGCTGATTTCCTGCCCCTGGGGCAGGGGGCTGGACTCGATGACCTCCTGAGGTCCCTTCCAGCCCTAACGTCTATGAAAGCTATCAAATCTATGAAGTCACAGACAATGGCTTCCTGGCTCGTTACAGCCTACCTGCTATCTCTGCTCATCACCCAACGCATCCTTGTCTCTCACTTCACACGCTTTGGCACATGCTCTGGGGGTCAGGGAGGAGGGGTGGGATGCTTTAAGTAGAGCACTCCTGGAGCCGCTCCAGCTCCAGCGCCTGGAACGTCTCGTGTATCGCCCTCCCCACGCTTCAAAATGGGAGCGGAGGTGCTTTATCTAAAGCTTCGGTAAAGCGCCCCGCGGCCGTGTTGAGGCGAAGGGATGCGAATACGTGAGATGCAGAGACTGCTGGAGCAAGGTAATTACCACGCTCCGATGCGCTGGCGTTCCAGTGCGTCACAACGGCCTCTCGGCTGGCGTACAACGGCCTTCTGCTCTTGGACCGTGATGGCCATCGCCACAAGGTGCAAAAGTGTGCGACATTGCCGTAGCAATAGAAACGATCCTCGCTCACCAGCCTGCTGTTCTGCAGTGTTGCAGGGTCCCTCTCAGGAGGCAGCTGGTGATACCACCCCCTCAACAGCCCCCGGGAGCGGCAGCATCACTTGGGGACTCAGTGGACACGGGTGCAGTCCTGGCCTGGAGGATTTGGTGTCTCGCCTGCAGAGGAGCCTGTGTGGCCCCAACCAGCTCCGCTCGTCAGGTACTGGTGCTCTTGTGTGCCACCAAGGAAGGCAGGGCCTGCGCGGAAGAGGAGAGTGCTTTTCCTCCTGGCCGCCCCATTCCTAACAGCAGCTTGTGGGAGGATAATAGGCGGTACCAGCCTTCGCCATCCAGTGGCACTGGGCAAGGGGGGGGGTGCCGTCTGTGCATAGTCCTGTTGGCAGACAAGGTTTTTTGGATAATGCCACTGATATCGTGAGTGCAGAGAGATACACCACCGCTTAGGAGCTGGTTCTCATCGCTGACTGGAGCCCAGGACGTTTCCTTCTCACGGGGAATGTCGCCGCGGTTTTATTTAGAATAAAAACGTTATTTTGAACGTCTCAAAGATATTAGCTCTGGAATTGGTCCAAAGGGGGAACGGTAATATTTCACGTTGAGTTTTTGAGATTTTGCACTGAAATTTTAGAATTTTTTTTCCCCATTTTTAGATAAGCAATATAGTATTTGTATGGTCATTGAAAGCAGGGTCATAACAACGGCGTGCATTTTCACGATTCCCATCAGCGTATTATCTGATGTAATAGTTGAAGTACTTTATTGTTGTTAATTTATTTCTAGTGTCCTTCGGTGCGGCTCCTGCCCATTCCCAGTTGAAATAGCTGATCTGCTTTTCTAGATCAAAGCGCTTCTTTGTGAGACAGTTGACACTGGGCGAGGTTTTGTGCTCCCGAATCCCTCATGTTCTTTTGCAAACCTTGCACCCGTGAGCTGTTATATGGAAGAGGTTGCCAGTGTTCAGTGTCATTAATGGGGCTTTCTGCTCACTTTTCCCTCAGGGGGCACCAGCTGCAGACTCTGCCCCGTGAACTGGCTGCAGCACAATGGAAAGTGCTACTGGTTTTCTCAAGAGGCCCAGCCCTGGCAGGAGAGCTGTAAGGACTGCGCAGCGAAGGACTCCGAAATGCTGGTGGCCCCACACCTGGATGAGATGGTAAAATACAGCACGGAGAGAAAGAGGGGAAGGGCTGAATTTCGAGGGCGGGGACTGGCCACTGGTTGCACCAAGAGGCCTGGGTAGATGTGCACCTTATAGACTGACCAAAGTAGTTGCAGTGTCACAGATCTACAAGGGAGGCAGTATAATATATGCATTGTATAATGCGATGCATCGTGTGCCTTGGAAATGTGATCTCAGTATCTAATAGAAGGGCACAATCCTGTGGAGTCCTGCTGCCTGTGACCCCAGACTACAAATCCCAGGGGCACTGGGAAGAAGGAAAAGCAAGCAATGAGCAATCCTGCAGAGTCCTGCTGCTGTGATGCTGGACTGCAAACCCCAGAAACCTAGGGGTGGGGAAGCAGGAGGAGGAAGCGAACCCACAGCTCATGCTGGTGATGTGCCAGAGAGCCTGGGCTGGATGGAGAGAGTGAGCTGAGAATGAGTGGACTAGAGGCTGGTTCTTGGGGCAACCTCTGGAGGTGGGGAGGGGACTGCAGGTACTGAATGTATGTACTCCAGGGGTGCTGGAGTACATACATTCAGTACATGCACTACCTGTTTAGTACACTACCTGTTTAGTGGCCCTTTAAGTGTATGTTGTTATACCTTGAATGTCTATTTACCTGTTTTTGTCCCTTGCCCGTGGCCAGTCGGCCAGTGACCGTAATCCCTAGGATGCTCTATATAAAAGTGAGTAAACCCCTTGCTGACTTTGGAGATTGTGCCTGGTGCCGCAGGGGTTTGCTACGACTGGTGGCAGTGGTGGAATTGGCAGTCACAGGTCATAAAGTGCTGGGCAAACTGTTGTAGTGAGTGCATAGTTTTGTCACTGTGTCGGCTTTGGGCAGAGGAGATGGATGCTTCAGGGGAAGGAGCACCCCCATGAGAAGGGAAAACACACAAGCCCCATCTCTTGGTCAAAGTTTTATATTCAATCCTGCACCCTATAGTGGGGAACAACAGGAGTGGGGTATCTGGCATCCACAGTTCAAGCTGGCAGCTAAGGTAAATGGATGGCATGAGGTTGGCAAGCTAGACTTACTAGGCCTACTGCTCACAGGGAAGCAGGACTACAAAAGCCTATTAGGGGCCCTCAGGAAAGCTTTTGAACCAACCTCCAGTCCAGAGTCTCTCTGTACTGGTCTCTAGGACAGAGATTACACGCAGTTGGTCTGCGGTTCATCTCCGCTGTGCAGAGGCTTCCCTCCCTTGCCAGTCATTCCCAGCTCTCCCTCTCGAGCCAACCCAAGCTCTCTTGCACGTAGGCAGTCTGGGCTGTGTGTTTGCTTCCTTCCCCTGCTGCCCCAAGGTCTCTGAGATTAGCAGCCCTGACTCACGGCAGCAGGACTCTGCAGGGTTGCTCATCACTTCCTCTTCCTGCTTCCAGGTGCCTCTGGTGATTTGTGCTCCACCTTCACCGCCAGCAGGACTCCACAGGGTCGTTCCCCTTCTGTTACACACTCACATCCCATTTCCCGTACACACAATGCATCACATTACACAGCACGTACGTTGCAGCAGGAATCCCTCCCCATGGGCTACAGCAGTAACATAAGGAGGTTGCAACCAGCCCTGCCCCAAAGAGAGGAAAAAGTACAAGCCCTGCCCAGCTGCCAGCTCTTTCCCTGCCCCTCCATGCCCAGTGTGCTTCCACTTGGTCTTCCTGCTGCCTCCTGCTCCTGAGAGTGCCTTCCCCTCTCGGGCCCAAGCACGGAGAGTAGCCAGACGGGGGCAAGCAGTGGCATCAGCCTGTCTGAGTGGAGTTTTCCCAATGCCCAGGAAAGTCCAGAACTCAAATGCCTCTTCAGACAATGACAAGAGACTGTCGTTGTTCCTCATGTTCTTCTGTCCCTGTGCAACCCAGCCCAGAGCCTGGGTCACTGTAATAGCCCCTTCTTGCCAACACTGGTGCTGCTCTGTGGATGGGAGCGATGGCTGGACCATCACCCGCCAAAAGTCACACGTGGACGTCAGTGCTGCAGCGCCCATTGGGAGGGATCTCGGTCAAGCTTTCTAGTTACCTATGAAGCAAAGAAGCCCAGAAATCCTCGCAGGCTGTGCTCACCCTGGCACCTTGCTCTGCCCCCTCCACAGGAGCTCGTGCACAATGTCACGCAGGGGCGGTATCCTGTCTGGATTGGAGTCCGTGTCGTATCCCCCATGGAAGAGTGGGTTTGGGTGAATGGCTCCACATTGGACCAAGATCTGTGAGTGTTGTCCGCTGTCTTGCGACTTCCTAAAATCCTGCTCTGGATTGGGTAGTCTGATCTTCCAAGATCATTTTTCAGTTCTGTTATTCTATCCAATTCAAAACTTTGGTTTATGCTCACTACCATTCATTCCACCCTCGCCCCTCCTGTGATCCCCTCATTTCTCCTCCCACCTCACGCTCTGCCTCTGTTTACTGTTTGTTTCATTAGCATGGAATTGCCTATGCATTTCATTCATTTACACGTCTTTTTGCTATGAGCGCGTGTCTAAGACCTTGACTTCTCTTCTTCGGCCAATGGGCGGACTTTGACCAAAACCTGGAAGCTGCTGGAGACTTCTTCACCAGTCACCACTCACCTTTTTCCATACGTTCCTCTTGGATTCTGCTACCAATTACGTGTTGTTTTCCACATTTCAGTCTGTTTTTCTGTCTCAGGTTGTGCCATCCCCACCCTTTTTTGGACCCCTGTATCTTATCTCGTTCCTTACTCTAGCTGGTTCACAGCACACAGCCTTAATTGCTGCTTTTTCCAGAAAAATGGTTGACATAGTTAAGATGGTTATCTAGCATAAGCAAATGGCTGGCTTAGCTATCATCCTGCCTTGTGGTCAGCAGCTCTGCTAGGCCACAGGTCACGCCTTGTATTCAGCTGCAAATCCAGCGCGCTCTAAGATCCAAATTATTGTCACGCTAACGGAGGGCAGGAGTTTTCATGTAGAAGTCAGGCAGCTCTGGGCTAAGGGCAGGCCCGAGAGCGTCCCAGCATAGCAGCGTGGACCTGCCCGGAAATGGCTGCACATGGGCAGAGGCAGGGGAAGGAGCCACCCAGGGGTAGTAACCATGATGTGTAAGTGATGCAGGAACTTGCAGAAGAGGTGCGTGGGAAAGGAAGAGGAGGAGGAGGAGGAGGAGGAGGAGGAAAGCTGCCCCAGGAGATGGGGCCAGGTCTGTCCCTGGAGCTGCTTGTGCCATTGGCTCCAGTGGGACGACAGGGACCAGACGTGGCTCACTAACAATGACTTGCCTTCTCCTGTGCTCTCCAGGTTCCCGCTGCCAGGACCTGCTGATGGTAACAGCTGTGGGATGTTGAAGGGGGATCAGACTAAATCTGAAGTTTGCACTGCTGAGTTCAAATGGATTTGCTGGAAGGAAAGCATCCCGCTGTGAGCGGGGGCCCGGCGGCTCCTCCTCCCCACAACAGAAGAAGAGCTGCCCGGAGCGTCAGCCCCGGAGCAGAACAAGGCTAGGGCAAGATTAAAAAAACCAAAAAGGGGATCAGACCTTTCTCTGGATCACAAGAAGGCCCAGAGCTGTAATCAGTTCTGGTGTCATTTCTGGCAAGGTCCCAAATCTCATGTTGCTTTGTAGGTGCCTGGTGCTTAGGCCAAGAGCTAATGGGTCCCAGCCCTGTTGCTCTAGCGCTGTAATCCCAGCCCTGGGCATCACTGCAGTGCAGCTGCGTATCCAAGTCACTTCTCGTGCGCTCAGATGCACCGACCAGCGTGGCACGGGTTTCCTCTGCTGTCGCTGTCTTCCCTTCTCTTCCCCACAATCCTGCTGCTGCCCAAGGAGCGTGTGGCTCAGCTTCCCCTTCTCCAGACATAGTCAGACACATGTCCCGTCTCACTGGGCTGGCACAAGGACTGATCCCGTCCCGTCCCAGCCACAGCAAACGTGCCCCGATTGTGCTCTGACTCCTGGGGAGAGACCCAGAGCAATGGCCTGCAGGGAGACAACCCCTGCCCCGGCTGTGATCGGGGCCCCGTTGTGCCAAGCGCTGCGCTGAGCCCTGGACAGAGGGTCCCCCGTGTCGCTTGCTGCTGTGCACCGTGCAGGAGGCGCCTCCCCCGCTTGGCCAGGCTCTTTGTGTGCTTGTTTGAATCAATAGCCTCATAAACAATATTATTTCTTTTACCACAAAATAACCCCCATCTCTGTGAGCCCTTCAGCCCCAAACTCCCCCATTGCGCCTTGACCACAGGGCCCAGCTGGACCACTGCGGGTCAGTTCGGACACGCCAAGGCAGAGTCTGGCCTTTCATGCCAGCACCGATCCTGGGGACGTCGCGTGCATGAGGGCCTTTGGATTGTTAAAAGCCTTCCCCTGATGCCCTGGGACGTACTGTCCTGCTGTTTCCCTTTGGGAAGGCTGACAGGGGCAGCCGCATGGGAGGGCACAGGCGTTGGTCCCCAGGTGAGCGCTCATGGCCCCACGTAGCGAGAGGTGGTGCCAGAAGGTCACAGAGACGCTGTCTGTGGCTGCCTCTGCTGAGCTATCCTGGGCCAAAGACAGGCCTATCTGATGATGGCCAGGGACAGAGCCGTGCCTCCAACTCCCTCTGCGAGGGCTGCGGGTTGGTCGGAGATCTGGAGCACACGGACAGGGCAGGAGCTGGGGGAAGTGGTCTGCGGCTATCCCCAGCTGGGGTTGACGGGACGTGGGAGAAGAGCCCTGAGATCTGCCCGGCCACACCTGGCCAAGCCCCCACTTGCCACAGCACAGCTGGCTCATGGAGGGGTCTGCACTGCTGTTGACCCTGCGCCACCACCCCACACACCTGGGATAGTCCCTTGGGGTGGGCGGTGTTCCTTACCCCCCTCCACAAAACCTATGCAAGAATGTGTCTTCCCCTGGGGCTCAGTGCACGGGGACCACACCTTCTCTAAGCACGGCAATGATTATTGTCATGGTGGAAACAGTGCAGAGCCCTGCGGCCAGCAGAGCTTGGGCCTGATCCTTTCAGCTCCCTGCTGCAGGTTTGGTGCCTGGAGTTTCTGGGTCTTCCTGGACCCCGACCCTGTCTCTTAACAACCTCCATGTATTTGAAGAGAAGGGGCTTCCCTTGAGCCCTTCCTCCCTTTCCTGCTGGGTTTCCTCCCAGTCCGATCCAAGAGATGCATCCACACCAAGCTCTCACACACGGCTATGGGGATAAGGCTACGCGTACTATACAGGACTGATGCCTCACCACTCCGGGTTCATTTCACATAGGGGAAGCAATAGGGTGTGGAAAGGGGGCTGCTGGATGAAGGAGAACAGGCATGCCGGGGTGGAGGCGCATGGCGAGGGAATGGGGTGGAGTGAGGGAGGGGCAGGTTGGGGGTCTTTAACTCTAACCCCTTCTAACCTCCTCCCAGGTCTCAGACCCAAGGGGAGGACCCAGGTGTCTGGGCTGCGGCTCTTGGGCCCTGCACCATGGTAGAGGCTTCAAGGTGGCCACCTCTCCCCTTAGCCGGGCTGCAGGAACAAGCAGAGGCCGTGGCTGCTCTTTGCCAGTGCTTTACTACCAGGGGAGAAAGCTCGGGGCTTTAACTGGGGTGGAGGTTACTGCCCTTTTTGTGGGGTTGGTGGGCAGGATCATTATCTGTGGGGGTTAATTGCCCCTTGGTGGGGATGGAGAGGATGCCAGGGCTTAGGCCGGGGGCTCCAGGGTGGAGGCCGCACTCTCCACGGCCTGTGTGGCGATGCTCAGGTGCTTGCGGACGGCATCCCAGTCTCTTGCCGCGTGGGCCTCAGCTAGGCCTGGGAAGGTGGGGACGCCTGCGGCCCGTGGCGTCCACAGCACGTGGCTGAGATGGAAAGCAGAGGTCACTGTTGTTGCAGGGAGGGAGCACAGCTTAACAAGGGGTGCTACGCGGGGGGCAGGGCCGGGGATGCAACCCAGGAGTCTGCCCCAAGATCTGTCAGCGGGGTGGAGCTGAAGGATTAGAGAAGGGTCCTGGGAGCCAGGATGCCTGGGCTCTGTCACGGGCTGTTGGAGGAGAGTCCTTCCCCCCCAGTGAGGTTACCTGTAGTAGTACTTGCTGGGGAAAGCCCGGGGATCCAGGAAGGCCCTTTCCAGTAGCATGATCTGGTCGTTCACCATCCGGACCTCGAGGGGACTGGAGAGGTGAGAGAGGCGTGGGTGCTATGTGAGACGTGCATTCACAAGTGCGTGCAAGCCCCTGCATGGGTCACAGATGCAACTTGCCCTCTGCCCCGCCACAGCACCTCATGCTAACACCAGTGGACCCCACCTGTGCAAATGCCCCACAGGGTTTGAGCGTACACATGTGCAGAGCTGCATGCACATGTGGGTGCACCATGCGTCTCCATCATATGAGGGAACCCAAGCATGAGTGGCCCCTGCCTACAGATAGGCCTAAGTAGGAGCAGGGAACACGTGTGTGTGATGAGTGTGTGCATGTAAAGCATGCCCGCGGCAACGGGTTACACGTGTGCATGTGCGCTTGTGTTGCATGTACGATGCATGAGCCAATGGGAACCTACAGGGGCAACAAGGACTTGCTTCCATGCTGCCATGGGCACACACGTGTATGCACATGTGTGTCACAGGGCTGCTGCAGAGGTAGCTGGACTTACTTAGGAGACGACTCTTCCTTGAGCTTCGTTACCCGCTGGTTGAAGTCAGCGGCGACGGCCTTGAACCGGTCGATGGCGGCTTTCAGCGGGGCTGTAAGGGGACAAGATGACGGGTTGGCGAGCGGGGCGCCCCTAGTCCTGGGGCAGCGGGGCGGGCCCTGCCCGCCCAGGCAGAGTGCCCCTATGGGCCCCCCTTCGTGCCAGGGCCTTGCAATCGGCTCTGCCTGCCTGGGCACCCCCGCTGGCTGCCCCCTGCCTCACCGAGGGAGATGTTGTGGGCTGCGAGGTCGGCTTGCACCTGCCCCTCGGCAGCCACGCTGTACAGCCCCTCCAGAGCCTCCCCGTAGTCGCCGACATCGAGAGGCAGGACCAGGCTGTCGGCCAGACGCAGCAGCACGTTCCCGGCTGTCCGTGCCACGGCCTGGTGGCTGGTGAACCCTGGAGGGAAGGCAACTCAGGAATCTGGCCCCTCTGCTAGGGGTGGTGGGAGAAGGGTCCGAGCCCCGCCGTTACCTGGGTCAATGAACCTGTCGGTGTAGTCGAAGGTATCGAAGGCCGTGTGGTAGGCAGGGTAGATCCGGGCTGAGGTCTGGCTCTGGGGTAGAAAGGGGGGTACACACAAATCAGCTGGGGGTGGCAGGGGCATCTGGACAGAGCATGGCGTGCAGCATGGTGCCGGGGGAGCAGGATCGGCCCTGCCTGCCCAGGTGGAGCACCTCCTGTTGGACCCCGTAATTGCCCCCGGGGGGAGCACTGAGGCTTGTTACCCGGTCATAGGTGTAGGCGAGGTCCATGGAAGTGATGCCCAGGTAGTGGATGAAGGCGGCATAGTCACTGCCGGCGCCCAGCGACCCCAGGCTGAGGACGGGAGAGAAGCGAGGCATCACTGAAGCTAGCAGGAACACCCCTAGCCAATCCAGAGCCCCTGGATCACCCTTCCCAGGCCCAGTCAGCCCTATATTCCCCCTCCTCCCCATGAATCAGCTCCCAGGGTCATCAGCCCCAAAGCCTCCCTCCACGCCCCCCGGATTGACTCCCCAGGCCCAACTATCCCCGTGTACCACCTCTCCACTCCCCAGGTTGGCCCTCTTTGGTGCCCTCCAAATCCCACCTGGGGATGACCCCATAGGTGGGGCTGCTTCGGTTGGTATGATGCCTCCAGTTGTCATAGACTGACCCAGTGCCGCTGCCCGGGGCTGGAACCTGCGGGGGCGAAGGGGAGATGCGTGAAGGGGAGTTGGGGCAGGGAAGGAAGGGAATGGGTGGAAAGACCCCATTGCCCCACACCTGCTTGGCAGCTGTGAAGATGACGCTCTGGGCAGGAGGGGTCCCCTGGCCTCGGAGGGTGGCATTAGCTGTGGAGATATGGAGGGACATAGGGTCACGTGTTTGGGCATATGTGGTCTCTCTTGTGCATTTTTATTACGTGAATGCTCTCCCGCATATTCACATTTGCAGGCTTTTGCATGCGTGCTTGATATGTATGCTTTTGCACACCCCTGCCTGCGGGGCCACTTGCACCTTCTCACACGTGCTGTGCTGCACACATGATCTCTTGCAGGCAGATTCTGCTTCATGTGCACTCACTTCTGCACACATGCCCTCCGCCCTGTAGAGGCTGCATGCTCACTGCTTGCCCTGTGCTCTGACTGCTCACGCTGGCACACCTGCCTACCTCAGACGGCCCTTGCACACTCTCACATATGTGCATTTGTTTGCACTGTACTTCATCTCCAGTGAACTGACTTGAATCACTAGAGTTAGGAACAGACATTCAAAAAGCCTGAGGCAGAATCGATCTAAGTTACATGGTTTTCTGTAGGCAGCATAGTTTAAATCAATAGCAAGAAGATCAACAGCACGCGCGCGTGTGCTTGTGTGTCTGTGCTCTCCTCCCTGCAGGGAGATCTCAGCAGATCCCAGAGCCAGGCCCCAGCTTAGAGAGGCTGCAAAGGGCACGGCATGCTGAGGGCAGGGGTTGGATGGATAAAGGGATGTACAGAAAGACGCACCGAAGACGGAGATGTCCACATTGATGTAGGCCACGCTTCGTGCCTGCAGCTTGCTGGAGAACTCCTGGGGGAGAGATGGGGGTTAATACGGTGGGGGCTGGGGGAGGCAGGAGGCTGGCCGGGCCCAGGGAGAAATGGGGAGATGGGAGCCGATCCAGGAAGCGGGAGGGGACGCCACCAGGCTGGCCGGTGAGCCAGAGCATGTTCAGTGCAGCCCTACACCCATGCACGCACGCGTACCTCTGTGTACTCAGTTGAGCCAATCAGACCAAACTCCTCTGCCCCCCAGCTGCCAAAAATGATGGATCTTCTTGGGCGCCACGTCCCTAAGGGAAGAGAAACCCCAGGGGTTAGGGCCTGGGGCCGGGGAGCCTGGCCCCTGGGTTCGGTGCTGCTCTGGGAAGGGAGTGGGGCCCAGTAGGTCGCAGCGGTGGGGGCTAGGATCCTGGATACCTAGGGTCTCTCCCGCTGCGGGAGACGAGTGTGGGCTGAGGGGTCAGAACGGAGGAAGCTGGGAGTTTGGGTACGTGGGCCCTCTCCCTGCCCTGCTCTCCCCTCCTGCCACTCACCTTCCTTGAGCATCTTGCCCAGCACACGTGTGATCTCCAGCATGACAGCCGTCCCGCTCCCAGGGTCCACGGCCCCATGCACCCAGCTGTCCCGGTGGTTCCCATAGAGCACGTACCTGTCTGGGAAGGCAGGGTTGTGGGGGACGCGGATAATGGGGCTGGGCATGAGGGGGGTACCAGAGGTGGTGTGGGGAGTGGAGATTGGTTTGTTGGGTGGGGGCCGCAGGGTGTGGGGGTTGGCTGGGTATTGAGGGCATGGGGGTCAGCAGGAGGCTATGGGACCCCGGGAATGCTCCCTCCCTGGGGGAGGGGACCAGCCTGGGGGGGGGCAGCCCTAGGGGCCAGATGTGAGGGGTCCAGTGGGGGCAGCTGGAATGGGTGGGCACAGGAACTGGGGTGGGGGAGTCTGTGTGGGCTGGAGGGTCTCAGGGGCATGGTGAAGGGGAAGCCACGGGGGCACTCACCAGGCTCCTGGCTGCCTCGGATAAAACCCATCACGTTGGCTGACTTCTCGATGACCCGCTGGTTGTAGACACTGACCCGGACCTCACTGGGGAAGGGGTGTGCGGGGTCAGAGCTGGGAGGTCAGCGCAGGGGGCAGAGTTTGGGGAGCGAGGGCGGGCCTTGGGGTTTGGTGACTCAGTGGTGGGGGAACTGGGGCCAAAACCTGCTGCCTGCCCCCATCCTTCCATACCTGGAGCTGGGGAACTGCCCGTCCATCCGGAAGCCCGGCCCAATGCAGTAGGTGCAGCCTAGGGCACCCTGCCAGGCTGCGGGGGCCTCTGGACCAGCCAGGGAGCTGCAGCGCACAGAGATGGGGCAGTTAGATCCTCAGGCCCCCCTCAAAGCCACTCATATGGGGGAAACCCCCAGCTCTCCAGTGGGTATCCTGGTAGCATGAGTGGGGAAACTGAGGCACAGAGCCATCAAGTTGAGGAAACGCTGTTGTACAGGGACACCTGGCAAATACAATACAACCCAGGCACCCTGGTCTTCCCCGTCTCCCCTGGGCAGAACCCTCCCCTCCCCTCCCCTGCCAGAAACAGGAATGGATCCCAGGGAGCCCGGGCGCCTGGGCTCCACTTCTGTTTCAGGAGCCAGGAATAGCACGCAGGCCAAAACGCTGAGCAGGCTGGAGCGTGGGAGCCAGGCACCCGGGTTCTCCGTCCACTCCGGGAGAGGAACAGGGGGAGAGCAGGCGGGTTGGGAGCCCAGACACTTGGGTACTCTCCCTGCTCTGGGGTTCTGGGCCCCGCCGTGCCCCATCACCCACCAGATGAGGGTGCGGGCATCCTCAAAGCCAATGGGCTGGGTGGGGACTGGGGGAATCCCCTGAATCTCTGACTCCTTGATCCGGTAGGTGAATTCTGGAATGGGGGAAGAGAGAGGCAGTCAGAACATGGGTCACCTGGCGCAGGTGGGGACCCCACACACTTGGGCTCTTTCCCACTGCCGGGAGGGGCGTGGGGCGAAGGGCTGCAGCAGGGGGCACTGGGAGCCTGCACACGGGGGGTGGGCTCTGGCACTGAGATGGGGCTGCCTCTGCACCGGGGCATTGGCCCCCCCTTGCCCAGCGCTGAGATGCAGCTGCCTCTGCAGCGGGATGCGATCTTGGCAATCTGCAGCCCACAGCCGGGGAGAGACCGTGCCTGTCCCAAAGGCGCCAGAGGAGAAAGGGCAGACAAGGGCTCCCTCCCCAGCTCCGGGCTGTGGGGCCTGGTGGATCAAAGCAGGGAGGCCGAGGAGTCTCCTGGGTGCCTGGGGCTCTCCCAGGTCCTGGGGAGTGAGGTCTGGGAGCCGGGTGCCCCACGGCATCACAAGCCACGTACCTTTAGCAGGGTAGTAGGGCGTCAGCAGGTCCCCAAAGCTCTCGGTGTAGGACCCACGCTCAACACCCGAGGGGGGCAGATGCCAGGAGTTGGGGTAGGTGTCATTCTCGCCTGCCCGCCCATCATTGATGTCCTTGGGGTCCGTGTACACGACCAGGCCAGCCACGCCAAACTCTGCCCCCACCACTGCCTGCAGGGGGGTTGGGGGCTCTGATGTCTGCCTCGGTTTCCCCTCCTCTAGTTAGACACTTCTGCTGTACCCTTCCACCCCCAACCCTCCCGGAGCAGGGGAGTGTGGTCTGGGAGTTAGGGCAAGCGGGGCACTGGAAGCCCAGATGCTGGGGGGGCAGTGGGGACAGGGTCCTCCCTCACCTTGGTGGCCCGCCCAGCACCCCCATAGCGAACGATAGCGATGGTGCCGTTGAGGTCCAGGCCGAGTCTCACCAGGGTCTCATAGTCGCTGCGGGTGCCCTGGTGGGCATAGACCAGCCGGCCCTGGGGAGGGAGAAGCGGGGTCAGGTCCACGGCGATGTCACCGTGGTGATGGGATCTCCCCAGGCAAGGGTCTGCTGGCGTGGCAAGGGGGAAGGGGCAGCCCTTCTCCTCTGAAGGGACGTGGCCATCAGCATGGCGATGTTGCGGGGTGTGTGGCCATGGGCATGGTGACACATGGATGCATGCTTTGTTGCCATGGCATAGATTTCTGAGGATACAAGGCCATCGTCACGGCAACGTGTGCCTGTGGATCTCTGGGGACATGTGGCTGTTGTCACGATGACACGTGGGGCAGACGACTGTTTCCGGGGGTACGTGGCCATCCCTGTACCAACCAGCAGGGGCCATGATCCTAGCCGCAGCACCGCGGGTACAATGGCCCATAGTCACAGTGACAGTCGGGAGTGGTTGCCATGGTCCCCGCGTGGCCTTGGGGTGGCCATAAAAGTAGGGCGGTCCTGATGATCCGATAATAGGGCTGTTAACCCCCCAGGGCAGGGGACAATGCCCCAGAGGGCTGTTAACCCCATGGGGAAGACTGTTAACCCTGAAAGGGGGTGGTCTCCCATACCTGGGGGCTCCCCGATGGTGCATACGCGGCGTAGGGTGGGACCACGTCCTCCTGGGCCTGGTCCGGGGTCAGGACCTTCTCGCTACGCCGGGCCTCAAAGAGCCGGGACCCATTCAGCACTGGGGGACAGATGTTCTCAGGGCAGGGATGAGGGTCAGGCAGGGGTGTAACCCCCATTTGCCTCCACCCACCCCGTCTGCCCCAGTCCCACCCCGGTGCTGCCCCACTCCTTCCCCTCCAGCCCTGGCCAGTGCAGGGGGAGCGCCCAGGCGCCCTGGCTCCTAGCTCCCCTGCTCTCGGCCATCAGAGTCTCCTTGGCTTGCACATACCCACAGCCACACTGTTGGGATGCGTGGGGTCAGGGAAGGAAAGAAAGACATCGTAGGTGCCCTCAGCAACACCATCCAGCCCCATCTGTGGGTCCTGCCAGCGCTGACGCAGAAGCTGCACCAGCGCCTTGTCCCCTGGGGTTGTTGCCATGTGGGGCCTCGAAGCCAGGACCCTACAGACGGGGAGGGGTGGCGATCAGGTCGTGGCTGGGAGAGCACCCAGGTGCCCCCAGGTCCCAGTCCCTCCGGCTCGAACCCAGCAGCTGCCATCCCCCCCCAGGGTGGGGAGAGACCCCAGGCATCCGGGCCCTCAACCGCCCTGCTCCAACACAGCAGAGCCCGGTGAGGATCCAAGCGTCCTGGCTCCCAGGCCCCGAGCTCAGCCCCCAGCCCCCAGGCCCACTCCCCCTCCCAGAGAGCCCAGACCTCCCTGCTCTGCTCACCGCAGGTTCTCCCGGATCCGGGCGCTCTCCACCTGCCCCATGAAGTCCTGTATCAGCTGCTCATCCAGGTCTCGGCTCGCATCCTGCAGCCAGCGCGGAGGGTCTCTCCCGCCCCCCGCCTGGGGCACGGCAAAGTGCCCCAGCAGGATCCCAGCCCCCAGCAGCAAAGCTCCCCCACAGACTGCCCCCAGCACCTGCCACTGCCACTTCATTGCTGCCCGGGCGGTGCAGGGCTTGGCGGTTTTTACAACCCCCAGATCCTGCTCTGTGGGGGTTACTCATTAGCCCCTATTGTCTCCTTATCACCTCACCCAGCCCCTGCAGCCTGGCACCCTTTGACCACGAGGAGGGGCCAGGGGGTGGGTGGGGGGAGGGCATCTGAGTGGGCACCGTGCCAGCTGGCTTAAGGAGAGCTCAGACACCCGAAAGCAGGGAGAGAGCCCAGCTCCCCTGCTACATGCCCTGGTCCCCACACCACTCCCGGAGCGGAGAGCTCACTCAGGGCCCCCCATCCCAGCCCCCCTGCCCTTCCCTGGCACCCCTGGACTGTGAATGGGGGTGGGGGACAGCTACAGTGCCAGCAGGCTTATGGAGCACCCTGCCCCTGCTCTAACACGCCAGCCCCACTCCCCTGGCAAAGCTCGGCAAGGACACGTGTCCGGGCTCCCAGCCACGTCCACCCCTCGCCCTGGCCCAGAGCACAGCAGTCGAGTGGCCCAGCTGGAGGGGCTGTTTGGGGCCCAGCGCCCAACTGGGAAGGGAGAAAGACAAGGAGGGAGGAGGAGAAGGAGGAGGAAGGGCTTCAGGGGCTCGTTTTGGGGTCCCGTGGTGTGGGAGACAGGAGTCAGGGCAGGATGCTAGCCCTGGGGGCATCATGCCCGCTCTGCCCTCAGATCTGTGGTGCAGGGGGAAAACTCGTGACCTTCTTGCCGTGAGCCATAGCACCGAGCATCCCCAGAAACCACCCTGGCCAGCCCTCCCATTTGTACCAGAGGGCATCAGAGAACTCCCCCCCCCCCCCCGTGCAATTTGCAGGGGCCAGGAGAAACCCAGGCATTGGGCTGCCAGTCCCCCACGCTCTAACTCACCAGCCCCACTCCCTACAGAGATGCGAGAGAAGCCAGGCATCCGGGCCGGGCAACTTGGCCGGATCCTTGCCTCCCACAGCGCATGAGGCTGTACCGAACCACGCACTGTGACCCCCGGCAACTAGGCAGCCATGGATGGCTGTGGGTACGCAGGGCTGAGGCATCCCGGAGGGGCTGCTGGGGAGCAGGTGGAGGAGGAGTGGGTGGGCAAAGCCATGGAGTCCCCACTCCAGTGACCCCTGCAGCCATCCCCCACCTGTACATATGCTTCTGCCTCCCCCACCTGCCTGCCTCAATGCCCCCCAGCCCCTTGCCCACATCTCTTGCCCCCTCAGACCTCAGGGGCTGGGTGTAAAAGGCCCCCTCACCCAGCATTCAGATGTGGCTGGTGCTGGGGTGGCGTTTGCTACCCTGGTGCTAATGGAGGTGGGGTCTTGGGGAGTCTGGGTCTGGCGGAGGGAAAGAACCGAAAAGGAGGCTTTTGGGAGGGCTGAGGGGTGCAGGGCATGGGGAGCTGTACTCAGCGCTGAGGCCTG
>JAGPOW010002799.1:892399-923699 GCA_030014935.1 Caiman crocodilus
TTTCCAGATGATCCCTAATACAGGCTCTCGTTTGGGTCTGTGTGGAGGTTTGGGGTATTCTACTTTTTACGAGGTCAGTTGGCTTCTCTGGTGCTTTCTTTTCCCTCTAGTTCCCCCAGAGGACTTTCTTGAGGAAGTGCTCAAATGCATTTTCCAGCTCCATAAAGACCATATAGAGCTTTTTATTCTTTCCTGTAATTATCTTGAAAGCGCCGGAAGGTTTTTTTTCCTCTCCTGTTGTAAAATCAAGCTGGTTCGCACTCATTTGGTGGTTCTCTTGACTCTGGCTTCAACACATTTTCCTTTATTTTTTTTAGCAAGTAATTATCTGGTCTCTTGTCATTGGGAAACTGGTATTTACTCCCTTTGTCTTTGCTCTCTTGTTACTTTTCATCCCCAGTCTCATGAAAGCTCCATTCCTCACAGGTTTTGCAGCCTCATTTTTCCTGGCATGCCTGGGTTTTACTACATCAGCAGCTAAAAGTGCAGACTTCTTCACTGTATCCCAAAGTGCATCTGCATCAACCTCTTTATTATAATAACAAGACTGTTGGTTGACTTTGCTACGTAGCTCAGGCGTTGTCTTACAAGCTGATATCTACCATTTTAGGTCTCTGTTCTGCCCCTTGGCTCTCACAAGATCCCACACTTTCGCTGTGTTGACATATCTGTTCTGTTCCTAGTCATTGTGCAATCTATTTCTCTTTTAGATGGGGTTTCAGGACTGTCTTTGTCTTGGGAAACTCCGTAGATCATTTCCGCATTATAGGACTTCACACGCTGTAAAAATGTTTTTCTGCCGCCTTTAATCCATATCCATGACTCCCATGAGCTTTGTCTTAACCCCTGCAGTATCTGGCAACGTGTGCACCATCTCCCCTCCATGGATGATCCTACCATTGGATGGGGTGATTGCTTCAGTTGCATCTACAGTTATTTAAAAAATCATCCTTTCCTGTGCCCTGTTGATGATGAATTGCCTTTTCTCCCAGGGAAGCAAAGTTTCGTTGTCAGCCGCCTGACATGGATTCTTCTCACTGCTGAGTCCCCACTTCAAATCTTCACTGAGAATAAACTCATTTCTACTCCTTTGCCTGGAATTACTCTGATAAGGTAAATATTTAACCATTACACAAGTGCGTCCCATGTCTCTTAACAATGGTACGTTGAAAACAGTAGAAGCTGTATCTTTCTGCTGCATCACAGATCACTGTCTCACCAGCCCTGTCCCCGGTGACTCGATCAGTTTTGTACCCTTTTTACACCTGAATGGTTGGTACTTTGTTCCTATGACCATCCCTCTACTACATGGGTGTCAAGGACAGTCATCTATTGAAGGCTTCTTCCAGCGGCGCCTTCTCTTTCATCCTAAATGCCCATCCTCCCTTGTCCTTCTAGACCCCAGTAGAAACCTTGAGCTCACTGGCTCCATCCCTCAGATTTTGGTTGGTTATGCTTCATCCAGCACCCAGTCACAAACGCTCCTTAACCGCTTCCAAAACAGGGTATGGAGGTCCCACGCCTGACGTAATCTGCCGCATCCAGCGAGGGGAGGCGGACCTCTGGATCCGCAATGATGAGAACCACGGGGGAATCTCAAGGCCAGAGGACCTGTTGCCAGGTGAGTTTTGGCGAGGGTGACCACGTGTCCCAGATTTCAGAGGCTGGTCCCGGCTGGCTGTGCAGAATTGGAACGGGCATCCCAGAAACGCAGGGGCGCGGGGTGCAGCCTAGCTGGGAGTCGGAGCAGAGTAGAGCACCTTGCAGGTGAGCGGGCAAGCACGCAGCCCCAACCTCGCTGAAAGCCTAGGGCAGGGGGAGAGGGGACGGTCTCCCAGACTTCTTGGGTGATTTCCATACAGTCAGCCAGCTTGTGGCCATCCGCTCCACTTGACTCCCCTCTCAGAAATATCCCGTACCCAGAGTGACGGCAGACCTGCCCTGTGCTGACCTCAAATAGCTTATGCTGTAATGCGGGGGCAGGCAAAGTCTGGCCCATGCCTGCATCGCTCCAGTCTGTCTCCACGCAGATCCCAGGAGCTGCGGGGACCACTGCAGTGCAAGCGCAGAGCGTGGATGAAGACCAGCCCAAGCGGTGATGGCAGAGCATATGGCTGGGCGGGAGGCTGCTCCAGGGCCAGGAGCTTGCGGCAGTAACAGCATGGGTCAGAGCTGGGGCAGAGCCGTGATCCAGCGCCCCAGGGGTGTGCAGGCAGTGCATTGTGGCTCTTCCCTGGCTCTGGCTTGTGTTGGCACCACCTGTCACAGCCCCGCCGCTCTTGGGGTCTTTATGGAGACTGGCCAGTGCAACATGGGCGAGGGTTTCTGGGAGATGGGTCCGGCCACCAGCTGGATCCACCGTTTTGCCCATACTGCAGTGTGTCCCGGCAGGTGTTGTTCCATGAAATCCAAGGCTGTGGAGACAAGCAGCTGTTCCCTTCTTGTCCCCCTAATTATGGCTGTTAGAGGACAAGCAAGTTTGCTATCTTGATTTTTTAGGCCCAGGTTGGTTTTCTTAGGATACCATGATCTTTATAGTTTCCAGCTTCACTCGGCAGTGTAAGAGTTCATTCCCCAGCCCAAAGTAGCCATACCTCTATGCCATCCTCTTCCAGAGCATGATGAGATTTGCAGTCCCTCATGGAAATGAGCGTGGTTGGCAGAAGCTCCGGGTAGCCATTGTTGGACAGGAGAGAGGTTGGGGCAGTCCCTGGTTTCTCATGGTCAGATTGATCTGGAACCCAGAGAAGTGATCGTGGTCTCAGGTCGCATTAAATGGCTCTGCGGGGTGGGTGGGATTCACAAGCCGTCATGATGGGCGGAGGGCAAGTGAATTCTCCATGGTTTGCACCAGAATCTTCCCCTTCCTGTTTCGTCTCTGGGGACCTGAGTGTGTCACAGCCTGCAACTCAGCACAGAGCCCATGTGCAAGTTAATGTGCCAAGGCCTTTAGCCTGGGGCAGATTCCTGTGGCACGAAGGGCACCTGGGACTTATCAGCAGAGGAAGGCTCCACGGGCTCGTTCCCTACATCAGGCCTTTCCCTGGAAGCAGGTAGGAAGCAGAGTCCTGCTCCTTCCAGAAAGCAAAGAGCTAGAGCTCTAAGTCCTCCCCTCCCAGAACATTTCTTGGAGAAAGGAGGGATGAAACGTTTTGGCTTTTTCTCCCAAGCGTAAGCAGCGCTTGTGTGCATCGCAGCAGCAGCTGGTGCAATGTGAGGCAGTGCTCCAGAGCCCCCCCGTAACTGCTGGCAAGCCCTAGAAATCCACCGTTAAGTTGTTCACCTTTGCACTCGGATGCTACCGCCAGGACTGCCAGAGATCAAGGGTGAGCACAGGAGAGCAGTCTCACCAATGTACCTTGGCTTCTGGAGCATGTCGGGCCAGTCAGGCGGAGGGCTTGGCATCGTGTCCCTGTGGGATAGCCCAGCTGTCGGGGAGCCTCGCTCTTCCTTTAAGCAGATGTCTCTGGTCTCCTCGGCCCGTTGGAGCATGAAGCCGTTCCAATACTGCCTTTACGCACGTGCCCCGCGTATGTTTCTCTGAGCAGGCTCTGAGGTGATGGGGCTGACAGCTGGGACAGAATTTGGCTCTGAAATCCGCTGAATAGAGAACATTAGCACTGCGCACTGAGCTGCCCCCCCTTCGCCCCCAGCACTTGTGGTTTTGGAAGGAAGA
The DNA here is from genome assembly GCA_030014935.1 of Caiman crocodilus. NCBI lineage: Eukaryota > Metazoa > Chordata > Crocodylia > Alligatoridae > Caiman > Caiman crocodilus. Next base: position 896,076 of record JAGPOW010002799.1, read on the forward strand.
CCTTGTTTTCTTAAGGAAACACAAGTGCCAAGGTGCGGTCCTGCTCTGAAGCCCACCCCAGCAGGAGGGATCCCAGCAGTGCTTGCCCTTTGGCGGCAGGGTGGAGACTAATCCAGAGTTTCTCTTCCCCCCACAGGAGGTGCCTGGCTGCTGAGCAGAGCTGAAGAGCAGCCTCCTGTGGAAGGGTCTGCAAAACTCAAGCCAGCGTGGACTTCCCCAGGGAGTTTGGGTGCGATGAGTGCCCTGAGACCTGAGAAGGGCCAATGGAACAAGAGCCAGGGGAGACCCCAGAAGCAGAAGGAGACTATAGCAGTGAATCAGGTACCATCTTCAGGTGGGTGTGAGAGTGGAGACTGGACACAACCCAGTAAAAGCCCTGGGTGCAGGGAAGAATTTATGGAGCTGAGAGACACGAAGAGCCACCAGACAGAGTTCCACTGGAGAGAGGCGCTGTGTCCAGATGAAGCCGGCGGGGAGGGCCTCAGCGGGAAGCAGAAACGCACCACCGAGAAAAGGGGGAGAGCCCACCCCTGCCCTGAATGCAGGAAAGACTTGAACTGTCCGTCACTCCTGGCTTTGCACAAGATGAGGCATGCCGGGGAAAAGCCCCACGTATGCACCAAGTGCAGGAAGAGCTTCACTTGCCTCTCGGCCCTGGTTGCTCACCACAGGACCCATTCTGGAGAGCTCCCCCACTGCTTCACCAAGTGTGGGAAGAGCTTTGTGTACCCCATAGACCTGGTCAGGCACCAGCACGCACAAAAGGGGAAGCGTCAGTACTGCTGCACCAAGTGCAGAAAGAGCTTCACCCTTTCCTCCAACCTGGCCCGGCACCGGCGTGTCCACACAGGGGAGAAGCCGTATCAGTGCTCTCTGTGTGGGAGGAGATTCACCCAGTCCTGCCACCTGGCCCGGCACCAGCTCACTCATACAGGGGAGAAGCCACATCAGTGCTCTCTGTGCGGGAAGCGTTTCACCCTCTCCTCCAGCCTGACCCGGCACCAGCGCATCCACACAGGGGAGAAGCCACATCGGTGCCCTGAGTGTGGGAAGAGCTTCACCCAAGCCTCCCATCTAGCTGACCACCTGCGCATCCATACAGGGGAGAAGCCACATTTGTGCCCTGAGTGTGGGAAGAGCTTTAGCCAATCTTCCCACCTGGCCCAGCACCAACGCATCCACACAGGGGAGAAGCCACATCGGTGCCCTGAGTGTGGGAAGAGCTTTAGCCACTCCTCCCACCTGGCCCAGCACCAGCTTATCCATACGGGGGAAAAGCCACATAGGTGCTCTGCGTGTGGGAAGGGCTTCACCCAGTCCTCCAGCCTGGCCCGACACCAGCGCATCCACACAGGGGAGAAGCCACATGGGTGCCTGGAGTGTGGGAAGAGCTTCACCCAGTCTTGCCACCTGGCCCGGCACCAGCTCCTCCACACCCAGCAGCATCCATAACTAAGCAGTGCAGAAAGGGCCTGGGGCTCTCCACTTGCTCTACATGTTCAGGGCTGTATTCAGGCAATGCTGGTGCTGCAGAGAAAGTTGACCCATGCTTCAGATCGTGTAGGGCATCGCAGATCCCAAAGGATCCAGATGCTGGCTCCCAAGGTCTGATGGTGGGGAGGGGATAAGAGAAAATAGCCAGGCTAGATGCTAAGAAAACATGTGAGGAGATGATCTTTGCATCAGCCTTGCAGTCTAAAAGTGGTCACTGCTGCCAGGTGAAGAAGTATCCTCCTAACAAGATATCTCTCCCCACAAAGACAGCCCTAACTTTCTGCGAACTGACTCCAGATAACACCCAGGGACTATCGTGGGACTTATTCCAGCTTTGTCTTCCTGCTTGTTTCCCGGGCTCCGTGCATTTGTGCACAGGCACCCGAGGTTACTAGTTGATTGCCCTGATTTCTCAGGAAGTGTGAGAACACCCCCCCGTTGCCCCCTCCTGCTTGCTCTTCCTCTGGGTCACCCGCTTCCCCACTGACCTCAGGGCTTTGGTTTCCATCTCCCAGTGAATCTAATTGAAAGCCCTCCTCACTAGGTTAGCGAGAAGCATTGCCTGCCCTGCACCCTAACCTCGACTTTCCTCCCCACCACATACCCCTCTCTCAGGCCTGTTAATGCCCTTTGGGGTCTGCAAGGAGCTACTACTACCACCCCTAGAGTTGGTTTGGACAGTTTTGCTTCTCAGCCTGTCTTAGGAGTCTTCACTGCCAGGGGCCTCATTGCCTCCTCTGCTCATAAAACCCCCAGAGCTGAGCATTAAATCCCTCTGGTTGGCCTCTGTATCCTCTCCAGAGCTGTGCAATGGGAGCAGACCGGACCGACTGTTTCCAGGGCAGATAGCTCTGATTTCCTAGACACTTCCCTTTCCAAAGGAGTCACTGTAATCCAGGGCTTGTTGCTAATTCTCGGGAGCAAGAGTTGGTCGCATTCAAAGCATTACTCCCACATATGGCTGTGCAGCAAGGATCCTGCACTTCTGAAGGAGCCTCTGGCCAGGAAGCAGCTAAGTCCCTTTTCTGGGTGTAACGGGGTAGCAGGTGTGAAGGAGACGCAGCCTGTAGCAGGTCCTGCCTCTCCTGTGCAAGGGTGTGAAAAATATGAGCACATTCCCTGGGTGAAATTCAGCACGCCGTAATCTCCCATTGTGAATACTGAGACCTCCCTGCTGGTGCCAAAGCCATTTGGCTCCAGGATTGTTCGGTAGCGGCTACTCCGAGAGATTAATAAACCATTATCAAGCACGCTTTGATTCGTCTTGTCTATAATTGTTATCTCTGCTGATTTCCAGCTCCCCAGGTATAAAACTGCCCCTTCCTTTCCCCATATTAAGGTGTTGTAAGACAATAACCTGTGACTTTTGAAATGAGTCTCAGTTTTCTGGCCAGAGGGCTGGTTTGTCTTGTTGTTGGAGGTGGCCACCTCCATCAAAAGGGAGCGGGACTTTGTTCAACGCATTTTGAATTGGCCTGTTACTTGCTGAATGCCTAAGGGGCAGCGTAAGGTGGGGAGAAGTGTGCCATCAGGTGAAGGAGCGTGTGTCAAAGGAGCTGACATCCTAACCACTCCTTTCCAAGAGGGGAGCGCGTGCGCGGATCAGTTGAGGTCGCCTGAACTGTCGTCCTTGATTTGACTTGTGAGGAGTGAAATTAGCCGATCAACGAGACCGTTCCAATCGCAATTCAAAAGCTTAATACAGTAAAATCTCCCTTATGTGGCAGGAGTGGGGAATGCCAGGTGCTGGTACTGTGAAAATACCGGTTTATCTAAAAATACTGAAGCCAGAGGGGAGTTTAGGAGGGGCTTGCACGTGGCGGCAGTGCGGGATGGTTGCACGCGGTGGCAGTGCAGTGGTGGGTGGCAGCGGAGCGGTGCCAGTTAACACAGCATGCTGACTAGTAGAATGCCATAAAGAGGGGATTTTACTATAGCAGAGACTGATTTGTATCGATAAAGGCAACGCTTAGGGCACCTTGGATTCAGATAGAATAGGTCTGCTTCCCTGGGGACTTTCACTGGGCTGGTTTCTTCTGCTGGGCTTTGGGAAAAGTCCAGTTTGTTGCTTAGCCCATGCCCAGTCTTCATAGATGGTTGATTAGACATGCTAATAATTGATCCCTGGTTAGTTTTATTGAATTTTTTTTGTTTCAGTGGAACTGCGTGGAACCAGATTTTAGTGGTCCTGGAAGGGGGTCGAGGGATCACCTCAGCTCAAGCTTTTTCTCCCTAGGTTGCCTGACCCTGGTCTCTCAATCACCTGTCTATCTTGACTTCAATCAATTGACATCTATATCCCTGCGATAAGGAATCTTCCCTTCTGCTATGTCTCATTGTGACTTGCTCTTTGGCCTTGGTGTTATTCATTAACTGCAGCCTGTGGCCTGACAGCTGCCTTGTTCTTCCCCTCACCTGCAGAAGACGGGTTTCAGCTATCACCTGAGCAAATGCAGGATGGCTCTGGAAGGTGCCTTTGACCACCTCAAAGCACAGCGGAGGTCACTGAACTACAGGCTCGAGTTGGAGCCAGGAAACAGTGGCTTTTATAGTGGCAGCCTGCGTGCGCCACGATATTTGCCAAACCAGGGGAGAGGTTTTTAGGGAGTCTCGGGCTGAGGAGGCAGCGGGACGCGGGCGGGCAGTGCACGGCCCCCCACACCATCAGCATGGAGACGCTGGTCGGGCGGCCGTCGTGCAGGGTCGCTTGGCTGCACATATCACAGATGCTGCTGATGGAGTTAGTTCCCTCTATGCCAATGGATATGTTCCCGATACCTACTGCTGAGCGTTTCTTTGAATAAAAACATTTTCATTGCAACACAAAGTTTCTGTTTCTTAAGCACATTGTCTGTAGTGGTGGGGAGGAGGATGTGGTGGCAGAGGGTGTGGAGGGGCACGTGGGCATCCCACAGGCAGCTGCAGCTTCCCGTGGTTATTGAAATATGAATAGCCGCCTGCCAAGGGTCCACAGACCACAGGTTGGAAACCACTGTTCTAGGCAAAGTCCTTGCCTTTGTTTCTTCCAGCCTTTTGCCTGGTTCAGCTCTTGGGTTCTCTCCCTTTGAACCTGTGCAGCATGTGTGATGTGCACAGCATGACAGGCCCCAGTTAGCCCTGGGGCTCTGGGCAGCACCTAGCGCAATGGGGCCTGTCTCGACCTGCAGGTTCTGGGTCTCATGTGGTGCGACAAGTGCCAGGCAATGCCCATTTCTGATTTACTTGCCCCTCTTCTGCTACCGACTCCCCTTTAGAAGCAGCTTTCGATCCGCAGCATCAGCTGTCTCCACTTCAGCCACCCTGCAGCTGCCTCGGAGCCCCTCTCTTTGCCACGTGCTTCCCCTTCGCAAACTGACTGTTCTCACATACTACCTGGCATTAAGGTGAAGTTGGATCCGCTGCTTCCCCAGGAAGGGCATTTGGGGATCAAAAGCTGGTTGTATGGGGACCCTGGGCTGAGATGCAGCTGCCTCTCAGGTGTGGTGTATTGGGGGCTGGTTATACACAGAGCCAGAAGCAACCACCTTCGGGGTGCGAGCCCAGGGCTGGTTATACAGGGGCCCATGCCCAGCGTCAAGATGCAGCTACTCCCCAGTTTGGCTTTCCGAGTGGGGGTGGGGAGTGGAGGGACAGGATTACCTGCCCCAGGGGTTGCAAATAACCCAGTTCCTGAGTGTGATGTGGACTCGGCCCTGAAGTAGATGGGAGTGCTTCCCCCAGAAGCCACTACAGCTTAACCCCAGGGAACAGGCCTGGCCCCATCCTGCCCCAGCCGTAGCTCTCAGTACTGGGTTAAGGGTGGCCAACCCTGCCCAGGGGCAATAACTCACACTGCTCCGTCCCTGAGGGCCCACCCGACCCCCCCACTCAACTTCCCCACTCACAAGTGATTTGAACTAATAGCAGTTTATTAAAAGGTAAATAAATAAAAATATTTCAGCCTCATCTAATTTTCCCTTCAACTATTCAAACTCCCCAGCCATTATAACCCCAAAATATTAAAACATCCCCAAATAGCATCCTAAATGTCCAACACTTCAAAATATCCAACCACTTTAATATTAAATTACCCCAGTGTCAACCTCCCCCATTAAATACCCTGAAATATGAAAAACATTAAAAATATTAAGTACCTTATCGACACCTAGATATTATGCACCTTCAGATTTTAAGTTCCTGGTTTAAGTTTTAAGTGCAAACTCCCCACCTGGGAATTGCAACCTTGCCCAGTGTAGTGGGGGTGGGGTGAGAGTAACGTCCAGGGTGCCTAGGGACGGCTTTTTGTCACTGCTTGCTGCCTTTAGGTAAGGGCTGCTGGGGTCTCTCTCCATCTCTAGATGCTCGTGGTCGCTGCCAAGGCAGCCAGCGTCATTGGGAGCGTGAGGAAGCCCACCGCCCAGCGTTACCACCGACTGGGTGGGTTGTCACCAGTCATCACTGGCTGCAGCTCCAGGGAGCGCTACCTGGGGGTGCTGCTGCTCTGGATCACCCACAACCACTTTAAGTGCTGCTGCCTTTCAGCACCCAAGACAGCAGTTGCCACTTTCACCAGCTTGCCACTGCTTCGAGTGCTGCCGCCAGCTTAAGTGCCACTAGGACTGGCGCCGTCTGGAGTCACCAACGAGATGTGGTGCCTGGAGCACCGCTCGGGTCTCCATCACCTCTCCGGAGCATCATCTCACGCTGTTTGGGATCGCTGCTGTACAGACTTGTTGCTGCTGCCACCCCTGGACAGCAACTGTGCCGGCTCTAGGGATTGCCAAGTGGGGTCTCGGTCACTTCACAGGACTGGTGCCACTGCTTATTACTTGGAGTCAGAGAGAAGCAGGGCTGGAAGAGGCAGGATCACCACTACCCAAACAATCCTATAAAAACCCAGGTTAACCTCTTACCAGAACTACAAGCCTGCCGCAACACGTAAAGCTGGGGAACTGTGGCAGCAAATGTGCTGCAGCTGCACAGGTGGTTAAACAATGCTTGAGGGACCCGAGGAAGAGCCCCTCCAGCCTCCAAAAGGAAAAAACACCCAGTCAGTGCCAATCTGACCGTGGGGTAAAATTTCTTCATGACCCCCAAGTACAGCAATGGGTCCAATGTTGAGTGGCGGGGCAAGCCCTCCAGGGTTTAAGTACCACAAGTACTGGCAATCAACTTTTTTCTGATACCCAACCTAAACGTACTATGCTGCAACCTCAAGCCATCAGTTTGTGTCCTACTCTCTGCAGCACAAGACAAAAGGAGCTTTTCCGCACTTTGTGGCAACCCCTCGGGTATCTGAAAAAAGGTATTGTGTCCCCTTTTAAGCATTTTTTCCACAATCTGAGCATGTCTAGATCCTCCAGCCTCTTTGTACGACTTGCCTTTCAAGCCCTTTATCATTTCTGTCACCTCCCTCTGGAACCTAACTTCTCCATGCCTTTTTTAAAACACAGAGCCCCAGATGGCACACAATACTCTAAACCATGGGGTAAAATTAGGCTTAACCAGTGTCAAGTAGAGAGGCGTTATTACCTCCCGTTTGCACCCAATGTTTCTACTGATGCATTCCCAAAATTGCGTTTGCCTTCTGTGTAGTTACTATGTCCCAAGACTCCAGAGCCTTCTCCGTAGCGCAGCCATCCCAGTTAGGCGTCACCCTTTTTGTATTTTTGATTATTCTTCCTGAGGTTCACAACCTTGTGTTCGTTAGCATTCAACTTCATCTGTCCAAGCCCAGCTTTCCAATCTGTAGAGACCTTTCTGAATTGTGCCCCCTCCCCACAACGTGCTGACAATCCTTCTCAATTTTGTACCATCCGAAAGCCCGCGCAAGCTTTCTATGCCAGCATCCAGATCATTAATACACATGTCCAACTGCCCTAGGCCCGGGACACTCAAAGCCACCTGCCATTCTGACATGGATCCATTTATAATTACCCTTCCATGTCAGCTATTGAGCCAGTTGTCTATCCACCTCACAGGGTTTTTAGCTCACATTTCTCCAATTTGCATCCAAGAATGTCCTGTAGGACAGTCTCAAAAGTCTTGCTGAAGTCCTGATACACTATACCCACAGCATCCCCTTCATCCACCCAGTTACTTTTTTTGAAGGACTTCAAAGCTTGTTTGACACAATTTGTTCTTGGTAAATCCATGCTGACTGCTTGCGATCAGCCTTGCCTCCTCGAAATGCTTCAGGCTGCAGTAACCTCCTCGTTGTTACAGTGAGGCTAAGAGGTTTATTGTTCTTCAGGTCCTCCTTCTTGCCGTTCTGAAGGGGAGCAGCACCGCTCCTGTCCGTCTCCCATGACTTCGTGCATATCACCACCAAAGGCTCCAACATCCCCTCTACCAGTTCCTTCAGTACCATGGAAAGAAGTTCATCAGATCCTGCTGACTTGAATTCATTGACTCAAAGCAAGCTCTTTGACCATTTTGTTATCTCACTCCTCGGTTTGCCCCCCTGCTCCTAAATAATCTTAATTACATGTTCGTTTGGAGCTTAATTTTTTTTGGGGGGGGGACAACAGCAAAGTAGCTCTGCCTTGTTAGGGTCTCAAGAATTCCCTTGGCTCGGTAAGTGGACCCAGTTTCCTTAGTGCTTCTTTTTGGGCGACCTTACTTGTAGATCCTCTTGTTCTCCTTCACCTCCCTCACCAGGTGCAGCTCATTCTTCATCTTTGCCTTCCTGATTTTGCCCATGCAGATTCTTGCCATTTCCTGGCAAGCTTCCTTGCTGACCTGTCCATTCTTTCATTGCCTGCATGGTTTCCTTTTCCATTGGGTGGCAGGGGAGATTGTCAGGAATTCTCTCTCTAGGCCAGTCCTATAAACGTGGTGGAAGATGGGCAGACTTTCCCAATCCCTGTATCCCTTTCATTGTCTATGCGTCTCCCTGGTCTCTGTAACCCATCCAGGACCCTTAGCTCTATCCCCCCAGGACACACTCCTAATGAATCCCTTCTAACTTACAATTATAACCCTGACCTACATCATGGCAGGCTGCTCCTCTCTGCTTAGTTCTGTAGGGTAGTAAGGGCTATAATGCTGTACCAGCCACCTGTCATATTCCCCCAACAACATGCCAAAGCCCTGAGCCTGGGAAACCACCCATCTCACTCCCCAGAGCTGAAACTGGCTGGGGGAGGGGGGCAGAGTGAGGAAGATGGGCTTCTGTGGGTTTGGAGGGTATGAAGAGAAAGAGCTGTGAAGGGAACGGGGTGCTGCAACAGAGACACAGATGCTGTAACCGTTTTGGGGGTCAGGGCTGGGACAGTGCGAGGTTAGGTTAGGGGTACTGTAAGGGAATTAGGCAAAAAGAGTAGAACAGGTGCCAGAAACACTGGTATTTTAATCAGTATGGTTAGCCCAGACAGGACTATGAAACCTCTCATTCCCCAGCTGCTCTAGCAAAGTGCTGATGTAGACACAGCTCTGCTGAGCTGCACCTGTTTTTCTACTTCGGCCCACGTCATCCAGAAGGTGGGGCATCTACTCCCTCCGCCGGCACAGGCTGCGTCTGAACTAGGGGTGCTGCCATCATGACTGCACCAGCCAGGCCCTGCAGTGCAGGTGGCCCGAGTCTCCCTTGCAGAAGCTGTTCTTGGCAATGACTCGCGTGCAAACCCCCCTGCCAGGACAGGGTGACCCCAGCTGTGCTTATATCCTGCCCTCTCTGGGAAGCTTCAGCAGTTTGCAATAAAAAAACACAAGCAACATCCCAAAATGTGAACCCCCCCCACCTCGTACTCATGCAAACCCCCCTGCCAACCCAACCATGCCTCCCAACTGCCAGTCACACCCAGATAAAAGAAACCCTCCTGAGCCCCTCCCCTACCCACCAATCCACCTCAATCCCAGGCAAAAGCCCTTCAGTCTCCCCTCAACATTTCTTCCAAACCTGCTCCCAACCCCTGCGGAGAGGCTGCAGTTGTCTCCTCCCCTCCTCAAAGGGTATCCAACTCTTCTCCCTCCCCCCAGCAAGGACAATACCAGACTCCAAAACTCCCTAAAACAAACTAAAAGAAAGCCTCTCTGTCCCCACCTCAGACAATGCCAAAGGATGGCTTTAAGCACAAACAAGGGTAACCCATTTGAGTAGGTCTGGGTATTTGACCAGTCAAATAAAAGTTTCGTCCATTGACTGGTCAAATACTGTAAAAAAAAAAAAAAAAAAAAAAAAAAGTTGCCAATAGGTCCAAAAAATGCACAGAAAAAGCACAATTTTCCATTAAGAAATGTGTCAAAAACAATTTTTTAAAAAAAACCTTATATTTCTGTCAAGAACACTACAAAAAAAAGTATTTTGTAAAATTGCTATAGTTTTTGACCAGTCAAAAATATGCAGTCAACTGACAGTATCTGACTGGTCAATTGACCAGACTGCCGATCCAAAACTTGAAAGACAGCAGGGCTCCTGAAGCACAGGCCCGAGCCCACCTATCTCCTCCATCTCAGTTGCAGCCCGAAACCCAACTATGGCTTGTCTGAGTCTCCTGGACAATATTCTTATCCCCAGGCCTATGTGAACCTAGTACCTGGGCAGATGCAAAGGCGAGGCCATTTTAGTTCAGGTGCCAGATCCTTCCCCACCACCCCAGAGGGCACAGATTGTAAAGAGAGAGCTGAGGAGAGCTGGCAAAAACTGATCCCACATCAATGGCAAAGGTCTGATCTGTGGGTTTCCTGGTGCTTGCTCAGAGCAGAATGATCCCCAAAGCTCTTCCCACACTCGGCACAGCAGCATGGCTTCTCTCCTGTGTGGACACGCTGGTGCACGTGGAGGTAGGATGGGCGGGTGAAGCTCTTCCCACACTCGTTGCAGCCATATGGTTTCTCCCCAGTGTGGACATGCTGGTGCACACGAAGGTGGGTTGGGCTATTGAAACTCCTCCCACACTCTATGCAATGATAGGGCTTCTTTCCGGTGTGCAGGCGCTCGTGGATGCGGAGCTGTGATGGGTAATAGAAACTTGTCCCACACTCTGCGCATGGGTAGGGCTTCTCCCCTGTGTGGACGTGCAAGTGCGCCCGAAGGAAGGATGGGCGGACAAAGCTCTTCCCACACTCCGTGCAGTGGTATGGCTTCTCCCCCCGGTGCACGTGCATGTGGATCTGGAAGAGATCCGGGCGAGCAAAACCCTTCCCACATTCCGGGCAGTGGTAAGGCTTCTCCCCTGTGTGGACACGCCGGTGGATGCGGAGCCGTGACAGGTCCCTAAAGCTCTTCCCACACTCATCGCAGTGGTGTGGCTTCTCACCCGTGTGCACGCGCCGGTGAACACGGAGCCGTGACGGGTCACTGAAGCTGTTTCCACACTCGGCACACCGGTGTGGCTTCTCCCCAGTGTGGAGACGCTGGTGCACACGGAGGTTGGATGAGCGGTTGAAGCTCTTCCCACACTCAGCACAACCATATGGCTTGGCTCCAGTGTGAACGTGCAGATGCTGGGCGAGGGTAGACCTCTGCCGGAAGCTCTTCCCACACTCAACACAGTGATAGGGCTTCACTCCAGCATGGATGAGCTGGTGGGACTGGAGGTGGGAGAGCTGATTGAAGCTCTTCCCACAGTCAGCGCAGGAGTAGTGCTTCTCCCCAGTGTGGATGCGCTGGTGCACACGGAGGTGGGACAACTGATTAAAGCTCTTTCCGCACTCAGAGCAGTGGTGCGGCTTCTCCCCGGTATGGACACGTTGGTGGACATGGAGGTGAGACAGCTGGAGGAAGCTCTTCCCGCACTCAGGGCAGAGGTGGGGGCGCTCCTCCAGATGTATTCTCTGGTGCTCAACAAGACGGGATTTATAGGCATGGAGGTCAGCAGTCTCCCTCACATGGGTCCCCCCATGGACCCTGAGCTCCTGTTGATCTCTGAAGCTTTTACCACAGTCTCCACATATATATAACACTTCCCCACTCTGAGTGCTGCCCTCAGGGCTCTTCAGATCTCTCCGCCCCTTGAATCTTTCCCTAAACGCAGGGCTTTTTCGGGGCTCAGCTGCTTTCTGTGTCCACTGCACAGGTAGCTGGTTTCTGACTGGGACCAGCTCCAGGTATGCAGGTGCTTCCCTCAGATGTTGCTGCTCAGCTCTGCTATCCATCCAGGCATCTGCTGGGTAGAGAAGGGAATGCAGAAATTAGACCCTGTGCCTCTGGCCAAGTGGAAGCGCTGCTATTCCACTTGCCTAGATGGTGTCCCAGAGCAAGGCTAGGCCTTGGCACTTGGGTCCCCTGTGAGAACAAGAGATCCAATATCAAATGTTCCCAGTGCAGATGGTGGAGGACCAGGTCCATACACTTTGCTGATATTCCTTAAGTGGAAGACTCAGATTCTCAGTGATTCTGTCCCAATTCCAAGCCTTAGCTAAACAGGGAGAATTCAGAAGTGTAACAGTCAAGGTCTGTGCCTTGGGCACCAGCACTGGTAGAAGCAGTGGAAGGGGCCAGTCTGGCTGAGGGCACTAGGTTGGCAGTGGCAACAGCTGCAGCTATCATTCATAATGTCCTTTTAAGTGGACCCTTGGGCTGGTGCTCCAGTTGCCCACCACTTATCATGCTACTGGGAGAGATGTATCAGCTAAGACCCTTCAGGGGTAGACATATGTGAATTGTGTGTGCTGGCAAAGAATCTGACTGGCTCCATGCTCGCTATGGCTGGGAGACAAGAGGCATCCGTCTAATGGAAGAACAAAGTCTCAAAAGAGCTTACGTACACTAGAGCAGTGGTGGGTCCTGGGGGAAGATTGGGCCAAGCACTCTCCCACCCATCCAAAGTTGCTGCCATACTACAGACCCACGACTTCACCACGGGGCTGCTTGGGGCTCATGCTTATTTCCCAGATCCCAGTTCTGTGGCCATCCTGAGAACGGCATCTGTGGGTAAATCTGAGGCAGCCTCACTGGTAAATTTCTGAGTCTGGAATATGTTAGCAAGTATGGGTGTGTGGGGTGTGATGAGCACTGCCCTCTCTGGAACAGACCACTGCTGTAGTATAAGCAAGCCCTACAGCAGGGGTGGGCAAAATATGGCAAGCGGGCCAGATCCGGCCCACGAGGCCGTTCTATCCAGCCTGTGAGGCCCCTAAAAAATTTAGGAAGTTGAGATTTATCTGCCCTTGGTTCCTGTCAAAAATGATGGGCTGTGATGAATGTGGGAAGAGCTTTAGGGACCTGTCACAGCTCCGCACCCCCCTCCCCCCACACTCAGCTTTTCTCCGGGCTCTTGTCATGATCCAAGAGCCCTAAAATGGAAAGAAAAAGTTAACAGTTGTTTGCGCCCACATCCCTGAACTGCAGGGACTGGAAACACCTACCTGCCTAGACCACATAGATCAGGGTAAGCTGTTTAAGGTCAGTATCTTGGGTGGAGGATGGTGGTGGTGTTGCTGGGTCCCAGCTCCCCATCATTCTGGTACTGAGAGGTTCTAAGGAGGTGGAGCAGGTGGAATTGCCACAACTCACCTGGGGACAGGCCCTCGGATGACGCGCTTTCTCCAGAATCCTCATCATCACAGACCCAGAGCTCCACCTCCCCTCGCTGAATGCGGCAGATTAAGTCTGGTGTGGGACCTTGATATCCTGTGTGGGGAAGTGCATAAAGGCTGCTTATGCTTTGTTAGTCTCCACTTAGTCCCCTATTGGGATTTAAGGAATGGACCCAAATGGACGCAAACATCCCAAGAGGGCCTTGAAGGAAAAGGGAAGGGCATTTAGCATCAAAAGGAGGGCACTACAGACAGAAGCCTTCAGCAGATAATGGCCCATGCCACCCAGGTAAGCAGAAATTATGATTATATGAAATAAAAAGTATCAACCATCCAGAAGGAAGACAGAAGAGTTGCAATGATCTGTGACATACTAGAACAGATGCAGAAACTTTCATATACTTTTAAAGACACTAGGTAGAAAAGTTAAACATAGACACACTTATGGATGGATACAACTTCTCAGGGGATTCCAGGCAGGCAACTGAAAATCAATTTAGTCTCACTAAGATTGCACCGACAAGTTTTGGACGTGAAAAGGGTCAGTGACAGTTGGATGAAAATGAAGCTTTCTATGGCAGGTGGGAGGGGGAAAGAAGTAATTCATACCAATAGTGAACAAGAAAGAATGACTTCACATTAACTCTAGAGGCAACTACATTTTGACCTACAGCTGTAGACTGGTCTTTGACAACTTTGTCTCAACAAAACTAAGAAGTCTAAAAGACTGATTATATGAAGACTATAATAAAACTCTTACCTGGCAATTGGTAAAAAGGGAATGGTGTCAAACTTTTGCTATTCCTGTTACAACTAAATAGATTTTTAAATTGGGGGAGTGGGGGGAAAGAAAGCATTTATGTAGAATCAAATGGTCAGATTATGGAAAAGAAAGAAATCCCCAAGACCCGAAAAGGTTACAAGCAATATGGTTATTAACCTAAAGAGAGAGATAAACATTACAATTCCTGGGGAAAAAAAAGAAAATGATCTTAATATTCTAAATTTTCTTAGTGCTATGGTTTTAAAATCACTAACAGATGGCTAACCTGTTAAGACAACCTACTTTACACAAGTGTTAGAGACTAAGGGCATTTATACACATACATTTGTCTGCTCCGACACACTGGAGATCCAGCCCGTTGCGTTTTAACACGCAAACCGACAAACCTGGCATTGTGTCGCATGCCTTTCTATAAACGGTGAAACATGTCAGCATGCAAAGTACCGGCACTGCATGTCTGGACTAAAACACCTTCAATACGTTCTAGTTCAAAAGCGCACCACTGCCATTTTCTGTGTGCTGATGCACGTTTTGCCATTTATACAAATGTACGTGCTACAGCACTAGGTGCTTTTAGAAGTGCCCGGTGCTGCAGCAGAGCATGCACACAAATGCCCTAAGCCTCAATAGCCAATAGCAAGGGTATCTAAACATCTGTAGATGTGTTCCTGTACCTGAACAAAATTTCAGTGCAAAAGTTACGTAGCACCAGCTGAAGATAAAACTGCCCTTTTAACAGCCAGTTAAAACCTAAATAAGAATTTGCCTTAATGCTAATTGAAAGCAAGTCTGTGTGCTGTTCTAATATTTTGCAGTTAAGCTAGATACAAACAGGTCAGACTGAACTTAAAACCATTAACTTCTGCAGTCTTTCCTTGTCATTGTACTTTGTCTTGACTTTTTCCTTGGCTATCTAGGTTATTTGCCTATGATGTTACCTAGACTCTTTCCAGTTCCATAACCTCTGTTTCCTTTAGCCTGTTTGACATGAATTGACCTAACATCGGTTCCTACTAGCTGACATTGGATTATTCCCACAGAAATAATATAATGAAGACAGGTAACCCCAGGGGAAAAGATGAAATGGTGGCAGTTAGCTCAGAACTGAAATCTAGGGCTTTATATAACAAGTGCCACAGTCTTGTTATAATAATAAACTTGATGCAGATGCATTTTGGAATATAAGGAAAGCAGGTGTCTTTACAACCACTGAAAACTTAGTAGGTGATACCAAGTTGCATAAGATTAGGGTTGTAGGAAGGGCAGTGGTAAGAGAAGCAGCATAAGTGACACATAGTAAAAACTAAACAGTAGATGAATGAGAAAACAATCAGCTGGCTAAAATCCACTATGCATGGACTTGGACAAGTGGAGGACTTGGATAATAAATGTCTCAAATACTACTAGTGATGGGAAAGGTGGATTAACAGTTTAACTAAAAGAAATTGTCCACGCATGAATGATGAATTTTGAGAATTTCTTGAAAGAAGAATATCCCAGAGAAAATTTATATCCACTGACATTGTAAATGAAATCACAAAGCCAACTGACAATGCAGAGGAAGTTAGAAGAAGCAAAAGTAAACTGAATAAAATAGGAGAAGTGGCGAGGTTATAGATCTAACCTGTGGAAATTCCTAAAGCATTAGGAGATGAAGGGGAATGATGGTTGGTTGCTCATCCACAAAAGTGTACAGTACAAGAAGTTTCCAGATAACTGGCAACCAAATGCAGTATCACTATTCTTGTTCAAACTGAAAGAGAGCAGTACCATGGTTTTAATTGCAGGAGCAAAAAATTACTTCGGCATTCACTGAAGAAAAAAGATGAAAAAGATATTTAAAGTTAGACATAAGAGAACCACAATAAATCAACAATCATTAGTGTGATTTTAGAAAAGGAGAAAGAGCAGGACATCCCCACCCACTTTCAAGAAAAATTAAAGAATAAGCTTGCCATTTTTAGTTTTAGAAAAAAGACTAAACAGAACCTAAAAGTGGGTCTTTGATGAAGATAGAGGAAGAATAAAGAACCACAAAAGTACACCTGACTAGCTAAATGCACATACAAACCTCAACAGTAGTCAGAACAAGGATCAGGGCTCTGCATTCAACCCACTTCTTTATCACAGTGATCATTGTCACCTGCCAAGAACTTAGATGCCCTGCACTCTGGATCAGGTGATGTTTGCAGGAGACCTCCTGAAATACGAAGAGATTTTAGAACAGAAAAAAAAATTATAGAATAGCACAGTGAGCTTGAGAAGATGGATATTAAAGTAAATGCAGAATACACAAAATCCATAGTCTGTGGACACAGAGATGTTAGAGGTACGTGGGCAGAAACTCGCAGGCACTCCTTAGAAGGACTCAGATTGGATTGTGTCTAGAAATGTCATTAAATGATGAGTTGAGGAAATGGAAAAGCCAAATGTTGAAGGAGATACTGATAAGATCTCCATGAATTTATGCTGGGTAGTAACCCAAGAGAACCAAGTGGATTAAATTCCACTGAAGCATGCAGCTTAAGACAGCTAAACGGTTGGGCATGATACAACAGGAAAGAGAATGAGAAAGGAAGACCCATATCTCAAGCCAGAACACTTCTTGAATATTTATAAACAATGAGTTGGAAATAATGTGGGCATACTAGGAGAGCCAAGGGAGATCTCCTGCAAAATGATTTCTAAATCTGGATGCAGCCCAAGAAAAACCCAGAGGAAAGGGACTGGTTCAAATAAAGGAGAGTATGAAAATAGAGAACAGAATATAAGCCTGATCAATGGCAGAACACTAGGTTTAAATCCACCTTCAGCCCAACCCTTCTTGAAGGGAAGGTGTTCTGCCATCCTGTTGCAGGGAGCATGGCCCTCTACTCAGGATCTGAGCCTATAGTGACAACATTTCACAGAAACAGTTCCCTGGCTTTGCCTACAGAAGGCTAGGGTCTTGGGTCTCCATTGCGTCAGAACTGATGATAGTCTTTTGTAGAGTTTTATGTATGCACAGCATGGTTTGGACAGGGACGATCCCGCCTCAGGCGGGGGGGGGAGATTAGCTGACTTCCAGCCCCCACTCACATAACTCTTTCCTGCTTATGCAGGAGGTCGGACTCAATGATCTACTGAGGTCCCTTCTGACCCCAACACCTATGAATCTATGAAAAACTCTGGGGAGAAGCAAGAAACACAACTTTACCCAGGGAAACAAGGGCTTGGTAATTCCTCAGCATCTGGTCCCGGTAAAGCACCTTGTCTCCATCTCCCAGCAGCTCCCACTCCGTCCGCGTGAAGAACAGCGCCAGGTCCTCAAAAGCCTCCTGGAACTGCAGGCACAAGGGTTACGCACTCAGTCCCATCGGCCCCAGCCTCCTCCAACCCACAGCGCCCTGAACCTTACGCTGCGCTACAAAGACTTGCCAGCATGGCTACGCTGGCCATGGATACGAAACGTCCCACCCTTCTGCTAACAGTTGCTCCAAAGAAAGCCCCCGTTGTGACAAACATAGCGGGGCACTGCCGCCGTAACGAAACCAGCAGTAACGACCCCAACAACATATCCTGCTCCGCCACGGGACACCCTGCGACCCCCACCTCCGCGCCCTGCTCTCCGTCGCAACGATAAAGCGGCCTGGCTGCTCCGAGGACGGACGAGCAACTTCCGACCCCGCGGCTAACGCAGCTCTGCCGAGTTCGAAACCTGCTCGCCCGCTTCGACTCGTATCGTCTGGGGAGCAGCGCGCCCGCTCTCCCTCTCGGCACCGACCATCTAAATCGGAGACGCACAGGTTTCATAAGCGAGGATTTGGGAGGCAGCTCGCCTGCCAGGCTTTTGACCTGGTTGCCCTGAGATTTCTGTGCCGCGGAGGGTGTTTCCAAATCCTCTGGCGGGCGTCCTAGGCGCAGGCCCGTGCCCAGCGGCGCGGGGGTCGGAGGCCCGGGAGCCTGGCAGGAGCCGGGAGCCTCCCGTTTGCGTCAAGTGGGTGTAACACCCTCGCGGGCATCCCGGCTTTCTGCTACTCTGTCCTCTACGGACACGAAACCCGACGCCTCGATGTCCTCCGGTGACCCCCGAGGCAGACGCGGACGCCCCACCTGTGCGGCCATCCCCGCTGGGCCCGGCGGGCGGCGGGGCTGGATCTCCAGGGCCCGAGGCCTGCGGCCGGCTGCAGCGGGGGTGGACGGGCAGCGCCCCGTTCACTGCAACCCCCACTCTCCGCGCGTGCGCAGCCGTACTCCCTGCTCGGGCGGGGCGGCCTGCCCCCAACCACAGCTTCCGCTCTACTAGCCCAAGGCGACCGCAACTCTATGGTCACTCCGCCACCGCTCTGCTGGCCCCGGAGGATCTCGACTCTACGACTGCTCTGCTGGCCCCGGACGGCGGGGACTCTATGGTCACTCCGGCTCCCCTCTGGTGACATCGGAGGACCCGGACTCCATGGTCGCTCCGCCCTCCCCGCCGAGGGCTTGCCCACGTGTCCGCGTTAACCCCTTCCGTCCCGGGCCGGCACGAGGGAGGGGGTCGGGGAAACTGTTTCTAAAATGTGTCCCTATTTTGCTTTGACAAATCAAAAAGCAAAAAGTCGGCTGCGTGCCTTCCTGGATGTTCGAAACGTAGCCACATGAAAGAAGCCGCGGATGAGAGATTAGATTAGAACCGCTCTTGTAATCAGGGCTGCCGCCCAACCACCGGCGTCTGATCGCTCGCAGAGACAAAGACTCGGATTGCAAACAGCAGGGCTTAGGCGAGCCAAGAGGCTGGGCTTCCCGGGCCGCTTTCTCTTACTGGACCGAGTGCACGCTTGCAATACACTCACTTGCTTATATAAAAGCCCGTTTTATGTACGCCTATGAAGCCCCCCCCACCCAAAAAAAAACCACGCGTGCCCGAAGCCCCCCGCGGCGGGCGGGAAGGTGCGCGGGGCGCGCGGCCGGGACGAGTGTCCTCCCCCCCGCTGCGGGGTTGCCGTGCGCATGCGCGAGGGCAGGGGGGCGCAGCGGGGCTGCGGCCGGAGCGGTGAGGGGCAGCGGCCGTGTGCAAAAGGCGGGGGCCGTGTGCAGGGGAGGGCTGGGGGGACTGTGAGGCTTTGTGCAGGGGAGCCTAGGGGGCCGTGTGCAGGGGACTCTGTGGGTGGTGGGGGAAGGGGCCCTGCCATGTGGGGTACGTGTTGGAGCTGGCTCTGGCCGGGGAGGAGATGGGCCGAGGGGCAGCACGTGGGACTGAGGCGGCCGTGGGGTGCAGGCGCTCAGGACCATGGCCAGGGCTGACCCCAAGGTCTGTGAGGTGGACCTGGGAGAGGTATGGGGGGAGACCCGCTCCCTACGCAGCGGGATGCGTCGGAGCAGGGCAGGACAGCACCACGTGGCCCCTCCGGTTGGGCCAGGCCGGGGGACCAGGGCCAGGTGGGGCCATGGAGCCGGAGCGGAGGGCCGTGGTCCCGCATCACGTGATGGAGCCCGTGTTGTCTCTCTGTGGAAAAAATGGCCTTGGTCATCGTGTTGCCCACTGGGGCATTTTGGAAACCTCTTCACGGGCTGGAACAGCCACAGTCCCATATTGCATGTATGTCATTGGGGTTTGTTTCCAGCTTTGTGGCCAAAGCATGGTTCTTTGATGCTTCCTTTTTCCTTCTCTCCTGTACAATGACGCTTGCAGCTCCTGTAGGCGCATGTCGGCATGGGGAAATGGAAGGGGCTTCCCTGTGCCCAAAGCACCGGCGCTAACCTGTGGACTCTCTTCCCCTTCCAGCTCTTGCAGGGACCCGGAGCACAGCTGATGAGCCGCCTCCTGAGAGAGGGCCTGTAAATCTGGTGCTCCTGAGAATGCTCCCAAGAAGATCTGGGGAAAAGGACTTCCTGGCACCTGAGCCAAGCCAACTGCAGAAGGGGCAAGGCAGGCGCCCGCGGCAGAGAGACAATGTGAGAGTGAGAAAGGTACATGCTCGAGTAGGGGGTGGAAGTGGAGTCAGGGCAGAGCCCGGAAAGATTTGGGAGTACAGAGAAAAAATGGAGAAGCTGAGAGACCTGGAGAGGAGGAAGATGCTTTACTAGAGAGTGGCTACTTTCAAACAGCTGGCAGGGAGGGCCTCGGGGAAGCGGGTGCTCGCTGCCACATACAGATAGCCAGGGCGGGCAGGACTAGGACTGTGCAGTCAAGGCTCTCTGACACTAGAAGCAATGCCTCAAATAGCCTGAAGAGTTGCACACACAACATTTTAAAAGTAGGTTCCTGAGAAAGGAAATCTCTTTTTTGACACCCAGCCAGCACCAAGTTGCAGAGGGAAGAGGTCTCTGCAGCTGAGCTCAGCAAGGTCTGCCCTTAGACAGCTAGGCCTGAGGAGCATGGGATGTTTCCATTGCCAATCCCAGCAGGGTCCTTCCAGGAGCAGGCAGTTCTTGAGAATGAGCCATGTTCCTGACTGCTGGAGGAAAATGGGAACAGCCCATGAAGCAGTAAAATGAATCTCCGTCCCACTCTTTTTGCACCAGTGTCTAACAAGGTTAAAAGAAGCATTCCAAAAGCTGTTACCATCTGGAGGTTGTGCCACCATGCACATGGCTTGTGCTTAGGAAAATCTGGGCACTGTGTTATTCCAGGAGCTGTTCTGTTGTAGTCTCTGTGCTTGGGAGTAGAGCACCTTGATCCCCTCTGTCTCCTGCTTCTAAGCTGATTTTGTACTGCATCTAGCCTGTCTTAAGCTACTAGGAACCCACATTTCCCCTTTATTCCTTCCCCTGCTCTTTGCTTCCACTCCACTGCAAGACACAACAGGGATGACAGGAATTCAGGGTCCTTCAGAGCTCCCATCCCTGACTCTTGACCCCATCCTGCAAGGTCCTGGGGTTTATGGGGAAGTGTCTGGTAGATGAGAGTAAATTCTGTGGATCCTCTGTCCCAGGGATGAGATTTTCTCTGTGAGTCACTGTCATGAAAAGAGTTTCCTTGGGAGAGACTCAGAGCACTTGCCTTACTGATTCCCTGCTGGTGTGGTTATGATAGTGCCCAATGGTAGACATAGTCTATGCCAGCAGAGGCATAGCTGACCTGCCTCCTCAAATTACATGGCTAAAGTGGACAAATGCATTGAAGCACTGAATCCATGCCATGTCCCCTGCTGGAGCATCTCTGCTTGGTGTTGCCATGCAGGAAAATGTTTGTAGTGTAGAATAAGGCTCAGGGCTGGAGGAGGCTAGAGCTGAAGGGACTGAAGATGTAATACTTGTCACTGCAGCTTGAGGAAGCCTTTGAGGACGTGGCAGTGTACTTCACCCGGAAGGAGTGGGAGTTGCTGAAAGATGAAGACAAGGTGCTTTACCGGGACCAGATGCTGAGGAATTACCACACCCTTGTTTCCCTGGGTAAAGTTGTGTTGCTTGCTTCTCTTTGGAGTTGTGTGAGCTCGAAAATGTCCCTTACTTCTTGCTCTTTTGCAGTCTCATCATGAAATATGAGATGCTGGTTTAAAACCGCTTTCCGCTGTTGTTCTGTCATTGATCAGGCCTCCTGTGTCATGTATTCTTATATCCTCTTTTGTTTGAGTCTTTCCCTTGGTCTAACACCTGGAGCTTCCATATTCTGCAATTTCTTTTGTAAAATGATTTTCCCTTTTTCTCTCCCAGCATGTCCATACCATCTCCAATGCATTGTTCATGGATACTCACCAACAACTTGTCCAAATATGTAACAGTCCTCGTTTGCAGATTTCAGTCCCCTCTACTATCCTTTCTTTTTATTACTCCCCAGCATAAGTCAATGGTGGTCTTAGCAAGATCTGCCGTTTCACCCCATGGTGTTTCTATTTCCACAGTTCATCCTCTGGTGACATTTCTACACATAACGGAACTTGGAAACTTCTAAGAAAAAGTTGATATAAATTTCTTTTAGTATTCCTTTCCACTGAAAATCTTCCTTTGACACCTGCTCAATTCTTCCCCTGCCCCCTAGGTCTGCAAAGATAATTTATAGTTATTTATTCTTCTCTGTACTTTCCTTGACCGTGTCTGAGGATTTGTTTAATCTTTTATTTTTCTAGAACCATCTGAATAATCCCTGAATTTTGTTTACAGTGGTTGCAGTGCCTTTTTTTATAGCTGTTTAGCAAATGACTAAGTGACTATTTTCTCTTGTCAGTTGATTGGGCACTGGTAATTACTCTTCTTCTGTTTGAACAAGAATAGTGAAAATTGGTCATTGTTCTGTAATCTTGTCTTCCTGTATAATTTTCTGCATTAAATGCAGTGATCACCATTCCCCTTCACCTCCTCATTCTTCTGGAACTTCCATAGGTAGGGCAAACAATCCTGCTATATTCATATTTTTAATGTAGTTATTGTGCTCTGTCAGCTGGGATTTCAACCCCATTTGCAGTTGTAACTGAGGCACATGTTTTCTGGAATATTCACTTTTCAATAAAGTCTCAAAATAGAAATCCTGTGTGCCTGAGATCAGATGTTAATCCACCTTTTCCATCATTAACATCATAGGAGACCTCAGTATCTAACTCCTTTGTTTATGCATTGTGGTTTTTTAACCAGATTCTCAGTTGTTCTTTCATCCTCGTTGCCGTTCAGTTTGACAGCATTCTGTTATGAACTAATTTCCACCATTGCATCTGTTTCTCTGGTGTTCTTTTTCTATATTAGGGATTTGAGAATAGGCTGGAGTCAGCAGGTAAAATACCATGTTGGACCCCATGGTATCAACCTTTGACTTGTACTATATCTCTACTTCCAGTCTGGTGAAATCTCTTTGCATTGGTATCTGAGCATTGGTGGTTCAATGGTAGAGTTCCTGCTTGCCGTGCAGGAGAGCTGGGTTCAATTCCCAGCCAATGTAGCGTCTCTACGTGTTCAGTTGGGGTCCTACATGTCAAAATCGCTGTACTGTTGGCCCTTGTTTCACACATGTTTTCTAGACATCAGGAAGCACTACTTCACAGTCAGGGCAACTAGGATCTAGAACCAACTTCAAAGGGAAGTGGTGCTCTCCCCTACCACGGGGGTCTTCAGAAGGAGGCTAGACAATCTTCTTGCTGGGTTCGTTTGACCTCAGCATCCGTTCCTGCCATGGCAGGGGGGCGTATTTGATGATCTGCTCAGGTCCCTTCCGACCCTACCAACTACAAAACTATGACTTGCAAGTCATTCAGTACTGCTTCTCTTGCTACTGAATTTTTACAGATCTTGTCTTTTCTGCATTAAATGACTAGGTCCAAATCCATTTTTGTCACTCATTGGAGACACCTCTCTTTCCTTCAGTCTCTCATTTGAACCTTTGTATCCCACCACGTTTTCTGCCTGGCTTTCCTTACATGTTTCATCTATGACTTCTTCAGTGGCTGCACAGATCAGGCCTCACCTGAAATGCTATATCTGCTTTTGGACCACACACTTGAAGAAAGATGTGGCCAGATCAGAGAGAGCCTAGTGGAGAGTGATGCAGTTGTGTAGTGGCCTAGAGACATGACTTACAAAGGAAGGCTGAAAGAACTAGGATTATTTCATCTGGAGAAGTGAAGGCTGAAAAGATGCAAGTTTTCAAATACCTGAAGGAAAATTAGAAAGAGGACGGGGATAACCTTTTCCTTGTATGTGCTGGAGACAGGACTAGAAGCAATGGCTTTAAACTGTAACAGAGGAAATTAGGTTGGAGAATAGGAGGTTCTTTCTGACAATGAAGGTGATCAGACATTTGGAACAAGGTACCTAGAGAAGCTGTGGAATCTCCATCCCTGGAAGTTGTGAAGAGCAGGTTGGACAGATCCTTGGTTTGGTCTGGGATGATCCTGCCATGAGTTGGAGGCTGGATGTGATGACCTCATGAGGTCTCTTCCAGCTTTGCTTTGCTGTGCTCTGCATCCACCTTTTTCTGTTACAGATTTCTGCTATGTGCTAACTTCCACCTCTGCATCTATTCCTCTGGTGTTCTTATTTCTGTATTGGGTATTTGAGAATAAGCTGGAGTCAGCAGGTGAGATGCTGTGTTGGACCCCAAAGTATCAAGCTTTGACTTGTGCTATATCTCTTCTTCCAGTCCTGATGAAATCTCTTTGCATTGAAAGGCCATCTCTTTCAGAGGTGATTCTGGGGTCATCTTTTTTTTGGGAAGGGTTAGTTAATTTTGTGCTGTGGGTGTTTGATTGGTTTTTACCTGTAAAAATATATATCTCCTTTTGTCTGTACCCGTAAGTCTGATGGACTCTCCTACATGTTGTCCTCATTTTTGCAACCTGTGCATTGATACTCACTCTTGTGATGGTCCTTCTATTGGTTCAAAAGTCCATAGGTGCGTCCACAGTTCCAGTCATCCATTTTTGTGAACCCTTGATAGAAATTATGGTTTCGGTGTCATCCATCTGCTATCGATCCATTTCACTTCCAAAACCTAAGCACTGCAAAACTTGGAGAATAAACCCATTTCCATTTTTTTCTTGCCTGGAATTATGGTGAAATAAATTATATCCATCCATAAATGTGTTCATTGTCCTTTTTTCAATTCAGTGTCTTACAAATGTATATAAATTTTATCTTTCTTCTTTCTAGTATATCACAGATCTCTGCACCTCTGCCCATGGTACTATTGTGAAGTTTCTATCCTTTATGTAATCTGAATGGTTGATGCTTTGTATGTCATGTTACTATTCTGTTTTCCTGGGGTACGTGGACCATCAGCTTTTGCAGGTTTTGCCTGTGGTGGCTTCTCTTTCAATCTTAAATGTTTACTGTTGCTTTTCCTGTAAGGCCCCAGAAGGTCTGAGTTCACTCAATCCCTTCCCCAAATCCCAGCTGAGTAATGGAGCAAGAGACCTTACCACTTTTTCTACACTTCTTCCAACAGGATATCGAGGTCCCACACCAGAATTAATCTGCCACATCCAGCAAAAGGAGGTGGAGATTTGGGTCTGGAATGATGAGGACCCTGGAGAAAGCTCCTGGTCTGAGTATCTGTCCCCAGGTAAGTCTTGCCAGTCCACTCACTGTCCCTACCTCCCACTCGGGACTTTTCAGTATCCAGTGGGAGGTGGAAACCTGCAGATCTGACTTTAACTGTTGCCCAAGGAAGTGACCTTAAATAGCATACTGTGTGTTCCTGCAATTCAGTAATGTGGGGAATGACAATTCTTTCCTTCTTCCCCTAATTCAGGGTGTTTGGGCACGAACACTGTGTTTCCTATCACTCTCTTCTCTTGGAGCTGGAGCTGTAGGTACCTGGATAGGAGGTTCTGTTATGGGGACCACCCATGAGGAAGGCATGCCAGGCTAGAATTGAAGCACAAGTCTGGTATCCCTGGGATGCCAGGGGTTGGAACTTTCACCTTCATTCAGCAATGTGAGAGTTGACTCCCTAGCTTTTAACTATCGCATCCTCTGCTAAGGTGTGATGGGATTTCTAGCCTACCACAGCAGCTTTCATGGTCAGCAGAAGCCCTATAAGAGCCATTAGGGTTGAGCTATGAAGGAAGTGAACATAAAAGAAGAAGCTTTACAGGGTCAGACTAATGGTCTCTCTAGCCTAATAGCCTGTCCTCAGCAGGGGGAACCATCAGGTGCTGCTGGTTGGCTGGTCCTGGGCACAGCTCTGAGGTGCTGCAGGCTCTTGTACCCACCTGGGTACTGACCCATGCCTCCTTCCCTACTTGGGAGGGGGATGCTCTTCTCCCTTCTGCTGCTGCAGCTGCAACTGCTTCCTGCCAGAGGATGTACCCCAGCATTGCTGGTGGAGCTCTTCCACTATTACAGCACATCCCCCCCTAACCTTCCTGTTGCCCCACCTTCCCCCATCTTTCCTGTGCTGCATCCTGTTTTCTATTTCCTAATTTGCATTAGGTTGACTAAGCCAGCAGTTTGCTTTCTGTCCCCCACTTTGTCACTGTTTGTCTTTCTGTGTTTATTCCCCAGCTCCCTTCACCTTGCTTTCCCTCTCCCACACTAGCCTTTCACACAGTCCCCCCTTCCAATATGCAGCCTGAGGAAGCACCCTGATACACCTTCCCTGCATACCACCATCTTTCTGCTCCCCCTTATCATCCCACCTCTTCCCCTTAGCTTCCCATGGCAAGGCAAGAGCCTACTGTCACTCTGGCAGCCTTTAGCAAAGGAGCAGCAAATGAGCTGGGGAAGAAAAAGTAAGGCCAGGGGTATTCTCTGGGTGGGGAGGAGGAGGGAAGGCACAGATTCCCCCAAAGAAAAGGACAGAGGAAAAAACAAGGTCTTCTCAGCTTCTTCCTACAGATGGAGTAGGAAGAGGAAAGGTCCTGCCACTAAAGGGAGTGTGCTACCACCTGCAGTACTAGGTACTCATCATCAATGAGCACCCTACCCACCTAGCCTTCCCCCAGCCCTGCAAGGCTGGCTGTCCAGCAGAGCGTTCTTCACCATACGACCTCATCAGGCAAGGGGATACAAAGCTGGTCTGCTTCCACACAGCCCCAGCTCTACATACTCATGCTCTACCCTCCTTTCCTTGTATCCTGCCCAGACACCAGGCAGTGGGATACCCTCAGCAAGGGTCCCCAGTCTAGTTCATACTTCACCTTGATGCCATGAGCCTCCTGCATGGAGCTGTGTCCATGTGTGTGTATCTGGCAAACTTCAGGGTCATCCCTTTGTTGATGGAAGGGGCAGGTGATAGAGGGGAAACCCTCACACACCTAATTTGAGTGGCTGCAGCCCCTCCATTGGGTCCTGAGTAACCTGAGTTTCTGGCCACGCTTCTCCTTGCACCTCTTCTGTGCACTGCCCATCTGTGGCTTCACCAAATCCCAGGACATCCTGGTCTAACTCCTCCTCTGTCTAATCAAGCTTGCTATCTGTCAAACCAGAAATCAAATTCTGGTGAGGAAGAACCCAGGCAATTTTTCCTGTTACTCTTCTGTGCATGTCTCCGGACAGAATTTCACTGGGCAGTGTCCATAGTTTCCTTGGATTTGTTTGAGGGGCAGTGTGTACTAGACAGTTCAAGTCCCCACTCTAATTACTTGTTATTAACCTATGAGAATGTTCTTTGTTTTGCTTTCTAGTCTCTCCTTAATGATGCCCAACATTTTACTGACTTTTTTTTGGTCACTGCTGCACACTGAACTGATGTATATGTTTCTCTAAAAACAATGATTGCAGGAGGCACTGAGATGGAGCAGGGGCAAGGCGAGGGCAGAGCTGGCTGCAGAGGGTGGCAGTGCCACAAGGTCCTGACAGCCAGACTGAGACAGCAGTGGCATGAAGCAGGACATGGAGCAGCAGCAGCCCATCTTCAGCCAGCCCAAGGTGAGTGGTGGGCAGAACCTGCTGCATCCCCCTGGGGTAGGGGGTCGGACATGATGATCATTTGGTGTCCCTTCCGACTCTACAATCTGTGAATCCCCCCATGTTGCAATGGGACGGGGGGGGAAGCATCCCAGCTCCCACCTTGCTCCCAGCTGGCAGCATCCAGGGGTACAGCAGCTTGTAGAGCTCAGGACAGAACAGGAGCAGCGGTTCCTGCCACCACGGCCCCTGACCCACCCCAAGTTCAATGCCTGGGTCTGGTGGGGCATGTGGCTGCCAAGCAAGAAGTGGAGCCCAGGTGCTCTCAGGCTAAACTGCACTGCAGGCAAACAGCCCAACCTGGTTGTGGTGTCCATTTGGGATGTGTCCTGTAGCACTTTCCCCAGCAGCTTCCACCCTTCCTCCTGTGCTCCAAACTGCATGGTTTCTCTGGTTGCCAGTAAGCATTTTTTCCCCACAAGCCCACCAAAATTGTGGAACCAGTCACTTGGGGATGGCCTGAAAGCATGGCTTAATTACCCTGGATTAAGCCTGGGGAATCAATTAAGCCATGTTTAATAACATATGGATTAATGGCTTCCCCTGGCTTAATCAAGGAAATTAAGCCTCAGTTTCAGGCCATGTGG
>JAGPOW010002799.1:943098-970721 GCA_030014935.1 Caiman crocodilus
CCCCCCCCCGGCTGGCAGGGCCGGGCAGTGACTCAGGCGCTGGCTCCGGCCCCGGGTGGGGGCGGGGGGCGCAGATGGCGCTGCCGTGTGGGCTCGGGAACAGCTCGGGGGGGATGAATAGCGGGGCGGTCCCTAATGGGCCCGATCCGGGGGATGGGGGAGGGACTAATCCCGGGGGGGGCAAGATGGGCCCGATCCGGGGAGCAGCCGGGAGGGGGCTGTGGAAAGAGGCAGCGCTCATAGCTGTGGGGGCCCGATCCAGGCTGGGGGGGGGCTGTGATGAACACGGGGTGGGGGGGAAGTTCCCAAAGGGGCCCGATCCCGGGTTCCGGGGCCCGATCCGTGGCGCTTGGGACGGGGGGATTCACGCTTCAGAGAAGCGGTTCTCGAGGGGCCCGATCCGGACCCCCCCCGCGCCCGCTGCAGGGGGAGGCGGGGCCGAGCCGACCCCCCCGGCCGGAGGATGCTGCAGGGCGGGCGGGGCCGGCGCCCAGGCCCCTCCCCGCGCAGCCCCAGCCCGGCCCGGCCCGGTGCGAAGCCCGCAGCGCCCCCGGCCCCCCCGGCCCCGGCCCCCCCGGTCCATGGGGCAGGATGCGCGGGGGGCGGCCGAGGGGCTGCGCCTGCCCCCGCCTCGTCCGCAAGGTGCTGGCCAAGTGCCGCTGCTGCCGGCCCCGCGCGCCCGGTGAGTGCCCGGGACCCCCGCCCCCGCCCGGCTCGACCCCGGGCCATCCCCGCCCCCCCGGATCCTCCCCCGAGTTCCCCCCACTCCGGTGCGGACCCCTAGGACTGACCCTCCCCAGCCCCTGCCCTGGCACCTGCTTCCCTGCCCTCCGGGGATGCGGGCAGGGGGCGAAAGCGATGGGCAAGGGCAGCGGGGTGGGCACGCGCGTGTCGGACACCAGGGGCCCCTGTGGCACCCCGTGCGTAGGAGGCCCAGTATGGGATGGGGGGACCAGCGTGGGTGGCACTGTGCATGTCTGCATGCGTGTGCATGTGTGTGTACATGGTCCCTGTGCCCAGTGGCCGGAGGGGGCTGTCTGTATGTGTTGCAGGGGTGGGGGGGGACGACAAGCCCCCACGGTCTTGCCCTGGAGGCTCCTTCTCTGAGCCACCCCCCGTCCCTGCCCTGATCTGTGCCCTGCGTCCCATGCCCTCTCCCCAGGCCCAGAAGAGTTGCCAGGCTGAGGGCAGCTGGGGGCACAGCCAGGCCAGGGGTGGGGGCAGAAGGGCGGGGTGCTAGGTCATTGCCCTCCTGGACTTCCCCTACTTGGGGGTGCTGGTGCAGGTCCAAGGGGCAGCCAGGAGGGGGTGCCCCATCCCCACTGGCAGGGGCTCTGGGCAGTGGGGGGCACCAGCTGACTCCCCCACCCTTCGCTTTCCCCCTCCCGGATGCAGGCACTGGCTTTGGCCTAGGCCAACCCCGGCCTCCATCTGCCATCTCCGGTTCCCACCCCCCCCAGCTGCCCCCCCCAGCTCTGGATGCTGGGTTCTGCCCCCCGCATAAGGCTGGGGGGGCCGCATGCCTAAGTTTTCTGAGCTCCGCTGGGTCCCAATGTGGGGAGCGGGCCACGCTACAGGGTGTCACAGGGCATGAGGCCAGGTCTGCCATAGCCACCCCAGGGGCAGAGCCGATGAGATCGGTGGGGGGGGAGGGAGCCCCAAACTGTGGAGTCAGCAGCCTCCGCGCCACCTCCCCTGGGAGCCCCCAGCTCCAGCGCCATGGTGGGGGGTGGGTATAATTGCTGCCTCCAGCCCCACCGGTGCCCCTCACTCCCAACCCTCAGCCCTGTGCCCCCCGCAGCCCCCTGCCCACCCAGCTCCGTCCATGGTCCTCCCTCCCAACCCGCATCCAGCCCTGACAAGACCCCGCACTCCTGACCCGCAGCCGCCTGCCCCAGTCCCTGCAGCTGGGGGGATATCAGTATCCCACGCTGTGCTCCCCTCAGGCTTGTCGTCCCCCCACAGCGCGGCCTGTTTATACAATAATAAAAGCAACATTTTTTTAGCAGCTTCATTAAAATAAACAAGAGCGGGATGGGAAACCGCTGGCAGCGCCAGGCCGGGCATCCCATTAACCCCTTGCCTGCTGGGGGGGGCCCAGCTGCCCCAGGGGGCCCTGAGCCCTCCAACCCCACCTCGGCTCCAGACCCCCGCATCTCAGGATGGGGCCTCCTGGGTTCCCTCCCCACCTGCCGGAGCTGGGGTCGTCTCCGCAAGCTTGGGGGAGGGGGAGGCTGAAGTTCCCTGGGGGTTGGGGGGCTCCAGCAGCTGAGACCCCAGGGCTTCGGGGGGCTCCCAGACACCTTCGTTCCACCTGCAGCTGCACTGCCTGGTGTGGAAGGGCTGGGACATGGGGGCTGGGGGGCTGTGAGCCCCTCCCCAGCCCAGCAGGCACTGCTGCCCGGGTCTGCTTGGTGCCAGCTGGGTGCTGCGTAAACAGCACTGACAGCGGTGGGGGGGGATGGCTGTCTGCCCAGCCGTGCTAGGCCCTGCCAGCCCCCTCAGCTGGGAGTACAGGCGGCAAGCAGGGGCAGGGCTCTGTGGGGCACCAGGCCTGGGGGCATCCTGCTGGGTCTGAGGCAGGGGTTTGAGGCCCCTCTGGCCTGAAGCCGCCCCCTCCCTATCCCACAGAGCCCTATGCAGCGACGGGCAGTGATGGGAGCCTGTCAGTGTCAGGGGCCTCGGGCCAGCCCCCCTCGTTGCCGGGCTCGGCCCCCCCCTCGCCGGGTGCCCCCCGTCCCGTCCGCTCCCTGCGCAAGTGGCTGACGACACCAGTACGGAAGCTCAGTGCCGGCAGCCTGGGCAAGGCCGAGCGCCCGCACCACAGCCCCCCTGCCCTCCCTGGCATCGACCTGGGGCTGCTGGCAGCACCCGACGGCCTGGCCACGGTGAGGCGGGCACCACGGGGGGATAGGGGCACAGCTAGGGTGGGGGTTGTGTTCTGAGGGGCACTGATATGGTCCTCAAGCTGCTGGGTGGGGGGGTCTTGGGGGGCTAGTGATGACCCCCACCCCTTCCAGGCGGCAGCTGGAGGGAAACTGCGGTACGTGGCCACGGACGGGTGGGTAAGGGTGATCCTCCCTGTATTGCAGGACCCTGGCCCAACAGGGGGCCCGCAGCTCCCGGACCTGGCCCTGCTGTCTAGCCTGCTGGAGGGGGAGGATGCCGGTGCCCAGGTGAGGGGGGCGGGGGCTGTGGCCTGGACAAGCAGGGGGGCTGTTAGTGGCCCCAGGGAGCTGCTGCCTCCCCCAGCTGGCATCTCAGTGGGTCTCCCTGCCCCCCCCAGGACCCTGACCCCTGCCCTGTGCCTGGTGACCCCCTTGAGATGCCCCCCCCCAGCGAGGGCCTGGGCAGCGAGGAGGAGCAGGCGGCCGCCTTCGAGAAGAGCATGTAAGTGGGGGTGTGGGGGCAGTGTGTAAGTGAGGGGCATGTAAGGGGAGGGTGCCCTGGAGACCTCTGGGGTGGGGGTCCTGCCAGGCACCCCCAGCAGTGACAGCTCCCTCAACCCTCCAGGTTCGTGCTCACGGAGCTGATCGAGACGGAGAAGATGTACGTGGAGGATCTGGGCCAGATTGTGGAGGTGTGCCCCCCATGATCCCTGCCCCTTTCTGCCACCAAACCCTGCTCCCTGGGCTCCCCATTGTGGGTCCCAGCCCCCCTCATTCACTGGCCGCCTTGGCCAGCCCAGATGCCCCCCTCCCCTGGCTTGCCGCTCTGTGGTCAGAGGTGTCAGGGGGGCTGGTGCCACCCCTCCCTGACACCCCCCTGCCCTCCCAGGGCTACATGGCAGCCATGCGGGTGCGGGGGGTGCCCGAGGACCTGCGAGGCAAGGACCAGATTGTCTTTGGCAACATCCACCAGATCTATGACTGGCACAAGGAGTGAGTTGAGCAGGGGAGGGGCAGGAGGCTGCAGGTTGGGGGTGAGGAGTGGGAGTGAGGGGCACTGGGAGGGCAGGGGGCTGTGGGTCAGGAGTGAGGGGCATCCTAGGGGGTGGGGGCTGCCCATGGGGCTGGGGGAGACCAAGGTGTTCTCCTCAATCTTTCCCCCCATCCCACCCTCACCCCCAGCTATTTCATGGGGGAGCTGGAGAAGTGTCTGCAGGATCCCGACCGGCTGGCCCAGCTCTTCATCCAGCAC
Source organism: Caiman crocodilus (assembly GCA_030014935.1). Lineage (NCBI taxonomy): Eukaryota > Metazoa > Chordata > Crocodylia > Alligatoridae > Caiman > Caiman crocodilus. The sequence goes on from JAGPOW010002799.1 coordinate 947,239, forward strand.
GTGAGTGGAGGCATGCGTGGGGGTGCAGGGCCCCATGGGTGCCTGTGGCAGTGGGCAGCATGGGTGCTGGGGTGCAGCGGGAGTGCAGGACCACGGGGGTTTAGCAAGGGTGCGGGGCTGCGCACACCTGGTGAGTCCCTGCTCACCCCTGGCCCCGCAGGAGCGCCGCCTGCACATGTACGTGGTTTACTGCCAGAACAAGCCCAAGTCTGAACACATCGTCTCCGAGTTCATCGACACCTACTTCGAGGTGCGGGGAACCCCAGACCCCTGGACATCCCAGGACCCCCCTATATTCCCAGTACTCTCCAGACTGCTCTATACCCCTTGATATCCTCCAGGCCCCCCCCAGTTCTCCCCAGAGCCCCCCGATACTGCCCAATAGACCCTCAGGACCCCCTGGCCCATCTGCCCCTGCCTGCCTGCCGAGTAGGGACCCTCTGATGCCCCCGGGGGGTGGGGGCAGGTCCGGGGGGCTGTGGAGTCCAGGCCTGGGGGCACAGGGCTGAGGTGCCCCCTAGACCCCCCCCAGGCTCTGGGGGTCTGACTGGCACGGGGGGGCTGACCGTGGCTCTGGGCCCCCAGGAGCTGAAGCAGGAGCTCGGACACCGGCTGCAGCTCAACGACCTGCTCATCAAGCCGGTGCAGCGGATCATGAAGTACCAGCTGCTGCTCAAGGTGAGGCCCTGCTCCCCATCCCTCCGGGTGCTGTGCACATCCCCCCGTCCCCGTGCTCAGGCCCTCTGCCCCCCGCGGTGCCCCTCACTCCTGACCTGCTGCTCTCCTGACCCTGGGGAAAGCAGCAGCAAACCCGGGTGTCTGGGAGGGGGGAGGCTTGCCCAGGGAAGGGTGGGGACAGACAAGAGTTGCCTGGGCTGAGGGTTCCCCCCCACCAGGGGTTGGTCCTGGGCGTCTCTTCCTAGCCTGGGGGGAGTCCAGCCCCATATCTCAGGCCTCTTCCTTGCCCCCCACCCCCAGGACTTCCACAAGTACTATGGCAAGGCTGGGATGGACACGGTGCAGCTGGAGGTATTGCTCAGGATTGGGGGCGGGGGAGATGCTGTGTTTCCATGGAGGCGGGATGGGGGCCATGGTACAGGTGTCACTGGGGGGGGTGTTTCCATGGGGCTGGGGACAGTTGCTAGCAGGCAGGGGCTGAGCCCAGGGCCCCGATCCTGTGTCCCCCCACTGCCAGCCTGCAGGGGAGATCCCGGTACTCTCACCGCCATGTGGGAGGTGGCAGCAGACGGAAATGCTAATCACGGCACTAATCGTGGCGGCAATTACTCCGTCACAACAGGTTCTGACGAGCCTGTGAGTCCCGTTCCCCACCCCCCCCCGCCCGGTCTCAGGGCTGGCGGGTGCTGTGCCTGGAGCCCAAAGGCCCACAGCCCCCGGCCCTCTCCCCCCGCCGGTCCCTGCCAGTGCCCCTCACTCCCGACCCGCAGCCCCCTGCCCCTGCCGGCCCTGCTGGTACCCCTCACTCCCGACCCGCAGCCCCAGCACTGCTGCCCCGGAGCTTGGCCACCCCGAGGCCCCAGCTGGGGCAGGATCTGGGGGCAACCAGCCTGCCCCCCACCCCTCTGCCCCCCCTTGCAGAGGGCGGTGGAGGTGATGTGCTTCGTGCCCAAGCGCTGCAATGACATGATGAACGTCGGGCGCCTGCAGGGGTTCGAGGTACAGCCGGGGGGTACCAGGGCTGAGGGGGTGGGGCTGCAGGGGGTCCTGGCCCTGGGGGTCCCGAACTCCCCCCCTTGTTCCCAGGTTGGGGGGTGGGCTGCCCTGGGGTCCCGCTGGGCCTGGGGGGCTTTAGTGGGCCTGGGGAGATGGGAGGGCATGCGGGGGTATGGCAGGACCTGTAGAGGTGGGAGGGGCTGGGGGCTGGTGGGGGCCGTGTGGAGGCTGTGACCCCCCCACCCCCATGCAGGGAAAGCTGACGGCGCAGGGGAAGCTGCTGCAGCAGGACACGTTTTGGGTAACTGAGGGCGACGGGGGGCTCCTGCCCCGTGGGCGCCGGCGCCGCGTCTTCCTCTTCGAGCAGGTTGTGATCCTGAGCGAGGCTGTGGACCGGCGCCGCAGCTTCACCCCCCCGGCCTACGTTCACAAGAGCAGCATCAAGGTGGGTCTGACCCCCGCCCCTGACCCTTGGGGCAATGTTGAGCTGGGCCCAGCCCTGACTTCTGCCCCCGCCCCCTACCTCCGTGCACAAGAGCACCCACCCAGGGTGCCTGACCCCCAACCCTCAGCCCCATTTGTCTCTACTAGAGGACCACCGAGGTGGGCCTGACCTCTGCCCAAGTCTCTGCCCCTACCCCCACCTCCACGCACGAGAGCACCCAGGGGTGCCCGACCCCCAGCCCCTCTTCTATCCACTAGAAGACGACCAAGGTGTGCCTGACCCCTGACCTCACCCCCCAGGGCTGGGGGCCGGTCTGAGTTATGGCGGGGGGGCTGGAGGTCCTGGGTCAGGTCTGACAGGGCTGTGTGCAGATGAGCTGCCTGGGTCTGGAGGCACCGGTGGACGGCGACGGGACGCGGCTGGCGCTGAGCTCGCGGGCAGCCGACGGGTCCCGCACCCGCTACGTGCTGCAGGCGGCCACCCCCGAGGTTGCCAGTGCCTGGGTTCGCGACATCACCCGGCTGCTGGATACACAGCGAGACTTCCTCAATGGTGCGGGCACACGTGTGCATCCGGGGCACACGTGGTGGGAGGAGAACGTTTGTTGTCTGGCGTGGCCCATCCAGCTGTACGGGAGACATGTGGCACGCCACACTGTACGGGGCGTTGCTGTTGGCTGTCTGTAACGTGTCTTTAGCATGTTCCCACCTGCGTGATGCCTGCATGATGTGTGCATTGGGTCATGCGATGCTGGTTGGGTTTTCACACCCATGTGAATCATGCTGGCAATGTGTGCTGTTCCCGTGGTCTGTGTCCCTGGCACGTAATGTGCATCACATCCCACGTGCTTGGCATGTGCCCTGGGTACCCAGTGTGTCCTGGGATGCTGGTGTTTAATGTGTCTCATGTGCCATGTCCTGTGTGCTTGGCATGTAACATGTATTGTGTGCCTGGTGTGTAACGTGCTGTGTCCTGTGTGCTGTCTTGGGTGCCCAGTGTGCCCATCAGATAATGTGTGCTGTGTCCCATGTTCTTGGCACGTAATGTGGTCCATGTCCTGTGTGCTGTCCCAGGTGCCCAGCACGTAACATATGCTCTGTGACATGTCCCGGGTGCTGTGTCCCATGTGCCGTGTGCCTGGCGTGTAACATGCACCATGTCCCGGGTGCCCAGGGTGTCCCACATGCCTACCGTGTAACATGCGCTGTCCTGTGTGCCCGGTGTGTAACGTGTGCCATGTCCTGTGCCCGCAGCGCTGCAGTCACCCATCGAGTACCAGCGTCGGGAGAGCCAGTCGCACAGCCTGGGCCGGGCAGGCACCCCCCGGGCCCCTCCCCGGCCCCGCTCCTCGGCCTCCATGGACCGGGCCCTGACCCTCGGCCTGGGCGAGCCCCGCGCCTCCCTGCCCGCCCTACACTTGCCCGGGGGCCAGCCCCGCCTCGGCCCGGCCCCCACACAGGTACAGGGGTCCCTAAATTGGGGGGCGCGGCTATGGAAGGAGCTGGGGGGAGCAGGGGCCTGGGGGCCCCGGATGTCTAATTCACCCCCTCTGTGCCCCCTGCAGCCTCCCCGCAGCCACAGCTCCCCTGGCCCCACGGGGACCCCCACCGCCCCCGACCATCTTGATGTGCAGCCCCTCGACAGCCCCCGGCCACAGCCCCCCCACAGCAAGGTGGGGGGGGGGTTGTGGGGGGTAGGGGAGAGATGGTGGGGTCAGGAGCTGTGAGGAGGATCTGGAGGGCAGGGAGTATGGGGGGATCTTGTGTAGGGCACGGCTGGGGGTGGCAGGGAGGGAGGGAGGGGCACCAGCAGGGTTGGGGGGGCGAGGGGCAGGGGCAGGGTGGTGGGGGGCAGGGGCTGTTGGGCGGGAGGGCACTGGGCTGTGAGGGGGCCTCCAGGGGGAGGTCTGGGGGGCAGGACGTGATCCCTTTCTGTCTGTTGCAGGCTGCCCCCCCTCTGCCTGCCGCCCCCCCCACGCTGGGCCCCGATGCCCTGGGCACCCCCCGCCTTGCCCGCCTGGCCAAGCTTGATGAGGATGAGCTGTGACCCCTGACATGAGCCTGCTGGGGGGGGTCCAGAGGACAGTGCCCCCTCCATGGGAGCCACCCACCCCAAAGGGGTGGAGCACAGACCACGGCCGGATCCGGTTTCAGAGACTGGAGGCACTGCCCCCCTCCCCATGGCCTGCGGGGGGCAAGGGAAAGACCCGGACCCCCCCAGCTGAGGTCTGTCTGCCTCACCCTGCCCACCCGGGTCCAGCAGCTGGGGGGGTGACCTCTGACCTCACCGAGGACCTGCCCCCCCCCCCCCCGTGCAAGACTGCTCCTTACTGGAGCAGAGGGCGTGCACAGGCCCTGCATGCCCCCCCCAGGACCTGTACATGCATGCAGTGGGGGGGAGGGGGGGGCTGCAGAGGCCGAGTCGCGACATCATCGTTACTTTGGGTTTAATAATAAAGGTTTTCGTTTCTCAGAGACAGACAGAGGAGTGATGTGGGGGCCTGGGTTGGGAGTGAGGGGCTCCTGCAGCAGCCCTGGCGGGTGTGGGGGGGGCATTGTGAGGCCCTGCTGGGTGGGCGGCCAGGATCGGGGCCAGGGATGGTTGCAAGGATCTGCTCCCACCCCGACCCCTCTGGGACCAGTGGGTCCCTGGGGGAAGCTCAGGACCCACTCCTGGGGGGAGGGTGGGAGTTGCTGGTCCATATGTGTGTTGGGGAAACTGAGGCACAGGTCCACATCCCACCGGACCCAGCTGACCTGCTCCCCTTTCCCCCCAGCCAGGAGACCCAGATGTCCTGCCCTGCTCTGGCCATGGGGTCTCCCAGAGGTGGGAGGCAGTGAGGCAGCCCCCCCATCATGGGGGCAGGTGCTTGCAAGGGCCCAATCCTGCCACTCTCTGCCCCCCTCTCCAAGGAGCCTGATCTTGCGCTGGGTATTGGGGAGCCCAGGGCTGGGCCCTGGGGAGGGAGCCTGGATGCCTGGGTCCCTTTCCCCAGTTTGGTGAAGAGGGACGGGGTCCTGGGGCTCAGGGCAAGCTACATCCTGCAGTCGGGGCAGTCTCCATTCGTTCGTACCCCCAGGAAGGGTGGGGGCGGGTTGGCAGAGCCATGGGTGGGAGGGTGAGACATGTATGGGTGCCCCCCCATCCAGCTGCAATCCCCACTGCTGCTAGACGCTGGAATTGCCCCCCCAACTCCTCACTTGCCCCATCTCCCCCCCGCTTCAACTCCTCAGCTGCCCCGTCTCCCCCCAACTCCTAGGACCCCAGAGCCCTGCAAACTCCTGCCCCCCAACCCCCCAACTCCTGGGACCCTATTGCCCCCCGATATCCTGCCCCCCGTGCCCTCACCAAGGATTCTCGCAGACACAGAGCAGGATAAAGCAAATAAAGGAAGTCCCTTTATTTTGGACCTGCTGGGGGGTCCAGGGGGGAGACCCCCCCAAGCGGGGGCAAGAAGGAATGTACAAGGCCCCAGGCCCCTGGGCGGGCTGCCCCTTGCCCTTCACTGCCCTTCACTGCTGGCACCAGTGACCCCCCCCCCCGCAGCAGAAGCAGGACCCAGGGGTCCGAGCCCCCCCCAGCTGCACTTCCCTGTTGGGCCACTGGAGGGCAACACTGCAGCCTCTAGGGGGCCTGCACACCCAGCCCTGATTGGCCTTCGTAGGTGACGTCATCTATGACGTCACTGCCCGCCACTCCCCCTTGCTGGCCAAACAAGAAAAAAAGTAGATACAAAGTTGAGGGGTGAAGAGAGCAGCAAGGCAGGGGGCGGGGCTTGGGGAAAAGGGGCGGGGCTGAGGGAGTAGGGCCTTTAACCCCAAATGGGGTGGGGGGGGGGTTCTGTACGTGGGACTCTCGATTTTTTTGAATACACACGCGTCTGTTTGTCTAGAATCTCATGATTTTGGTCAAAGGTAGAAAACTGTGGGACATGGGACGTGGCGGGCACTGGAGCTGCCCCCCCCGCCCCTGCTGACACGCAGATGTGAAACACACCTGGCGCACGCGTGAGTAGCTGGCACTGCCCCCCCACCCCCGCCCACCCCAATCTGGGAGCCCTCGGGCTTGACCTGGCACAAGGTCCCAGCCCAGGGGGACCCCTGCTAAGACCCTCCCCGCTCCCCCCCCCCATGCACAGGTATGATGGGCATCATGGTGGCTTTGGCACATGGCTCCTGTATGCGAGGCACGGGGGGAGGGCTCGGACACCTGGGTCCTGCCTCTGCTCCGGGTAGCCCAGTGCCCCCAGGCCTCTGGGAAAAGTGGACTGGGGTTTCCTCCCTCTCACCTTCGTGGGGGCAGGGGGCAGCAGGCCCGTGCCCCCGGGTGGTACAAAACAGGTAAGAAGCCGCAGCAGCATTACGCCCCGTCTCTCCAGAGAGAGGACCCAGGCACCCGGGGAGCGGGCCTGAGCCCCCACGGGAAGGGGACCCAGGCGTCCGGGCGGCTAGTTGCCTGCCATGCACTTGAAGCGGTTCTTGAAGTAGAAGAGGCTGTGCTTGGTGTTGATGCTGCTGTCGGAGGGCGGCGGATAGCGGAAGCGGGCGTACTGCCGCTCGCTCTCCGTCTGGCGCCGGGGCAGCCGCAGCTTGGAGGCATGGTCCACCACCACGTCCTCGCACGAGCCCACGTGCAGCATGCCCAGCCCGTCGATGAAGAACTCTGCGGGCAGGGCAGATGCTAGGGCCTGCTCCTCCGTGCCTGGCGGGGAGGGAACCCCGGTGTCTGGGCCCCCAGGCCCCCTCTTTCCAAACCTGCCAGACCCGTCTTCCCAGCGCCCAGGCTCCCACCCCCGGGCTCTCCTCCTCCCCCGTTGTCGCCCCCCACCCCAGGCATCCGGGTGCCCGCACTGACCTATGTGGGCAACGCGGCTGAGGCGCGGGTCGAAGCCGACCTGCCGCACCTTGTCGGTCCGCGCCAGGAAGAAGTTGATGACGCCGTCAGCCACAACACAGCCGGGGAAGCCGGCGATGGGGTGGTGCCAGCCCGGCACCACCCGCAGGCAGTCGCCCTCGGGTCCCCCCGGCTCTATGCTGATCTTGTGCCGGTACGTGGAGGAGTAGCCCGTGATCTCCCGCACCGCGCCCCCCACCTGCAGGGTCAAAAGTCAGGGGGTGCTGGCCGGGCAGCCTCCAAAGGGGGTGATGCCCGGCCCGGGCGCTGCCCACCACTCACCAGGTCCAGGCTGGTCTTCTCCAGCACGTCCACCAGCTTCTCCAGCCGCGTGCGGGGCGTGAAGATGAAGTCGTCGTCCACCCACAGCACGTACTTGGTGGCCACCTGCGAGATGGCCAAGTTCCTGCCCGCAAACCAGCCCTAGGTGGGGGACAGAGGTCAGTGCCTGCCGGCCTGGCCAGCTCCCCCCGGCCCCGACCCCTGGACCCATGCGTCTGAGCCCCTCCTGCCCCCTGTACCTTGCCGAAGGGCATGAGGTAGTGCTCGAGGTGGGGGCCGACCAGCCGCTCGGGCTGGGGGCTGTCATCTGCCACCACGATGGTGACGCTGGGGTAGAAGCGCCGCACGCTGGTGATCAGCACCTGCAGCTTGTCATAGCGCAGGAAAGTCTTGGTGGCCACTGTCACCAGCGCGCTGATGTTGTAGTCCTCTGAGGGGGAGGGCAGAGGTCAGGGGTCAGTGCCAGGCGCACCAGGCTGCAGAGGAGTGGGAGGAGGGGACCCCCCAGTACTCACCCCCGTCGGCTGGGTAGCCGGGGTCGTACAGCTTTGGGGTGGGCGTGTGGCGTATCCGGATGGAGAACGTGGCCTGGTGCCCGTCGGTGGCAAACTGCACTGGAAAGCAAAGGGGGAGGTGGGCACAGGGGGTCTGGGAGCAACCGCTATGCTGGCCTCTGAGCCCAGTACCCACCCCGCAGTGCCCCCTGCCCCCAGCCCCACCTATGTCAGCTGTGTTGGGGTGGTAGAGGGTGTTGGTGTAGGTGATGAACTGCAGCTGGCGGTTGAGGTGGTCCAGGAGAGTGCCTGCCAGTGAGAGGCTGTGCTCGCCCTCACCCTGCACTGCCACGGCCTCCACCGTGGCTGCCACGTTGAAGGTGCCCATGGAGGCCGTCAGGTTCACCTGCCCGGGCAGTGTGGGGTTAATACAGAAAGTCAGTGCCCTCTGAGCCCTTCCCCCGGCACTGCCTCCTTACCTGGTACAGCTTCCTGCCCGTTGCCTGCAGACTGAGCCCTGGGGGGCAGAGATGTGGGGGTTAGTGCCCCCCGGGGTGCCCAGCCCCTGTGTCCACCCCCCAGGCCAGCCCCATAGCTCTGGCCTGCCCCAGGCAGGGGCTGCCCCGCTCCTGAAGGGGGCTCCAGGGGGGTCTCACCTGGGATGAGGATGGTGTGGAGAGGCCGCACCTCTACCCCCTGTGCTGGGTACTCGAGCGGGGAGTTGGCACGGACGATGAGGAGCTGGTCGGCTGGAGACTGGGCCCTGGGGGGGCAGAGATTGAGACCCCTACCTGCCCCTGCCCCTCTGGGGTGCAGGTTGGGGGGCAGAGAAGTGAGAGCCCCCCACTCCCAACCCAGCCCCCTGGGGTGGGGCTACACCTGGGGGGTCCCTCAGGCAGCGCCAGTGGGGAGCTCAGGGTCGGGGACTCCCTGGGGTCTCCCCAGTTGTGACACCATGGGGCCAGAGCCTTGACAGGGGGGTCCCTCAGGCTGTGACGTGTAGGGGTGGTGCTCAGGGGGCCTGCATGGCGCAGCAGGGGGGAGACGGGGGTCCCGGTGGGGGGCTCACCGCAGCTGGTCGCTCTGGTACTGGCGCTCGCGCTGGCTGTGCACACCCGGCAGCTCGGAGGGGCCGAAGGCAGTGGTGAAGTCCAGCGTGTAGCTTGGCCTGAACAGGCGCAGCCCCGAGCTCGGTGTGCACGAGCAGCTGTTCCACGGCAGCTGCCTGGAGGGGACGGGGGGGTCCTCACTGGGCCAGATCTGGGCCCCTGCGCCCTTGGATCTGCCCCTAGCAAGGACCCCCCTGCACCCCATACCCCCACCTTCCCTGCAACCCCCTCCCTTGGCCCAGCCCCCCGTGCACCCCTACCCTCCCAGCCCTGCTGACTCCTAGCTTACCCCCCAGCCCAATCCCTCCACCCTCAGCATCCTCCCTCCTGCCCCCCACTCCCCCACCTCCTGCCCCAGCCCCCCCTGTACCAACCACTTCCCCAAATCCCCCCAACTTGCCTGGATCCCTCCAGGCCCTGCCCCCCCTGCACTCATGCTCCTTGAAGTCCTCCTAGCTTGCCCCACCAGCCTGATCTCCCCCCCCCACACACACACACACAGAGCCCCTTTGCCAGCCCTTACTCGAGGACATCTTGCTTGAGGTGGAAGGCAATATGGGCATACTGCTGGGAGGGGCCCGGGAGTGCCAGGCGGGCCTCGAGGGGGTGTCGGCGCAGGTCCACAGCCCCGGGGCCCTTAGGGGTCCAGACGTGCAGGTACAGGGCGGCCAGTGAGGCCGCAGCCACCAGCAGCACACACATCGACTTCTGCACCGCCCGCATCCTGGGGGGGGAAAAGGCTGCCTACAATCTCATGCGTAGTCACAAGAGGTGCCCCACCCACCCCCCTTTGCAATGCCCTTGGCTGCTCTTCGGCACTTGTCCTTTGGCCTCAGCGCCTGGCACCCAGACATCCGGGATCCTATCTTCAGAATTGCCCCCTGCAAGCTGTGATTCACGGGGACTTTCCCACCCCTCCACATTCTTGCCGCCCCTTCCCGGTATGAGAAAGACGTGGGTGAGGCCTCGCACTAGGGTATGAGAAAGACGTGGGTGAGGCCTCGCACTAGGGGCCTCTGTGCTGCTGCCCATGGGCCCAGGGCCGCTCCCCACAGCAATGCCCTGCTGTGTGGTTGTGGGGTGGGGAGGGCGGGGGTCTGTATAGCCCAGCCTCATGCACATGCATCCCGATGGGCCCCTGGCAGCATACTCACCTGGGTGGGTCCCCGCCCCGCTGCCAAGCCCAGCTGCACAGGGGATGGGCAAGTCCAAGCCAGCTGTTCCAGGCTCTGTCCCAAAGCCCAAGATCGGGACCTGCTGCCCCACGGGGTCAGGCCCTGCTGGCAGCTGAGCGGTACTGCCCCCCGCTGGCCCCAGGGCTGGACTGGGAGGCACCAGGCCGGAGGCTGCCCCCCAGCCCCCACTGTTGCAAGCGATCTGCAGAGACAGGAAATTGGAAACTGCTTCTCCAGCTGCCAGGAGTCTTTTAATGGGCCTGTCCGGCCCCCCAGCTGGCCCCAGCTGGAGCCTCCTGGGCAGGGGCAGCTGCCTCTCCTCTACAGGCCCCTGGCAGGAGGGGGTCAGCAGCTGCAGTGGGGAACGCCAGTGCCCCCCACCCTTCCCTGCTATTCTCCCATACGTGGCCGGGGGGCAATGCCAGCCCCCCATATCCCATTACCTTCACTCCCCCACTGGAACTGTGGCTCAAGAGCACCTTTGCAGGGTGTGCCAGGCTCCCTCCATGACTAGCACCCTCCAGGGTATGGCATGGGAAAGGGGCAGGGAAGGAAGGTGCCAGGTTTTGGGAAGCAGACTCCCGGCTGTCACCCCTCGCCTTCCCTGAGGGGATCCTACCTGCCAGGGGGTGAGGAGCGAGGGGCAACACTGGCACAGCCCTGCCCAACCAGAGCCACAGGGGTCGGGGGAATCCGGGGTGCCCATCCGACCTGCTCCGTGCCTCAGTTTCCGCTGCTGGAAGTGAGCCCCCACCACTTCCTCCAATCCTGTTTGCTGAAGGTTGGGACTGACACAAATGCCAGGCAGCCTCTTGGCTCAACTGTACTCATTTTTCTAATTAGTTGGTGCGGTTATTTGGTTCCCACCCTCCCTCCCCACGACTCTCCCTTGGCCACCATATGAGGCATGCACGTGGCCTGGCACTGGACCATGCCGCTCCCATCCAGTGCTGCACCCTGATGCAACCAACTCTCAGGAGAAGCTCTCCCACCCGCTGCAACGAGCCTGAAGGATTGGTGGACCAAGGGCAGCAGGACAGTGACAGAGCCTGCAGGGCGGGCAGGTCTCCCCTCCATGCCTTCTCACCCAGACCTGCCCTGCTTAGGCAGGATGCAGAAGCCTGGAGTTTGCAATTCAAATAAGTCAGTGCCCAACCCTGGATGGGAGGGAAGTGGGGGGCAGCCAGAGGGTGTGGCTGGCAAGGTTGGGGGGTGAGGGGCGCAGCCAGGCCCCAGGAACCCCCTCCACCAAGCGGGTATGGAGCAGGCTGAGCTAGGTAGGAGTTCATAGGCGACCGTGCATTGAGGGGGGGCATCCCAGCATCCTTTGCTGCCTTGTGGGGGCACACGTGCAATGCATTGTGGGATGCAGAGGGGGTGGCATCTCCCTTGGCACCCTGCTCACTCATGCCTGGCTCTTGGGGTGATTGCAGCAGGGCGTTGTAGGAAGGCCCTAGGAGGGCTGACCCTCCTCCAGCCACCTGCCCCACCCCCCAGCGCTGGGTGCCCCCCACCCCTGCCAAGGGTCGGCTCACCCCCCGCCCCCCCAGCCCTGCCCATGCTCACCTTGGTCCGCGTGCTTGGCACTTCCTTGGCTCGTCGGGCTGTGGGCACGGAGCCCCTCGCCTCACTTGGGCACGGGCATGGCCCCTGGGCAGCACCAGCCTGGGGGAAAGACACTGGGCTGGGTGGGGGGCCCAGGTGACCATGCAGCCCCGGTGCAGAGGGCCTGGCGGGGGCTGCCTGGGTTCCCAGTGCCTGTCTCCTGTTCCGGGGGGTGGAGTGGGGACCCCCCCATTCAGTGGGGTACAGCAGGGCTGGGCAAAGCCCCTCTCTGATGCCAACTCTCCTTGCCCCGTCCCCCCACCAGCAGAGTCCTGCAGTGCCCCTGGGCAGGGGTGGGCACTGGAACAATGTTGAAACCCGGCACTGTCCGTGCCTCCCCGGGCCTGGCTGGGGCCCAGGGCAGCCTCTGCAGCCTCCTGGCTTATGGCAGGTGGGGGGGGAGGGGGGGGCGGGTGTGCCTGGTGCCACCTTGGTGGGAGACGCCTTCCCATGCCCCTTTGCCTCTGGATGGACCTAAGGGGGGCGGGGACCCAAGTCTGAGCGGGGTGTGGGGAGGCACCCAGATAACCCATGAAACACCCCAGGGTGAATGCAACCAGAGAAGGGAGAGCCCCAAATGCCCCTTCCATGTTCCCCGTCTGGGCACGGATGGCAGCTGCCTTTGGGTGGTGCCCGGTGAATCCCCCCTTGTGTGTGCGTGGGGCGGGGGGGCTCTGCTATTGTCTAGCTGCAATGCAAGGCTGGTGGGGGGGGCAGGTAGGACTCGATCCAGCCCCCTCCTCCCCCAGGGCTGCTACCACCCCTGCCCCCTACCAGGCTTTGGGGAGGGCAATACCTTTGGGTGGTACCCAGCAAGCCCGCCCCCCCCCCCCGATTCCACTACCCCCTTGTGCGCGTGTGTGTGTGGGGTTGCCAGGAGAGGGTACAGGGGGATCTGCTATTGTCTGGCTCCAGCACAAGGCCGGGGGGGGGGCAGGTAGGACCCAATCCAGCCCCGCCAGTACTGCCACCCCTCCCTGCCCCATGCCAGGCATGTGGGGGGGCAATATCGCAGCCCCGTCGTGCTGCCCGCGCCCTACCTGTGCCCTGCGGAGAGGCTCGCCTGGGCTCGCTCACATCCTAACGGCAGGGCCCTGCGCGGGCTAGATGCAGGATGCGGGTTGCAGGCGGGATGCAGGATGCGCGGCCCCGGCCGGGGACCGGTGGCGCCCCTGGTGGCCCCCGGCGGGACTGACTGCGGGTCCCCGCCCCCCCTCCAGCCCCTGCCTGGCTCCGGGGGCTGGGGGGTGCTCCCTGGGCTCAGACAAAGGGAGGGGGAAGGGCTATTTTGGGACCCCCCTCCTTTGCCCCCCTGCTTGGCAGTGCCCAGGATTGGGGCCCCCTGGGATCTCCCAGAGGGTGGGGAGGGGGGAGTCCACCCCGGGGGGTGGGGGGGCTGGGGTGCATTAGGTGCATCGCCCCCAGCCAGGGGTGCAGCGCCAGGCCCTGCACAGACAATACCCCCTGGGCGGGTGCTGAGCTGGGAGTGGGACCCAGGTGTCCCGAGCGTCTGTGTGGCCCCTCTCTGTAGCTGGAGGTGGGGAGGGATATTGTCAGGACCCCCGAGTAGGGGCCCGTGTCAGCTCCCAGCTGGGGAGGACACAGCGGGATGCAGGGATGTGTAATGCAGCTGTCCCAAGTGGGGAAACTGAGGCATGCAGCAGGATGGGTCCCTGGCGGACCAGGGCAGGGCAAGGCCCAGGGCTGAGACCTCACTAGGCTCCTTGCCAGGGATGGGGCTGATTCCCCTGCTCCCTCCCCTCCATCCACTCCCAGAGGCCCTGATCCACCGCAGTCTCATAACTCGCTGGGATTGAGCCCTGGTGTTTAAGCCGGGCAGGGTGCCAGGCGGGGCTTGGCAGGCCATGGGCAGGCAAGAGCTGCAGGGGAGCCCGGCCCTGGATGCAGATGTTCTCCCCAGATAACAATCCCCCCCGTTGTGTCCGTGCCGAGCGGCCCTAGGGCTGGGCACAAAGGGGTTCATTGTGCCCCTGGGGGTGGGTGGCTGCTGCTCGGGCTGGGCCCAGGCTGTGCGGCGGGTGTCTCTGGAGTGGAGAACACCCGGCTTTAACCCTCTATGTATCCTCCTAGCATTGAACCGGGGGCCAGGCTTTGCCAATGCGGCTAGCTCTGGGGTGGAACAGCAGGAAGGAATTTCCCTTCCTATTGCTGAATGAGGGAGAAAGGGTGGGGGCTCCCCTGGACCTGCCCCGGCTCAGCCACAGCTTTGGTGCCCAGCTGGTGCCCGCAAACCTGGGGCCTGGGATGCACCAGGTGAGGGCATCACCCGGGCCTTGACCCTAACCACATCTTTTCCTATTCATTACTTAGAAAAAAGCTTTTAATTTGCTGCTTCTAACGGATGGCTCTGACAGGAGCATTACGGGGCAGGCAGTGCAGAGCTGCTACATCCCCGAAGCTGGGTGGCCAGGCCAGGAGTGAGCACATGGCCTCGGGCGCTCTGGGATCCGCAGTGACCCTGTGCCCGGGGCAAAGGGGCAGCACTGGGTGTGGGTGGGGGTCCCCCACGACCCAGGGCCCGATCCCAGGTGAGATGGGCCCTGGCTGGCCTTTGCCGCTCCTCTGAGTACAGCGGGCTGGGGCCGTGGTGAGGCGAGCTCAGCGGGCCGCGCTTCCTCCCTGACCTCGCTTCCTTTTTTGGCATGCGAGCAAGCATGCAGCCGCAGAGGAACTAACCAGCTGCCTCGCCCGGCCTCTGCCTAGCCTGTCCCAGGGCTGCTGCCCCCAGCGCCACCAGCCTGGAGCAGGAGCCCACCTCTGGGTCAGGTCAGAGGGCACTGGGGGGCCCAGAGACCCCCTCCCCAGCTCAGCTGGTGGCGCCCCAGGCCCAGTCCCAGGCTGAACGCAGGCCAGCCATCGCCCCCTGCCCCAGGGCTCCGCCCACGCGCCTCGTCCCCACCCTTCAGCACAGTGACAGCTCCTTTGGGTCATGTGATCTCTTTCAACTAATCCCCTCCTGCCCGCGGCCGCAAAACATCCGCAAGGGACGCGGCTCCCTGATGCCGCTGGCCCTTTAAAAGCGCTCGGAATGACGCCACCAGCTCCTCCTCGCCGCTGCGAGGGTAGACGCGGGCCAATCCCAGCCTCCCAGGTGACAGCCTACCCCCGTCCGGCCTCACGCTCTCTTGGCTGAGGACCAATGAAAAAGCCGGTGGCGGTGATTGGCAGGGGAAGAGACCCAATCGCACGGCGCTCCGGGGCGGCGCGGGAGAGGCGGGGCGAGGCCCTGCTGGGACGGGCGGAAGCGGCGGCGGCGGCGGCGGGTAGGAGGGAGGGAGCAAGATGGCGGCGTTGTGGATACTGCTCCCGGTGTTGGCCCTGGCGCTGCTGGGCCCGGGCCGTGCCGGGGCCGCGCTCAACCTGCAGGAGCTCAGCGACCTCAAGTACGGCATCGAGATCGCGGCCGAGCCCGTGCTGGCCGGGCAGGTGGGACCGAGGGGCCGGGCTAGGGTTGTGGGCGCTCCTCCCGTCCCCCCGTGTCAGACTGCCCGAGGGACCCCCCCCGCTGTGCTCGGCGCTGGCGAGGCCGCAGCTGGAGGGCAGCGTCCAGTGCAGAGAAGAGCCACCCGTGTGGGCAGGGGCGCGCGGGGAGAGGCCGAGGGCCCCGGGGGAAGAAGGGCCGGCCGAGGGGAGGAGCGCGTCGGGAGCTCCGCGAACAACTGTTCGCTAGGGCAGCGCTGGGGAAGGGCAGGACCACTGGATCCCGATTCCTGGCAGGCTGCGTTCCAGGAAGAACGTCACGGCCGGTGCGCCCCGGATGAGGAGCAAGCTTGCTCCAGAGGTGATGCAGTCACCTGCTCCGGAGGCTTTCGAGAGGAGACTGGACCGCGTTGGGGTCCACCTAGCTTCAGTCGTCTTCCTGCCGAGAGCAGGGGGGCTGGACCCGATGACCTGCTAGGTCCCTTCCAGCCCCTGACATCTCTGAAACCCTGGCACTCCCCACGGGCCTCCCTGAGGGGGCTTCCTCCTGACCTGGTCCCGCGCCTCCCGTCTCCCCTGTGCCCTGGGGTGGGGGCACCCATCAGCAGCTGCTTCCCGAGCCCACCCTAGGTCTCGCTAACCCTCGTGCCTCTGTTCCCCTACCTGCCGTGCCCCCTGTCCCTTGCTTCCTGTTTGGCTGTGGCAGGGTAGGGCACAAGCCCCCAGCTGGGCTCCTGGGCACCAACAGCGACTGTTGCTGGCAGCTCCGACTGCCTGGGTCCAGATGGGGAAGTGCAAGGTAGAGAAGGTCAACTGTGTCTGATTTTGGAGATAAGGGTATCTTGCTGGCCCCTGCTTCCTCCTTCAAGTCAACTGATCACAGCTCTCTGTAGGAAAATGTTTCTAGAAAGCAGAAGCAAGATTTTTGAGGCTGCTGTCAGGTTTGGTGGCCGGCCTGTGCTCTGCCCCTGGAGCTTCACCCCAGAAGTGGCTGCATTTCTGGGCCGGGTTGCACAAGAGGGATGGGGGCAGCTGCATGGGAAGCCATTGCTGCATGAGGCTACAAGCAAACTGCTGATGAGGGTCATGGGCAGATGGGCCAGGAAAGAGCCAATGGTGCCCTTTGCCCCGGTCCTGGCGCCGGTGGCTGGACACAGAGCCCAGGGGAACCCTGATGGCCCTGTACCCCACTCTTCCAGAGCCGGGCTGAGGACGTGGTGACCATCTCCTCCAAGTACAAGCAGAAGTACGAATGCCGCCTGCCACCGGCTGCCATCAAGATCCACCGGGAGGCTGAAGATGACCCCCGGGGTTACAGCGGGCTGGGCATCACAGAGCTGCTGCGGCCCATGGGTGCTGCGCCCTGTCTCCGTAAGGTGAGGTGCCTGCCTGCACTGAAGGCTAGACGTGGGATGGGAGGTGCCCGCCACAGAGCTTGCTGGGGAGCGGGTGGGGGTTGCCCCACAACCCCCCCATTGCGCCCACTGGTTCAAGGCTCCGGCAGGCCGTGGCGGGCTCAGAGTGGGGGGTGGGTGACACGTGTGACTGGAGGGGCCCCGGAGTCACACACGTCACCCACCTTCCCTCCCCTAGACCAAGGACTGGTGGACATATGAGTTCTGCTACGGGAGGCACATCCAGCAGTATCACATTGAAGGTACCATGGGCCGGCGATGCTCCTGCTACGGCTATGTTGCAGGCCTCCCAACATGCATGTGCATACATGCGTGTGTCCCTGCCCTGTGTGTCCAGTTTCCACCCCCACTCGCACTTTATTTAATGCTCCCCTTCCCTTCCCTTGCTCAGACGGGTTGAGGGATCCCCGAGTCTGTCATAACAGAGCTGAGCCTGGCTTGCCAACACCTGTGTCCCTGCATGTGTACGTGTGCATGCTGGTGCTGCACACACGCAGGTGTGCGGGCTATAATTGTTTGTCCTTGGCTCTGCAGAGTCGGAGATCAAGGGGGACGTTCTGTACCTGGGCTACTATCAATCTGCCTTTGACTGGGACAATGAGACTGCCAAGGTGCGGGGCATAGGGGGTTATGGGAGGGGTGGGCTTCTGTGGGGTGAGGGGAAGGCATCAGCAGGGGCTGGGCTCTTTAGGGCAAAGTGAGGCCTGGGGTTTGCTGTGGGCTGGCGGGGACTGGACAGGCTGGCTTGTGAGTGGCGGCAGCGCCTGGCTTTCTATGGTTCTCCTGTGACCTGTGGGCATCAGTTTGTCCACCTGAAGCAAGAGTTGACTTGTGGTTTCCCACCCCCAGGCCTCGAAACAGCACCGTCTCAAGCGCTATCATAGCCAGACCTACGTCAACGGCTCCAAGTGTGACCTCAATGGTCGAGCCAGGGAGGCTGAGGTCCGGGTAAGGTGGGAAACAGCTGTGGGGGGGGTAGGGTCTGGCTTTTCACTGCCTGGCTGGTTGGTAGCATCCTCCCCCAGTGCTGCTTTCCTGGCCTCTGGGGTGGGCATAGGGTGACAATTGGGTAGGGGTGCTAATTAGCTGCCAGGAGTCATTAGACCCTGCGAGGTGGGGCTGTCTGGCTAGAAAAGGGCTCAGGGAGGCTCTGGCTGGGAAGGGGCTTGTGGGGGGCCTCTGGCTGGAGGGGAGGGGAGGGGAGGGGGTGGGTCAGGGAGCTCTGGCCAGGGCATATCGTTGGGGGTGAGGGGCTCTGGCTGGGGGCTTTGTCGGGGAGGGGTCCTGGGAGTAGGGGGATCTGGCCACACTAATGTCCCCCGCATCTCCCCCCAGTTCCTGTGCGAGGAGGGCTCGGGTGACTATATCGCGCGGGTGGATGAGCCGCAGTCGTGCTCCTATGTGCTGACAGTGCACACGACCCGCATTTGCCACCACCCCTTCCTACGCCCACCCGCAGCTGCCGCACCTCAGCCCATCCGCTGCCAGCCTGCACTCAGCCCTGCCCAGTACCTCCAATATGTCCAGGCCCAAGTCTGTGAGTATCCAAACTGGGGGAGGGGGCAATGTGGATGGCAGGGCCTGGTTGCCCCCACCCCCCCACCCATGTGTGACCTCTGCCCTCGGCCTCCCTCAGCTGACACTAAGCGCAAGGTGGAGGAGATCTCGGAGGAGCTACGGACGCTGGACACGCGGCTCTGGAGTGAGCAGGACCCCAGCCCGGCCAAGCCCCCACCCAGGGAAGACCCTTCCCTCGATGGTATGGCAGTCAGACTCCTGGGTTCCTCAGCTGTGTGGGATGGGGAAGAGCCTTGGCTTTGTGTAGGCCACTTGGAGAGCATCCTTGGGTTGCAAATGGGGTGCTGCCCCTTTAAGGACACCCGCACCCACCTGGAGGCGCTCACTATGGTGGGGGGGCAGGTTTCTCCCTGAGGGGGGGTGGGAGGCTTGGTGGGAGGTGCCAGGTGGGGATGGGGCTGGCACTGCCCCCCTCCCCCTGGCGCCAAGCTCAGCACTGCTCTGTCTGGTTCCAGGTGAGCCCTCTTCTCCCAGCCCAGCAGAGAATGCTGGTCCCCGAGACCCCCCACCCACACCAGATGACCCGTTGAACCCCACCAAGGTACATGGGCCGTGGGTGCTGTGCCTTGCCCATCCTCTGGGTGCCCTTGATTCCTGTCCTGGCTCCTGCTTCCTTCCCGGCAGGGCCAGCAGGGGGCGCTGTGTGTCTGTGTCTAGCCAGGTGGGGGGGGGCAAAGCCCTGGCTGGGCAACATGGGGTTAAGCAGCCTTGGCAGCAGAGGTGTTGGTGGCATGACCCCAGCCGTGCCCCCGCTCTGTTGTGTTGTGTTGTGTTGGCTTCCCCCACAGGAGGAGGAACCCACAGTAAAGGCGCCTGATGGCCCCCTGGCAGGTGAGTGCCTCCGGGCATGTGAGGGGGGTGCGAGGCAAGGGCTTGTGCCATGGCCTCCTCCAGCTGTAGGATTTGGGGGCATTGGGGTCCCTGGCACCAGCTCTACCCTGACATGCCCCTTCCTCCCCCACCCCTGGGGCTTTGGCCCTTGCAGATTTCCACCGGAAAATCCATTTCAAGGTGATTCGGAGCCCGGGGGACCTGGTGCAGCTCATTGAAGAGCTGAAAGCAAGTGCCCGGAAGGTGGGCATGGACTGGGAGGGGCTGGCATGGGGCTGGGCACGCTGGGGGGAGGGGCTGCAAGCCAACCATGCCCCTGCCTTCTGGCGGCCAAGCTGCGGTGGTAAGGGGTTGCGCCCATGCTAATTGGCACTGCTGCCAGGTGTCCAGCGAAGTCCTGGGGCTAATGCCCCCTGGGTGCCCCCCATCCCTTGAGAACTGATTCTAGCTCAGCTTCAGGGCCTACCCCAGCCCTGTGCCTCAGTTTCCCTACAGGAATGTTCACACCCTGAGATGCAGTTTCAGCACCCACAGCTCCAAGGCCACGGGACCAAGCCCTGCCTAGGGGGTTTAGGTTCTTGCTGGCTCTTTGTTCCAGCTGGTAGATCCCAGCCCAGGGCCTGAATGGTGCTGGGGGGAGAGTGCGTGCATGCATGCTGTGCCAGGTTCAGTGCTGATTCACCCTATGCACTCAGGCTAAGGCAAAGGCAGTGGACCTCAGCCCAGAGCCCCCTGAACCTGAGGAGGCGACAGCGGGGCCTGAATCCCCTGAGGAGGAGCAGGATGAGGCCGAGGCTGAGCTGCTGGGTGCCTTCGAGAAGGAGCTGCAGGAGCTGCTGCCTGGTGCCCGCTCCCCACGGCTGGGGGCCGAGGTGCGGGCCCGTGTGGAGAAGGAGTTTGACAACATCCTGGACGAGGTGAGCCCCTGCCCTCCTCAGCTGGCTTGGGCACTGCTGCTCCCAGGGCATCGCCCCAAGGGGGTGCCACTTGCACCTATAACCACTATTGGTAGGTGCGGGAGGGACCCAGGAGTCCTCTTACCTGCCCTGCATCCTCCCCAGGTGGAGGATGAGCTGGAGACCGAGGGCCTGAAGGGTGAGTTTGACCGCACCCGGGCTTCCAAGTCACTAGCTTCCACCCTCAACAAGCTCATCGACCGCCTGGACGCAGGCACCGGTGCCCCCAAGGGGCACAAGGAAGAGGAGGAGGCTGAAGATGACACCAGCCCTGCTACCAAGCCGGAGGCTGGTACAGCACCCTGGGGAGGAGCTGGGGGGTGCCAGCCTGTGCCCTGTTAGTTATGGGGCCCCTGGGCCTTGCCCCGGGCACTGATCCCCTCTCTTCCTCCCCTAGATGGTGCGGATGAGCGGGTGAGGGTGCGGGTGACCCGGGTGCGCCCAGGCAGCGCTCTGCAGAAGGAGCTGCGCGTGCGGGAGCAGGGCAACGAGAGCCCACGGCTGCGCCACCTCGAGCGCGAAGTCCGGGACCTGCTGGACCGTGAGGGGCTCAAGGCTGAAGGTGCGGTCATGGGCATGGGGCCTAGCATTGCCCGGGGGCACCCAGAACTGGTCATTGTCTGGGGCAAGCTAAGCCTTGGGCTTGGTCGTTGCTTGGGGGGGTGTATGGGGAGGTGCCACATTCTGGGAAACTCTGGCATCCAGGCTCCGGGGCTCTGTACCTGGCACCGGTGGGTATGGGGGGGGTCCAGACCTGCCTGACCCTGTGGGTGCTGCTGTGGGGCAGGGAAGATCGAGATCAAGATCATGACGCCGGGCGGCTTCGGGGACGAGGACGATGCCCACTGGCTCTCTGACGAGGACACCCGCCATCTCAAGGACATCTTTTTCAACATTCTGGTGAGGGGGTGGGGCCTTTGGGCAGGGGGCGGGGCTTCCTAATGACCCTGACCCCTCTTTTGCCTCTCTCAGGGATATTTTCCTTGGCTCTGGTTGACCCTATCCAGGGCACCAGGCCCAAGCAAGCAGTGGGGGAAGGGATCCAGGAGTCTGGGCATCCTTAGTTTCCTTTACCCACAAAACTGTGCCCCTTCCACTTTTCCCCACAATCCCTTTCTGATGCAGCCAGCTCTGGGGAGGAGCAGCTGGGCTGCTGGGGGGGCTGTGTGGTCTGTAGGGGTGGGTGGGGGGGTCCCCCTTTCTGGCTCTGGGATGAGGTTTTGAGGGGTGTCTCTGCCCTGGTACCCAGGCTTAAAGGGACAGTGCCATTTTCACCTCAGGGGCTGGGGAGATCATAGCCTGTTGGGGGGCATGCTGTGACCCCCCCCACCCCATCCCTGCCCTCCAGATCCAGGGGACAGAGGAGGCCCACAAGGAGCGCCGGCGGCAGCAGCAGCTGGAGGACAACTATCGCCTGGTGTGGGGCCGGCGCCAGGATGACCCCCCTGTGCCCACCAGTGCTGACCCTGAGGAGCCAGACTTCTGAGCACCCACGCCTGGCACCCCCACCCTGGGGCGGGGGGGGCAGTGATCAGGCTGTTACTATGACAATTGCTTGAGGGGGTGGGGGAGCGTGTCCTGTAGTGCCCTCTGCCATGAGTCCCCCCCCACCATGCCCAATGGGGGCATTTGTACATGGGTGTGAGCTGCCTTGCACGCACTAGTGAAAAGGCCAGGACGGTGCCAGCTATTAGAGGGCACCAGGACCTTGCCAGCTGCTTGTCTGGGCAGAGCTAGGGGGTGGGTGGGGTTGGACTTGGCCTTTTCTCCCCCCAGCCTGGGGGAGGGCACAGGCAAGGATATAGTGGGGGGAGATTCTTGCTCCAGGGTGGGCTGTGAGGGAGTGTCTTGGCTCCTCTCCCTCATGCCAGGGCCTGGAGCCGGGTGCCCGTGCTTGGTTGGGGCATCATAGCGGGGGGAATCCCTAGGCAATGCTGTAACTCAGGGTGTCGTGGCTGAGCCAGGCTGGTGCCCAGGGGCCGTCACCCTGGAGTGCCCCCTCTTCTGGGTTTGAGGCACCTCTTCCTGAAGACTTGTTGCCTCTTGTTTTGCGGTGCTGGGCCCCCTCCCCAGCTAGACTGGGGCCCCTACTCCCCCCAGGGGTCTCACAGTAAGAGGAGGGCAGTGGGGGTGCTGTGCCTGCCTGGGGCAGGGGTCTACCTACCCCCCAGTCCTCAATGTGGGTAGGAAGGGGCAGGGCTGGGGGGACATTTCCCCCTCCCCCAGCTGTGGTCCTTATCGGATTTGTATTAATAAAGTGCGGTTGTCCCTACCTCTGCTCCGTGGGTTGGGGCCGGTGCCCACCTCCCAGTCCCTCGGGGCCTGGCATGGGTCTGCCCCTATGCCCCCCCACCCCCCAGCTCAGCTCCCTGGGAGCCAACCTGCCATGCCCACCCCAGAGCTGGCCCTGTGCCCCCCAGGCCAGGCTGCGTCCCTCGTTGGCTCACGTGGGCAGTGTGCACCTCCAGTGCCTGGAGAGGGGGCAGGTAGGTGCCAGGCTGTGCCCATGGGAGGGGGGGAGCTCCCCCTTGCCCCCTGCTCATTTGGGTGACAGGCATGTGCCAGCCCTGCCCTGCCAGCCTGTGAGGGGCCAGGCCCCGGTGGCTCCCGCACCCAGCCCCAGAGGGGAATCCGGCTGGACCGGATCCACCCGCCCCGGGGAGGGGCCCAATCCCGCCACTGCCCCCCCCCCCTCCGGGTTGTGGGGCAGGGCTTCAGCACCAATCAGAGGCGGGGCTTGGCCGGCGGCAGCCAGTGACCTTGGGGGGCGGGACCCGCTGCTGGTTGGTTACGACGTAGCCCCCGGCGTGTCCGGTCTGGCAAGGTAACCCTCCCTCCCCCTCCAGGGACCCCAATCCCTGCCCCGGCTGGGCTGCGGGCACGAGGGGGTTAAGTCGTGGGGGGACAGTTGCATTGGAAGGGGTATCCCCCCAATCTGTAGCCATGCCAACACCTCCATCCCTGGGGGCACCCGGGGAGGGGTGTTCGGGGCGGGCGTCGTGCTCCACCCCCCCACGGGGCAGGTTCACCCCCCTCATCCTCTCTGCTCCTGCCCTTTGCCCCATCTAGGCTAGGGGCTGCCCCAACTCTCAGCTGGCTTCCAGCTGCCCCCTGGGACCCGTGGCTTCATTAGCAGCCGCTCAATGCTAATTAATAATGCATTGGTTGGGCCCAGCTGCCTGGGATGCCCACATCCCTGCTGGGGGGCACTGCCAGGCCTGGGGGGCTGCTCCTGTGCCCCCTCCCCAGCTCGCTGCGATGGCTCTGGGTTTCTCCACAGGCATCCACCTCACACACGCCAGCTCCGAGCTGGGCACGGGGCCAGTTTGATGCCACCCTAGGTAGGGTCAAGGAAGTAAATCCCAGGCTGGCATGAGCTGTGAACTTTGCTTGCTGTGGTGACACCTTAATGAGCCGCTTAACGATTAATCTGTGGAGCGGGTGGCGCTGACTCAAATCATCTGGCCCAGCGCTGTTCCCACCTCTCACAAACCACGCCAGGTGTCCACAGCAGCCAGTGCCATGGCTGTGCTGGGCCTCAAGGCTTCATGGCTGGCCTTCAACGCGGGCATCGTGGCCGGTTTC
>JAGPOW010002799.1:1032390-1047031 GCA_030014935.1 Caiman crocodilus
AGAGGCAGGATCGATCCTGGCAGGGAAAGACATGCCCCACTCTTCCCTGCCTGCCACTGCCATCAGCTCTGTGGTGCCCCACGGACCCCACACTCACCTGAGCCAGAGCCAAGTGCACCTCGAGCTCAGCGATGCGCCGCCCCACGCAGCTGCGCTTGCCGAAGCCGAAGGGCAGGGAGGCGTAAGGGTGGTGGGCTGCATCCCGCCGCAGCCAGCGCTCGGGCCGGAAGGCGTTGGGCTCGGGGAAGAACCGCTCGTCCCGTGACGTGGCATAGTGGCACAGCGTGATCAGGGTCTGCCGGGAGGGAGGGGTGTGCCCGTGAGATCCTGGTGTGGTCGGGGCAGGGCACCACTGGGTATAGGTAGGGACAGGGTGGTGGGGATGCCCCCTACTACTGCGACTGCCGTCCTAGCCCAGCCCTGGGGACAGGGCACAGCCAGACCCCAGCTCCCCACACCCAGCATGGCAGAGACCCAGCCTGTTCCCTGGGGGTAGGGAGACCCCCCCACCCCCTTCCACATCCCCCCACAACCCTGGCTGGGCCAGGCTGCTCACCTTCTTGGGAATGATGTACTCGCCCACATGGATGTCCCGGTCTGGGATGACACGAGCATTGCCTGGGATCACTGGGTACAGCCTGCGGGGGCAGAAGGGCAACGTGGGTGAGGGTCTGCCTGTGGGGGTCTCACCTCAAGTTGCAGGTTCTAGTCCCACAGACGGTGACTCTGCCAGACACAGCTCTGCCTCCTGCCTGGCTCAAGGAGCTTCAGAGACCCCAGTGCCGCCCCAAGAGAAACCTGAGGTCCCTCCATAGCCATTGCAACCCGCTCCATCCCCTTTAGACCCCATGTTGATCCCACCCACCATAGCCTGGAGGCTCTCACCTCAGCGCCTCCTTCACCACGGCCTTTAGCAAAGGCATCCGGGCCACGTCCGAGGCCAATGGGATGGCACCATCCTGCACTGCGGCGGTGATCTCAGCATGGACCGCAGCCTGAACCCCTGGGTGCCGCGCCAGCTCGTACAGGCTCCAGGACAGCGTGCTGGAGATCTGCGGGACCGAGAGAGGTGGTGGGGTTAGAGGCACGGCGCTAGGGCCATCCCCTTTCCCTGCCTCCCACTGACCTCTTTCCACCTACCGTGTCGACGCCAGCCAGCAGCAGCTCAGTGACGTTGCCGTAGATGGCTTTCATGGACAGCTGCTCCTTGGCCAGGTAGTAGGTGAGGAACTTGCCTTCCACCGGCTCCCCTCGGGCAACCTGTGCTGCCACCTCTGCCAGGCGCCGGTCGATGTGCTTCTTGGCTGCAGGAGCACAAAGATCTCATGAGACCCAAGCACCAGCTCTTTAATCCCACCACTACCCCGGTGCTGGCTGGGCCGGGCTGCAGGAGCCAGGGCAAGAATACAAGCTCTATTTGGAAGTGGAGAGCAGTAGGGCACCCTGAGCCAGCAGCATCTTTCCCTTGCCTTCCAGCCCCACATCACTCATGGGTGGAGATTTCCAGAGAAACCCCAGTTTCTAAATCCCGTGGGCTGCCAGAAAAGCACCTGCGCGTGATCTGTGGGAAGCGAGGACTGATGCCGATTCTGGCTCCAGCCCTAGTGATGACCTAACGGCATAACCACGCTGTGGGGATGACAGTACCCAGCTGGCCCATGCTGGAAGAAGGAATTTCCTGGAGGGGCCTAAATTTTGGCTCTTGGTTTAGAAAGACTCATCGGGACCCTTGCAAGTTGGAACGGGAGTTACGGGAGAGCTGATTCAGTGGGTGACAGCAGGAAGCTTCCAGGAAGCTCCTCAGGGAATTTTGCAGCAGCTCTAGGCACCCAGCCCCGGCAGGACGCTTCAATAAAGATCCAAGCCGCTGCTTCTCCCCGCCTGCTCCCATGTTTCATAAATGCTGCGCAATGATGAAAATGGGCTATGTGCTCCGCCCCGAGGGAATGGGCTGTGGGAGAGAAGCCAGAGCCCTACCCTCTCCGCCCACCCCAGGAGATCACGCACCGAAGGCGAACATGTAGTCCCAGGCCTCGCAGAAGGTCTTCCAGGGCTTGGGAAAGAGGCGATGCAGGGCTTTAGGCATGGCCATGGTGAGCAGCGTCATGACGAACATGGTGTTGATGGAGCGGATGAAGGTCTCGGTCTCCTCGGGCACCTCGGCCTCCAGGCACCCGATGCGGGAATCGAAGAGGACTGAGGAGATGCCTGCAGGGAAGAGCCGCAAGAGTCAGAACCACGGGGGTGCCGGGGCGAGGGTCCTACAGGGACCGGGTCAGGCCCCAGCTCCGTCTCGCTCCATCTCCCGTGCCGCACCGCCGCAGGCAGCAGAGGCTGGAAGGGAGAGTGACTGGGCCTGATCAGGTCTTTTCCCCCTGTTAGTCCTTTCTCTCTTTCAGCCTCCGGCATTGATGGTCCAGGACATTCTGCATCCTTCACTCCCTGCTCAATAGCTCCCAATGCCCCTTTCCTCCAAGCATGTGTCCAACTCCTTGGTGAATCTGGCTACACTCTCAGCTCTCATCCTGTCATGCCATGCTGGGGGAAAAAGTACATCCATGCATTCGTTTTCAACTGACGACCTACTCGTTTCATTCTGGTCTGGAGAGAGACAGTCAGGAATAAATCCCTAGTGACTTTCTCTTTGCCATTCATCGTGCTGGAAACCCTTTTCCCGTCTCCCCTCAAGTGTCTCTTCCCTACACAGAACAGGCCTGGCCTCATTAGTCTCTTCTCCTATGTAAGCCCCTCCATACAGGAGCGCTTGATTTGAGAATCATCAACTTTGAGCACAGAATCAGAGAAGATAAGGGCTGGAAGAGACCTCAGGAGGTCATCTCTAGTCCAACCCCCTGCTCCAAGCAGGACCAGCCCCAACTACCCCATCCCAGCCAAGGCTTTGTCTAGCCGGGTCTTAAACCCTTCCAAGGATGCCTTTCTCTGGACCTTTTCTACTTCTTCTAGATCCTTTTGGAGGTGCGGGGACCAGAACTGGGTGCAGGATTCAAGGCGTGGACACGCCATGAGTGAATTAAGGGGCATTGCAATACTTTCAGCAGCGTTCACAATTCCCTTCTTAATAACACCTGCCATCGCGTTGTCTTTATTTGGTGATGGCTGAGCATGGAGCTGATGTTCACAGTGCCTCCCAGATCTCTTTCCTGGGTGGTGATGGCTCACAGAGCCCACTGCAGTGTAGGCAGAGTTCAAGTTATTCATCCCCAAGCCCCATGCCCTAGCCACGCACCTTCAAGGCCAAACTTGTAGAATTCGTCGGCCACGTCAGTGACCACGTGGTGCTTGTGATGCTGGCGCCGGAGCTCCAGGCGGTGGATGAGGTCACCCACGACACCATTCAAGGCCCCAGCGTATGACTCCACCTCCTTGGGCTTTAGCATATACTTGGCCAGGATGCTGCGGGTCTTCTGCCACTCCTCGCCTTCCCTGAGAGGGGGATAAAGGGATGCCATGTTAGGTCCATTGAGACAAGGGGGGCACTCTTGGGCACTGGATCCAGCCCCAGCTGCTGCTCCACCCCCCTGTGCCTACCAGCCTGGCTGGAAGCAAAGGCCCCCAGAAGCAAAGCCAAGAGGGAGGTGCTGGGCTGGAGGAGGTTGCTCTGTTGTGATGTCCCCCCTCATCCAGCCCAGGGGAGAGGAACAGCCAATCCGGGGCACCTTCAAGGGTGCACCCCCAAGCCTTACTCACATCCTGCACCCAGTGCGGTGGGGCTGGGATCTGAGTCAGGGCTTACTCAGTGCAACCCTCATGCTTTGCGCAAGTCCGGGCAGCCACGGGAGCGCAGAGTGACGTCGCCCCAGGGGGCAGAGCGGGGGGGGGACCCCATAGCTTTGGGGCGGGGGGGATATGGCTGCATCACAGGGGCCCAGATGTGGGAGGGTGCCACCTGTTGAGGGGGAGCAGATCCCATGGGGGATGGGAATAAGTGACCCTCCCATAGGACTCCATCAATATCCTTAATGAGGGGATGCCAGGCAGAGGCCAGGCCCATGCCCACCCCAGCAATGAGCATGGAGGGTGGACACCA
This sequence comes from Caiman crocodilus, assembly GCA_030014935.1. Taxonomy (NCBI): domain Eukaryota; kingdom Metazoa; phylum Chordata; order Crocodylia; family Alligatoridae; genus Caiman; species Caiman crocodilus. The sequence goes on from JAGPOW010002799.1 coordinate 1,036,439, forward strand.
GTCCATGCCCCCCATTTTGGGGACAGGCTCCTTTGGGGCTGCATTAACCCTTTACTCCCCGCTCCGACCAGCTTCCTATTGGACCCCATTCTTGGTGACGACTGCTTCCTCCACTCCCAGCTCCCCTGTCCACGCTGCTCGCATCTACCACTGGATTATTTGTACAGCGCCTGGCATGGCAGGCAGGGCAGATCCTGATCCTGGCTGGGATGCAGGAGATTTTGGTGCCCGACTCCCTTAGACAGAAAGATGTTTTCAGGGTCTCTGGGAACTCAGAGCTTTGCTTTCGTGACACCCCCGGCCCCGACGGTCCCCTGCAAAGCACGGTGGGGATGACTTACGCTGTGAGAAGCCCGTACGCGTGGCCCCGGCTCTCCCGGTAATCCTTCCAGGAGGAGAGGTCCGAGCGCACTGGGTGCTTCCCCTCCTGCCGCAGAACCTGCTCGATCAGCCCGGGGTCGGCCACATACACCGTGAGGATGGGCCCGAAGCTGGCCTTCCATACCGGCCCGTACTTGGCTTTCCCTTCCATCTGGGAGACAGAAGGAGATGGCTCAGCGCTGGAGTGTGACTGGGGTCCCTCGAAGCCTCCCCCTGCCCCCTTTTCTCACATCCTTTGGTGCCCGAACGAGTCAATGATCCACCTGCTGGACTCTGCTCCTGGCCACCAGCTCCCTCTCTCCCCACCCCCTGCTCCTTCGGCCTCGGAGGCTGAACTCCGGCAGGACTGAGCTCCCCGGAGAGAGGAAGTGACAGCAAACTGAGAGTGAGACCAGAGTCACCTTTCCCAAGCCAGTCGGTCATTAGGGAGGGATACAATTAATCAAGAAGACAGAGCAGACAGCACCCGCCTGGCAGGGAATAGGAGCAGCTGGGTCCCAGCCTCATCTCTCTCCTGGCAAATTTGGGCTTTGGGGAGCGGTGCCCACGCGCAGCCCCAAGAGCCAGGTGGCTCCCCCACTCCTTGCGGCCACAAGATAGGGGAGACAAGGAGGTGCAGGAGCATCAGGAAAGGTGGTCTGAATTCGGCCTGCCCCACAGGCGATGCTGTGTCTCCTTCCTGCGGCTCCCCCCCAGCCAGGGAAACTAGATCCCGGGGAACATCAGGAGCTTTCAAAGCCCCGGACACATCGGATAGAAACACGCTACACAATTCACAGAGGGGAGGTGGGGGGGGTCTCAGAGATGAAATGCACGCCTGATCCAGGAGGTGAAGTCTCAGGGGGCACATGGAGGAGGAAACCCCTCCATTCCTCTTGATTTCTCAGTGCATTGACCCAGCCAGGGCAGGGTCCCTCCCTGGGGCGAGGTCCCTCCTCAGGCACGTCTCCGTGTCCTCACTTTATCCTGTTTCCATTCGTGAAACAGACACAACATTCCCATCCCCGCCAACCTGAAAGGCCCTGTGAGGAGCTTCCCCAGCTCCATTCCCCTCTGGTAGCACGTGCACCGTGCATGTGGCCAAACCCATAATTAGGGGGCCAGGTGTGTATGGATCCCCCTGTTCTGACGTCCCCGAGAGCTGCGGGAAGCGGTCTCAAGACGTGCGGGCACACGGCGGGCAGGTGACGGGTTGTACGGTGCTGACCGCCCCACTGCTTGCCAATGTAGGCTTCTTGGCTTGGCTCATGGGGTTTCTTGGAGGGCTTGTCCACTCTGGGGACTAAGGACGGAGCTGGTTTGGGAGGGGAGCACCCGGCAAAGGTGCTGTTGGCTTGACCCAGTGGCTGTCAGCGGCTGGACTCCCCCAAACTCCTGCGGGGCTCCAGGGACAGGTGCCAGGTGCATTCCTGGCTGCTCGGGCACGGGGCTTACCTGCAGCTCGTGCAGCCGGGACAGCCCCCGCCTGCAAAACAGGTCGTAGAAGAAGCTCAGCGTGCCCGGACCTGGCATCTGGGCTAAGGTCTTGGGTGCCTCAGTCACCTGGGCTAAGTTCTTGGGTGCCTCAGTCACCTGGGCCGGGGCCTGGACTAGCTCGGGCAGGCAGCGGGCGAGCAGGGAGGCCCGGCCAGCCAGCTTCAGGGCCTGCGGCATGGTGGCACCAAGAGGGAGGCAGCCCCAAGAATGGTCCCCGCAGCATCTTTCGTGGCTTATATGCAGAACATGGCACGTGGAGCAGAGAAGACCCCGCCCCGTTCAAGCCACGCCCCCCGGTGTCTCAACGTTCGGTCATTTGCATAATGTCAATCAACGCCCGGGGACTGGGGGGGCGGGTGGCAGGAGGCTCCTGCTGCCACGTGGGCTATGGGGAGAGGACATGGGTGAGGGAGTTGGGGGGCCAGGGGGGGCCTGGGGGATGAGTACCAGGGGGTGCCTGGGGGTGGGTATCGGGGGCCTGGGGGATGAGTACCAGGGGGGCCTGGGGGATGAGTACCAGGGGGTACCTGGGGTGTGTTTTGGTAGGGCCTAGAGGGTGGGGGCCAGGGGGGTGCCAGGGGAGATGGGTACCAGGGAGGCCTAGGGGGATGTGTACTGGGGGAGAAGGGGGTGCCTGGGGGTGGGCACCCATGAAGTGTGGAAGGGGCTTGGAGGGCATGATTGCCCTGTGCTGAGCCTGGCACCATGGTGGTGCCCCCCCAGTGAAGGGCAGGAAAGGGGATAAAGCACAGGGAAGTGCTGAGTTGGCCCTGGGGGGAGGGGGTGGGGGCCGTGGGGAAGGAGATACCGCACTTGTGTTGGCGCTGAAGTGCATGGGTGAGGCTGGCCCTGGCAGGGGCGCCCGCATCCCTCCAGGCTCATGCAGGGCACTGGAAACAGGGCTCCCCCAGAGCCAGCAGGCCCCCCCCCAGGCAGGCAGGTGCCCCAGCTGGGGGTCTGGGTCTTTTACACAGTCCCTGCAGGGGCCCTGCTCCCCCTAGTCTCTGCCTCCCTGGGTGTTTGGGCAGGGACCCATTTGTGCACACATGTGCTTGCTGATCTGTGTGCACATATATGCATGTTGATCCATGTTTGCACACGTCCCGTGTGCACATATGCACATACGGATTCAGGTGTGATTCGTGTGTGCTAATTTGTGGGCTGATTTGTGTGTGGACGCATGTGCATGCTGATCTGCATGTACACATATGTGCATACTGATCCAGGTGTGCACATATGGCATGTGTGTATGCGTGCATGTGCTGATCTCTGTGATACGCCTGTGTGAACATGTGCGTGCATGCTGTGACCTCTGCGGTACACACATGTATATGTTGTATGCAACAGGGGAGCACCTGCTGCTCTCTGGTGTGTGTACATGGATGCGTATGTACATGCTGCTCCTCAAGGCAGGAAAAAGGGCTGTCTCAGCCTCAGTAGGGCTGTGGGGAACCAGTCCCCTTGAAGAGGGAAGGGGGCATGGCAAGACGGGCTGGGCCCTGCCGGTGGGAGTGAACTTGGCCCGTGGTGAGGACATGACACCGGCTGCCTTGGACCCAGGCCCAGAGGGCACTTGCTTTCTCAGCTGATCTGGCAGGGTGGCGAGTGAGGTGATCCCACGGCTGCCCTCGTGCCAGCTCCTCTTCTGCTGCGCCCAGCTTTCAGAGGACTGTTTGCCTACAAACCACTGGGCTGTGTCCAGAGCCAGGCCCCTTCCCTTTGCCCCAGTGTCGTCCGCCTGGCAGCAGCCTCGTGCCTGGCTGAAAAGGCAGGCAGGCAGGCACCCTCCTGCGGCACAGCCCCCCACGGCCGTCTCGTATTCTCGCCAGGCACCATCCTGCTTGTACACACCTCTAGATTCCTCCATGCGTACAAATGGAGACGTCCCTATCCTAGAACAGGGAAGCCGACGGACCCACAAGCAGTAACACCGCAGTCAATCTCTGCTTGCATCCTGGCCTCTAGCCAGTAGGCCACCCCACCACTGCTTGGCATTTCAGGGACCATAGGAGCAGCCCACACCAGGAACCCCAAGCTTTCTAGGGGGCTAGAGAAAAATCAACACTGAGGATGCCGGAAACAGGGTCATGGTTCCAGTTTGGGGCTCCAGTTTCGGAGAACCTAAGAAGGCACGTGGGTCCGGAGCTGCTGGGATCCCTGTGCAAGACAGAGCAGTTCCCGTGTGCCCCAGATGGGTGCTTGGGAGCTGGACTTCCCAACTGGGAGTGGAGTGGGGCACAGGGGGCTGCCCATGGACACATCAGGATGCTGGGCCCCACCCAGGACCCCCCGGGGCCAGGCCCCTTGGCACTGAGTGCTTCAAGGCTTGGAGGAGGCACCAGGCAGGGCTGGGTCCAGACAGGTGCTTGGAGCCCATCCCGGGGGTCTCAGCTCCCTGTGGTCTGAACTCTGAGTCTGCTGCCCTAGGACTGAAGTCATCTTGCTCTGGTAGCCTGGTCCCCGGGAGGAGGAGCTGCAGGCAGAGACCTTCAGAGGCATCCTGCATCCCTGGCCAGGCTGTGGGCAGGCGCCTGCCCCCCCATCCCAAGCTGGCTCTTTCTGCCTCTCCCTGCCCTGCTTGGCCAGTGGGCATCTGCGATACAGCCCCTGCCAGCAGGGCCCTGGGAAGCAGCTACAATGGGCAGGGGGGTGGAAAGGCCTGGCCCCCAGCCTCTAGGCAGCCCCATCTCCTGCTCCTTCCCCAGAAACCTGTTTTCCAGCCATAGAGACTCATATCCACTGCCTGAACTCATCCTTCTCACTCCCTGGCTGCTGTGATCGCTTCCATGTGCGTGGCCAGGGCCGCCCTTGGAGGGGGTGCACTGCTGGCCTGGTTTGCCCCACATGACCAAGCATAGCAGGGCAGTGCTGCCCAGATGGCAGCCTTCAACAACCCTTGAAAAGCAGGGGTCTGGGATGTGCAGCACCAACCCCAGGCTCTGAAGCAGCTCAGGCAGTCCCCAGCAGCTCCAGGGAGAAGAGGCAGCTTCCAGCTTAATGGATTGTTTCCTGATGGGGGCAGGGCCCTGTCATTGCTCACGTCCACCCACCTTGGACCCGTGCCACTCGCCCCGTCACGGCAGGGTGCAGACAGGCCCTCTGGCTTCCCCAGCCAGGTCATGTCAACGCTTTCAGCTGGGGAGTTCCAGACACGGCTGCTCTCCCCGTCTACCCACACCCCCGCCTGGTCCTACCCCAGATTCTGGGAACTACCCATTTGCAACACAGGAAACCAGGCCCCTTTGCACTGGCCACGATAGGATCCAGCCCCAGCCCAGGCCTCTTCCAGGGCCCAGAAATGGGGCCAGGCCAGGCAGCCACTTGGCTTTGCAGAGAGAAGGACCTAATGCCAGGCCTGGCCACAGCACCAGCTGCAGGGACAACTCAAGCTCTGTCACCCCATGAAGATGCCAGCCAGGCTGGGTTGAGGGTATATTTGGCAATCAATAAGTCCAGCTGCAGCGCTGGCAAAGTCCCTGGGCCCAGAGCCTCTGCACCCGCAGCCAGAGCTGCTCAGGAAGGAGCCACAGCTTAGGCGCCCCTGGGCTGCAGGAAGGATGGATGTACAGAAAAGGCCATGCCCAGTGCTTGGCCCGTCAGAGCCAGGAAGGGAGTGGACACCTCCCCAGAGTCCCATCATGTGCCCGCTGTGTCCTGGGGCTGCCCTGGGCCCGGTGCTCCCTGCAGAACCTCATCCTCAATGCGCTGGAAGACGGCAGGGAAGGTCTTGCCACCACTGCGCTGCACCTTCTTGCCCTCCTCAGTGGCGGTGCCCAGACGGTCCACGATGGGATCAGAGCTCTGCAGGAGCAGGGGAAAAGCAGGTTACTGTCCAGACCGTAGGCTTGCCACCCCTACCCCAGGAGTCAGGTCTGAAGGTCAGTCCCAGTGACAGAGCCCAGATCCTGCTGGCCAGGGGCAGCATTTGGGAGTGAGGGACCCTCCCAGCCTGGCCAGACACTGGCAAACCTACAGGCCCTTGGGATCTCGGCAGCAACGGGGCCCTCAGGGCCTCCCTAGTAACCGCATTATGCACCTAGCCCCGGGGACATGCTGAGGGGGAAGAGGCCTGTGATGATAGCCCATGTTTCACTTTCCAGCCTCCCAGCGTTTCTAGGAAGCCGCAAACGGAGGGAAGAACTCACGTCTGCCTGGGAAGCCCCAGGCAGGGGCCCAGCCTCCCCTCCCATTCCTCCCTGCCAGGCCAGGCTCTTACCATCTCCTCCAATGGCACCGGCTGGAAAAGCGGATGCTCGCTGAAGTGTTTCACCATCCACTCATGCACCTCTTCCACGTCGGTAATGGTGTACACCAGGCCCTGCATGAGAGCCCTGGTGAGCAGGGGGGAACCCATGCACCAGGGCCCTGGTGAGCAGCGGGGATGGCCTGCTGCCACGAGGGAGCTCTGCGACACTGCCCAGAGGGCAGGCACCCCCTCCCCAGCCATTTCTTGGTGCCAGCACCCGCAGCAAGGGTCACAAGCTGCCCGGGGCAGGTCACACACAGTGATGTAGCGTCTCTGTGTTAGGTCCCTGTGGGGAGCAACCAGGTCACAGCCTGTTGGCTGGGCGCCCCTCCAGGGGCCAGGTAAGAGGCAGGTGCTGTGACTCAGGCAGCTGAGGCTGGAGTGAGGCCAAGCTGTAGTCTTCCCACCCACCCTACTCTCCTCCCCAGGTGACGGCAGCGGAAGAGGCGTGCTCCCGTAGTGAGGCAGGGAGCAGAGGCCCCGGGCGGCTGAGCTCATGGCTTGGCAAGAGAGAGCAGCTGGGCGCGGAGCCTTGATTCTCGTGCGTACGTGGGGGTCTGCCATGCCCCTAAGGCAGCACCGGGTTAGCGAAAGATCAACGGCTGCTGCCAGTTCCTTCCTGACAAACTGGGCTAGAGCCACGTCAAGCCACAGGGGAGATTAACCCAGCAGTCCAGACAGCCACAGGCCCTTCCCTTCACCCCCATCACAGCTGCAGTGGCAAAGCAGAGGGCTAAACCTTGGGGGCTTGGTTCCCTGCTCCCTTGGGGCCTGAGGACTGCAACCTTCAGGTCCTCACCAGGCAGCTTTGCCCCACTCACCCCGACCCGCAGCACATAAGCGTACTCCGCTAGCAGCGTGGGGCTGATGATGCGCCACTTGTGCTTTGTCTTCTTGAAGTGGGGGTCAGGAAATAGGAAGAACATCTTGGTCAACTGCAAGGGAAAAAAGGGGTTAATCTTCTTCCTGGGGCTGCTTTAACAGCCTGGTCATTCTTCCAGCCTCGCCCTGACTCTGCCTGACCCCTGGCTCCCCTAGGATGAGTCCTGCAGCCTCAGGCCCCTCTCACCTTACACCCACGCCCCTCTCCATGGCAGGTGACACAGCACTCAAGGAATCCTCTAGGTAGGCAATGAGTGCAACCCAGAGCTGGCATTATCTGAAAGAGGACTTGATTCTAACGAGGATGCCTGGACTTGAAGGGGAGGGGAGTGGGGCTTGAGTCTACAAGGGGTTAAAGACCACTGGACTAGCTCACACTGAAAACAGGGGAGGGTCCCAGCCCCTTCCAAACCAGACCAGTTCCCTGTGTTCTTATTCAGAGAGACCAGATAGCTGGTGCCCCCACCTTGAATCGCGCTCTGATATTACAAGCCCATCAGGGTTCGCCTCCCACTTTCCAGTGGGAAAAGTCAAAAGCCTCAAGGCAGAGGTGGTCTCTGGCTGAAGGCCACAGAGACAGGCATCATGTAAGACAGAGAAGACCACATGGGTGTCACATAGCACAGGGAAGACCCCCGTCATGGAGCCCAGGACTTGAGGAGCAAAGGGCAACATGAGCAGGATGGAGGGGAGATCGCAGCCCAGCCCCACCTGGCCCTTGCGAAAGAAGTTGGGCAGGTGCTTCATGGCGTTGCTCCGGATGCAGGCGATGTTCTGGTACTGCCCAGGTTGGGATGCCCGCAGCGCCTGGATCCGGTCCCGTACATAGTCCGAGACCTTCACCCGGATCTCCAGGCCCAGCATGAGCGTGTCGGGAAAGAGCGGAGACAGCTCGACTGGAAGGAAGGAGACCGGAGTGAGCCCGCGGTGCAGAGACGAGGCTGCAAAAGGATCCCAGAGAGGGGTGGGAAGCTGCCAAATCAGAGCTGTTCCCAGCCGCTGGTCTTGGCTCCATGCAGGTGAAGGAGGCAGAAGGGCACAAATGCAGGATGCCCGTTTGATTTAGAGCATACAGGTAGGTATAGACCAGCGCCCAGGGGGCAAGAGGCTTCCCCTGCTCCCAGGAAACCCTCCTCCCATCAACAGCCCCTCCTGGCGGGGGTTACCCAGCAAGCCGCCGTAGCCACAGCCGACATCGGCAAACTCCACGCACGCCCGGGGCCGCGCGCTTTCCTCCGCGGCCTTCGGATCATCGTGACTGTCGTCTTGGGGCAACGGGGCAAAAAACTCGGGGTAGATCTCGGCCCAGTTCATCTCCTCGGGTCTGGTGGGGCTGAGACAAGGAGAGACGGAGTGAGAGGGGGGCCGGCGCAGCCGCCGATCCAGAGCGCAGGGTCCTGGCCTGGGGAAGGGTGCTTTACTGGGAGAAGAGCAGCGCTGGGCGTATTCGAGGCTGGTGCAACCCCGGGAGGAGGAAGACGGGACCGATCTTGCCATGGGACACGTGGACCCCAGGCAGGGTTTTCTACCCTTTGAGCTGCTCCGGCTCCCGTCCGGAGAGCGCGCTCCTCGGGCCCGGGGAGCCGGGCTCGAAGCATGGCTGAGCCTCGGGGGCTCCGGGCGCGAGGGGCGCAGCAGCAGGGCCGGGGGCCGGCCCGGGCCGGCCGCACTCACTAGCGCAGCGTGTGGTCCGCCAGGGGGTTGGCGTGCGCGCGCTGCCGGTAGAAGCGCTTCTGCGGCGCCGCCATGGCCCGGCCGGGCCCACGTGCAGCTCCTGCAGCGAGGAGCGGCGGCGCAGAGAATAGACGTCACTCCCCCCCTTAAAGGGGCCGCCGCAGTGGGATTTGCTGCGATCACCCCGCATTGATCCTTCACCTCCGCAGTCAGCCCCAGCGATTCATAGGTGCTGGGGTGGGAAGGGTCTCTGACCCCCGCCCCAGTGATGTTTGATCTCAGCCGCCTTGACCTCTAACCCCCAGCCTGTGACCTTTGACCCCAGCCCCAGTGGTCTCTGACCCCAGCTCCAGTGACCTTTGACCCCAGCCCCCATGCTCGCTCAGCCCTGGTCCTAGTGATGTTGAACCTGCCGCTCCAGCGATCTCTGACCCCATTCCCCGTCCCCCAACCCCGCCCCATGATCTCTGACCCCAGCCCCAATGACCCCTGACCCCCAAACACACCCATGGGAGCATGAGATCCATGACCCCAGATCCATAGGCCATCCCTCGCCCTTTTTCCCGCTCCCCTCCTCCAGCCACATCCGTGGCCCAGCCCCGAGGGCCAGGACTGGGCCGGCACGGGGCCTCGCTCAGAGCCTGGACATAGGAAACGGAGCCCACAAGGGCAGGGAAGGGGCGAAACCGATGGCCAGAGCAAAAGAGGAAGGGAGAGGCCAGAAAGGAACCCCCCACCCCCCACCCCCATCCCTCTGGTTCCCACGTGGGGGCTGTGGCCAGGCCCTTACTGGAAGCTGGTCCCCAGGGGGGAATTCTGGGTTCCAGGCTGATCCTGAGTCATGCCTCCAGGCATTACCTTGGCCCCAGGGATCGGGCTGTCAACACCCACCCCAGTTGTCCGGTGGTTAGGAAAAGGCATGGGAGTTCTGAGAAGACGCACAAGGAGCCAGGGGGATGTGCGTGTGCACTGACATGTACATGCGTGTGTGTATTATCCTTTTGTGAGGCCACTCTTGGAGGTCGTTTTGAGCCTTTTGTTACCGTCTGGTTTACGAATAAAATGTTTTTAAAGGAAAAAAAAAAAGCGTGCAAGACAGAGGGAGATGGCCACGTGCTCGGTAGGGGACCAGGTCCCACGCGGCATTGCTTCTCCTCCCCCAGGGCCCTACGAGCCTTGCCTGCCTGCTCCTCAAGGAAGGAGTGCAGCACAGCTGCCCTCAGGGAAACTGAGGCACGGAGCCACGAGCACCCTGTACATCCCCTGCCAGGCATCAGAGGCAGAGTTAGGAGCCTGCCTCCTCTCACCCCTGGGGTGGAGAGCCGGATGCTTTGCAGCTCAGAGAGCCTGGACTGCCGCAAGGTGAGTGGTCAAAGGCCGGTGCTTGGGAAACCGGGGGGATTTTGACTTTTGAGGCTCTGAGAAGCCATCAGGTTCCAGCCTGGGACCGATCCCAGCACAGGTAATTGGGGAAGCAGGGACCTCTCATGCTGACGGCTCCATCCATTAGGATCCTGTGCTCTCCCATGGCCGATACGTGGCACCGACCCATGGATGCAGCTCCTGTCTCAAGGCCAGAGGCTGGCTTTGCTCTCCCCTTCAGCGGTCAGGGAACCTCTCCAGTAGCAGCTGAGTAGCACGTGTGACTCAGAGGCCCCTGGATTCCCCGTGCCTCCGTGGCACGTGACATGATGTGATGTGATGGGAACCTGAGTGGCAAGAAGGGCCAGTGTTAGCTTTCTCAGGAAGATGAGCAAACTCCGCTGCATCCTATGTGGGAGGTAGTGGCCAACTGTGTGGGCAGGGGGGAAGGAGGGGGGTCTGGCAGCTTCTGATCAATCCTAGTCACCCTCTTCCCCCCACCCCAAGTCCATCCTCTGCTGCAGGGGGTTCAGCGTTCAGGGCATCTGGAGGATGAGCATCCACGAGCACAC
>JAGPOW010002799.1:1047131-1064043 GCA_030014935.1 Caiman crocodilus
GTGTGCATGCACACGCATGGACCCGTGCGGCAGTCAGGGAAGCTCCTGGCCTCCCAGATCTTCCACTTCAATTGTTCACGTGGAAGAATCCCCCAGCCCTTCTCCTTGCCAGGACCCCTCTGCTGCGGCCTACAGTTCTGCCTGGCTTTAGCCTAGCCTTTCCTCTCAGGATCCTCTTGCTGGGGCTTTGCCCAATCGCTCCTTCCTCTCTGAGGGAATTCCTCCAGAGCCTCTTGGCTGTGACTTCTGGCTCTTGCCAGAAGCAGATGAGCAGTCTCAGTTGTCGAGGAGCTCAGCGCCGGGCACGAGTGCCGGGAGCCCGTCAGTCAGCTGCGGGGTTTTGCAATGACCTCTGTGGTCACATCCTGGCCTCCTCTGCTTTACTGCCACCAAAGTGACTCATGTGCTAATGAGGTGGCAAGTGGCTTCTAATTAAGCCCTGGGCATGGGAGAAGGGACCTGGGTTCCTAGACATCTGTGTTGCTAGACGCGCGGGCCTGGAGTCTGTTCAGAGAAAAGGGGTTTGGGGAGGGTTGCGGGGGGAGGGTGCATTTGAAGCTTGTCACGGCATCTATGGGAAACGGTGCTTTCACCACGTGACTCACGGGGGAAGTGAGGGCTGTGGAATTGGCATCATGGGGGCTGACAGGGCATAGTGGGCTTGGTAATGAGAAGCTAAGATGTTAGGTGCTGCCCCAGGCAAGATGAGGAAGGGAGGATGGTTTCCTGCTGCCTGTTGTTCCCAAGGGTCCCTGAGGTTCAATGACATCCCTGATCTCCACCCTGCAACCTTGTCGGGGTCTCAGAGGGGATGAGACGTCTGCCTTCCCCGCTCCCCATAGTGGACCACTTGCCTCTCGAACACTTCCAGCCCCTGAGCAGAGACCAGGCATCAGGATGCGCTGTGCTGGGGGCTTTGAGGGCCGCTGGAGGAACAGCAGCTCTCATCTGGCTCCAGCAGTCTTTCCTGCCCAAGTGCAGGGGGGCTGGAGGGCCCTTCCAGCCCCTAACATCTACGAATCTATACATCTGTGAAAAGGAGCTGGGGGTGACAGAGGGCAATGAGCTGAACTGGTGCCAACAGTGTGCCCTTGGTGCAGAATCAGACAACGTGAGAGTTGGACGGGACCTCAGGAGGTCACATCTAGTCCAACCCCTGCTCCAAGCAGGACCAGCCCCAGCCCCAGCTACATCATCCCAGCCAAGGCTTTGTCTAGCCAGGTCTTTACAACCTCCAAGGAGAGTCCACAATCTAAAGAAGGCTGTGAGGGTGGCTGACGGCATACTGGACTGCACTGGTAGGAGTGTTACCAGCAAATCAAGGGCAGTGATTCTTCCCCTCTATTTGGCACTGGTGAGGCCACATCTAGGGTCCTGGGTCCAGTTGTGGCCCCCCACTACAGAAAGGATGTGGGGAAATTGGAGAGAGTCCAGTGGAGGGCAATGAAAATGATTAGAGGGCTGAACAACGTGACTTGTGAGGACAGGCTCAGGGAACTGGGCTGGTTTAGTCTGCAGAAGAGAAGACTAAGGAGGCGTGGGGGAGTGTTAATAGCAGCCTTCAGCTCCCTGAAAGGGGACAGAGCTGGGCTGTTCTCAGTGGGGGCAGGGGACAACAAGGAGCAATGGGCTCAAGCTGCAGCAAGGAAAGCTGAGATTGGATATTAGGAAAAACTCTCACCAGGAGAGTAGTAAAGCACTGGAACAGGTTACCTAGAGAGGCAGTGGCATCTTCCTCCTTGGAGGTTTTTGAGACCTAGGTAGACAAAGTCTTGGTTGGGATGATGTATTTGGGGCTGGCCTGCATGGAGCAGGGGGTTGGACTCGATGTGACCTCCTGAGGTCCCTTCCCACCCTCCTGTTCTCTCGTCTATGAGGCAGCTCCAGCCACGAGGATAGCAAGGCAAGAGGATGAAGCCAGTGGCCTATGTGGAGAAGGACCTTGAGATGGTTGCACAGACCCCACAGAGTGCACTAGGAAGCCTTGCCCCATGGGCGCCCAGCAGGGAGCTGGCACTGATAGTACTGGGCAGCCAGTGCCAGGGTCCTGGGTCTCCTGCTGAGCACAGCATCGCAGAGGCATTGGAGGGTGAAGAGGATACACCAGTGACCCGCGGCTCTGACGCACTTTCAGGGACAATGAATGAAAACTTTGGCGCCTCCAGTCAGGCTCCCAGGGAACAGCAGTTAAAGAGTAACAGCCCTCGGACGGCTGGTGGTTGTTGGGGTCTGCGGGTGAGCGAGCACGGAGGGAGCAGGAGTCTCACTGTGACGTCCTCTGGGGGTTTGCAAGGTCAGGGATTTTCCTGGTCTTCCATCAGGCTCCTTCTGGGGGCCTCTCTCCTGCCCCAGTGCTGGGAGGTGCATGGAGATTTAGGATTGGCTTCCACACCCCGGCTGGCTGGGGCGCACACTGTGCACAGCACCTGCCCAAGTCTCTGAAGCGGATGCAGTCCCAGACAGGTCATGGTGGGTGACACACACGCTGGATCTGGCATGTTTGGTGGGGGAGACTTGGTGCTGATCTGTCCCCGCGTGGATGCTAGGTGCAGCATGTGTCCCAGGCGCTGCAGGCAGGGCCAATCCAGCACCTGCTGGTCAACTCAAGACCCTGGGGGCTGCATGATATGGCCCTGTATGGCCTGTGTGCTGCATCTTGGATGCCCCTGCCCTGAGGGAAAGCAGTATGAGAGCATCTGCTCTCCAGATCTTGGGGCCCGAGAACAAGGTGCCTCAATTGAGCTGAAAGGCAGCTCAGTCAGCACAGAGACGAGGTGACGCTTTGCCCGATGGGTGACTGGAACGTGGGACTGAGGCCAAGAGCATGGCCAGACTCACAAAGGGGCAGGACACTAGGTCGGAGAAGGTGGTGGAGACACTAAGCCTGGTGCTTAGCGCACAGATTAGCATGGGGCCTGATGCAGGGGTAGGTTATCCCTCTGCTCTGGACACTGGAGCCAGGGTGATGGGCTCCATGGGCCTCAGGCTTATCTGGTCTGCCTGCATCTTGATGCCAAGCCCTGGATAAGCGCCCAGGCCAAAATCTTCTTCTAATGCCCAGCTTCATCTCCATGTTGTCCTGCAAACAGCTGCAAATCCCATTAAGCAGAGGCTTTGAAACCCATCTCCTTTCTGGGTCTAATCCCCCCCTGCTTAGCCCTCCAAGCCACTCTCCCGGCCCCAGAGAAAGTTAATTCATGCTCTCACATGGCACTAAATCTCTTAATTGGCTGAGGATGAGCTCAGCTCTGGCTGGTCAGGATGAAGGAGAAGCATTGCTGCACAGGGTCTGGGAAGCCCGTTGCTGTGCGAGTCTCATAAGTGCGTGTGGCAGAGCTCTAGTGACGGGAAATCCATTGCTATGTTGGTCCTCGGTGGGGACTAACGAACATGATGGGATAATTATAAATAGGGATTTATTCCTGACTGCCTCTCACAACACAAGAACAAGGGGCCAAGACGTGAAACGAGACGGTCGTCAGTTTAAAATGAACACAAGGATGTTCTTTTTCCCTCAGTGTTGAGTGAAAAGGTGGGACTTGCGGCCACTTGCTGTGGGAGCTGGGAGTGTAGCCGGATTCACAAAGGGATCGGACACATGCTTGGTAGAAAGGGGCATTGGGAGCTATTGAGCTTGGGAGTGATGGGCACAGCCGCTGCATCAGGCTCTTAGACCCAAATGCTGGAGGCTGCAAGGGGGAGAGGAAGAGAGGAAAAAACCCTGGTCAGGCCCAGTCACTCTGCACTCCCTGCCGCCGAGTGACACAGGAGATGGGGAAGAATGGACCTGGCCCCGCCAAGGGCAATTCTCATGTCCTTTTGTGTCAGCTGCCAGCTTCCCTGGCGAGCTTTGGGGAACTCAAGCTGCCTCTTGGCCACCGGCAGGCACGAAGCCTGGAGTACAGCCATCTCCCAGATCCCCCGTGTTTCTACTGTTTCATTGACCGAGTTCTGTCACCCAAACAAGCCCGGCTGGGCACTGGGTTAACCTGTAACCGGGCAACAGTGTTATTCTGTGAGGCCTGGCAGAGGATCTGGGTGGCTTGCCCTGAAGAATGAGATGACGCACATACGATGGGCCCCCGTCCCCTCCTGTCACCCCCTGGCCTCCCCCAGTCACGAGCTGGATGGACGGGAGCCAGGCTGCAGATAAACAGTCAAAGTCCACGTGCTCCTGCCAGCAAAGTCACCCCCCAACACCCCTCCCAGCCTGCTAGGACCCTGGGAACACACACACACACACACACACACACACACACACACACACACACACACACACACGGCTCTGGCCGCAGCATCTCTCTCGCGCAGGGCAGGCAGAGAGGGTTGCCCGGCAACCGCTCCATGGCAACCCTTGCCTTCCTCTGGACCACAGGTGAGCCACGGGAGGCTCCTCCCCCCGATCCGGAGCGGCAGGGCAACCACCCAATAGGAGCGAGCCGGCGGGCCAAGTGGACCAATCCGTGCGGGCGGGAGGGCTCCGGCCGCAAGATGGCGGCGCCCAGGCGCGCGCACGTGGAGGGGGCCGAGGCGTTGGATGCCGTGTTTCCGCGGGACGTGGGGCTCTTTGC
The DNA here is from genome assembly GCA_030014935.1 of Caiman crocodilus. Taxonomy (NCBI): domain Eukaryota; kingdom Metazoa; phylum Chordata; order Crocodylia; family Alligatoridae; genus Caiman; species Caiman crocodilus. The sequence continues at coordinate 1,051,703 of JAGPOW010002799.1, forward strand.
CGATGCCTTCCCCGCCGAGGCTCAGTACCACTTCTGCGGCCACGGGCTCCGCATAGCGCAGCACCACGGCGCCCGGCTCGGCGTGGCGGCGCCCGTCTGGGAGGCGGTGAGCGGGGCAGGGCTGTGGGGCAGATGGCTGGGGGGATGTAGGGGTAGTGGGGGCAGGGGGGTGTAGGGTTGGGTGGTGCAGATGGCTAGCGGGGTGCAGGGGAAAAGTGCCTGGGTTGGGGCAGGTGGCTGGCGGGGATGAATGTAGGGAGTCCTGATGTGCAGGGGGAGCCACCTGGAGTGGGTGGGGGCCCTGGGATATGGAGGGGTTGGATGAAGAGAGTCTCGGAGTATAGGAGGAGCTGGCTGCAGGGGGCTTGTCTGGAAAGGACTTTGGGGGAGGGCATGAGGGGGTCAGCAGGGAGCTGGAGTAGGGAGATGAGCCTACGGAGGGCTGGCTGGGGTCAGCCCCTAGTGCAAGGCCATGGTCCTGTCGTGGTGTCTTTGGCTGGGGTGGAGGGAGTCTGCTTATGAGTCAGAGCGGGGGTCCCCATGCAGCTCTGGCCTCTGAATGCCCCCACTCCAGGCTCGGAGCATAGACTCCCTGCTGGGTTCTAGATCTGGGTTTGAGCACTGCAAGGTGCCATCCTTGTGTGGTCCCTGCTATGACAGCTGCCCCCTCCATCTGTTCATCGGGGCGGGGGGGACCCAAAGCAGTCCCCAAAGTAACTGCATCTCTTGTGTTCCCTTCTGACATGTCTCCATCAACACATGTGACCCTGTCCTCCATGCCACAGGCGCTTGCCCTGTGCCAGTACTTTGAGGAGCAGCAGCTGGATTTCCGAGGCAAGCAGGTGATCGAGCTGGGTGCTGGGACGGGCATCGTGGGCATCCTGGCCACCCTGCTTGGTACGTGTGGCAGCTCACCTGTGACTCTGGGGTGGGTGAGCCGCCCAGGGGTGTGTTGCACATTGGTTTGGGGGGGTGTGGGCCCCTCAGCATTGGATGTCTGGGCCCCTGCCTGGTGCAGGTGCTCTGTACAAGGAGAGCTAACAAGATTTAGCAGTGGGGCAGCTACCAATTGCCTCGGGCATTGGTCAACCCTTCCATACCAGTGGCAGAGATAGCAGCTCCTCTGGCTCAGTGCTGGACCTGGTGCAAGCCCCCCCGGGGCTCTTTTGCCCCTTCCAGGGGGAGATGTGACCCTCACGGACCTTCCGCTGGCTTTGGAGCAGCTCCGGGAGAACGTAGCCCGTAACGTGCCAGCAGAGCACATGGCTCGGGCCTGCATCCGCGCCCTGTCCTGGGGCCTGGATCACGAGCAGTTCCCGAGTGGCTATGATGTCATTCTGGGGGCTGACATCATCTACCTGCGGGACACATACCCACTGCTGCTTCGCACCCTACAGCACTTGAGCAGCCCCAACTCCACCATCTACTTAGCATCCAAGATGCGGCAGGAGCACGGCACGCCTGAGTTCTTTGAGACGCTGCTTCCCCAGCACTTTGCCTGCGAGCTGGTCCAGCGGGACGAGCAGGAGAACATCAGCATTTACCGGGTCACGCAGCGGTGAGGCAGGGGCCGTGCTTTGCCCCTGGATTTAGGGGGATGGGTGCAGGCTTTTCTAACCAAGCCGCATCCGTGGTAAATCAGCATCCCCGTTGATCAAGCCGCCAGCATCCACCCGTGCTAGAGGGGAGCGTGATGCTGCTTTCTGGACAAACACAGAACTGGACCATGTTTCCGTGCCAGCAACAGGGAGCCAGGACATGACCAGCCCTCCCCTCCTGCACTGGGAGTGGGTGGATGTAGTAGCCCCCAGAACCAGATGCCAGCTTTGGGGAGATGTTTTTGGAGGAGGATTCTAGGCCACCAGCAAAAGAACCTCATACCAGGAAAGCCAGACAGGAATAACCAGCATTAAACGTCCCTTCAGAGACGCCGTGGTGCCTTGCACGTATCTTCTTTTTTAGTTGTGATGCTCTGTGAGAAATAAAGGTGGGTTTCATGCCAGGCTTGGTTGGAAAGACCCTTGCTTGTGAAGGATGGGAGAGGATAAGGGTTACAAGCCAAGGGCAAAATGACTAAAAAAAGCTCCTTTGCAGTCCCACCCAGTTGTGTCAGGAGCTCATGATCTCCTTATTGCTCTGATTGGTGTTGGGGCACTTGTGTTATCTCGTAAGAGGGGAAGAATGCTGGCATCCCGCTTTGTTTACTGAGAAGTGACTAAGGGATTCGGGGAGGGTGTGGGGGGGAGATGTTGCGGGAACTGTAGGCTGAGAAGAGCCATGGGGGGCTGCCGGAGATGCTCTGGGCGGGGGAGTGTGGAGGTGACACTTCCTCATGGGTCTTGATTGCTGCGTGAGCTTCCCAGGGCTCTGGCCTGCCTTCCGAGCACTGGGCCCCCGTACAAGGAATTGCTTCCTCCTTCTAGGAAGCCGGGTGGTTTGGCGAAGGACTGTTGCATTTTGGGGATTTGTGGTTGGCTAGCAAGATTGCAGGGACTTTCTCTGATGAGGAAAGCGCCCTGTCTTCCAGGCATGAACAGTCTGGCCGGAAGGGAATACTGGGGGGGTTGGGTCCTACGTGTGCATCCAGCTCCTGCAGGAGCGAGGGGCTCCGAGCATGGGGCTAGCTCTGCTTTGCTGCCTCTGCGCGGGCTGCCCTTGCCCTGCAAGGCGCTAAGCTGGGGGCAGGGGCGTTGTTTGCAGCACTGGAGTTGGGGGTCCGTGGGGGATGAGGCATGGGAGCAGGATGCCTGGGTTCTGCACCGGGCTGCGGGGATGCCTGGGTGTTCATATGGGGGGGATCAGGACCCCTGGGTCTAAATGGGGGAAAGGTCAGGACCCGTGGGTTTTATATGGGGGCGTGGGGATCAGAATGCCTGGGGCTCGGGGTGCTGGGGCCGGTTTGGGAAGCCTGGGTTCAAAGGGTTAAATCCTTGCTACACCTCCGAGGATTCAAAGGGTTAAATGAATCTATGGGGCAAGCAGGCCGGAGAGTCCCGCCCCAAAGCACTTCAGCAGCCAATGAGACGGTGCCTTGCCCTCTGGTCCTCTTCATTGGCAGCCGGCATTACCTAGCGCGCCCAGCAGTCCGATCAACGCAGGGCGGGACGGGGCCGTGACTGACCGGCCACCAACCCAGCGCCCGGCCCCCTCGCGCATGCGCCCTACGCTGGGTTTGTCCTCTGCCGGATCCCGTAGCCGGGCGCCGTGACGCAGAACGTGGGCGCCTCGGCGACGAGGCATCGGGATGCAGCGAGCGGCGCTGGTTGCGTTCGGGGCCCGGCCGGGGCAGGTGGGGGGTAGCGCCCGGCTCTGCGGGGCGACAGGTCCAAGGGCTGGGACATGGGGCCTCCGGGGAAGAAAGGGCAGGGGTCATGGCCGCTGGCGAGCACGTTACAGCCCTGGGAAGGGGACCTAGGAGACCTGCCCTTCCCCCAGCTCCTGGGGCAGGACTCCTGGGTCCCTTTCCCCAAGGGGTTTCTCTTGCTCACCAGCCTGCATGCCCTCTGACCTCTGACCCTTCACCCCTGGGAGGTGCTTGCCGTGGAGGCGGTTGCCAGGGAGCGATGCTGCGCTAGGGAGGGGGCGGGGTCCACACTGGAGGGCGTCGACCCTCGTGGTGTCCCCTGGGAACTAAGGGGATCCGGCATGGACCCAGCCAGCTGCGACGGCCCCCAGAAGGGCCGTTCCCGCTGTGGCGCGCCCTGCCGGCCCCGGGTCCCACTGCCCTGGCTCTCATCTCCTCCTCCCTGCAGCTGGGCTCCAGGCCGCTGGCCCGGCTGTTCCACGCTGGCCTGTGGCTGTTGGCGACGAATAAAGAGCTCCTGCTGCAGCTCCGGAAGAAAACGGGCTACTCCTTCATGAACTGCAAGAAAGCCTTGGAGACGTTTGGCAACGACTTCAAGCAGGTGGGGGCTGCCTTCCTATCGCGCCCAGCCCTTGGGTTGAATTGCAGGCGGTCATGGGGCTCTGACTCGCCTCGTCTAGATGGGCCTAGAGATTGGATTTCCCTTCCCGGAGGAAGGAGGCAGGTTGGAGGTGAGGGGGGCTGCAATAGAGGAAGGAAGAGCGGAGCAAGAACAGGGCAGTCCTTTCTGCTCCTCTAAACCCCCGAATGTAGGAGGAAATGGTTTACAGGTAGCAAAGCAAATGGCGCTTCATGAAATAGAGGTAGTCATGGAGAATTAGTGTTGGAAGGGATCTCAGGAGGTTTATTCCTGTGCTTCTCAACTTTTTTTGTACGGGGATCTATTTGCAAAGATCCATGGCCAGTCCCGACCCGCACTCCTCTAGCCCTGCCAGTGCCCTCCCCCCATGGGCTATGCTGGTATGCCTCACTCCCAACCCACTTGGGCCAGAGCTTGGTAGCTGCAGTGGCCAGTTCATGCAGGCGGCAGCAAAGGGAGTCTGGCTCCAGCACAGGAGGGAGGGGGAGGAGGAGAGGTCTGTGGCACCTTGCCCCCCGGGCTGGGGCTGCCATGACATGCCAGACAACTTGGTCATGGCCCTTCCCACCCTCCTGAGAAGAATCTCCCGGCTGCCCTGCCCCTGGGAGCATAGCGCTGAGCCCAGTGCTGCCAACCCGGCCACATACCTCTCCCCTACTCCCTTCCCCTGCTGGAAGAGGCAGGCACCTTCCCGCCATCCCTCTGCCCTGCCACAGTTTTCGACCCTTTGAAATATTCTTGTGACCCACAGCCTGAGAAACGCTGCCCAAAGCAACCACGGTTAGCAGTGTTGGCCTGAGGTGGAGTAGAAGTCAGGTAGATTTGCACATTACAAACCAGTGGTGTCAAAGATGGCTTGTGGGAGCCCTATCATTCAGCCCCCAGTGCTGCCACAGGCAGTATGTGGGCTGCCCTGGATGGTCCCATGCTCTGAAAGGAGATGAAATATAGGGCTCTGGGCTGAGCTGACTGCTTGGTTTTGTCCTCAAAGGCTGAAGTCTGGCTCCACAAGCAAGCCCAGAAGGAAGGATGGAGCAAAGCCTCCAAGCTGCAGGGCAGGAAGGCTAAAGAAGGGCTCATTGGAGTGCTGCAGGAGGGGAATGCAGCTGTCATGGTGGAGGTGAGTACCGCCCGCACGTGAACTTGCGAAGTGGATGTACCAGCACTGGTGTTAGTCCACAGCTTATTTGGTCCCTGTAGCTCCCTGTGACGCTCGCACTTGGATCTCAAAGCTGGGAGGTTAACTTACCTTAGTCTCTTTGATACAGCACACACCTTCCCTCTGCCCCTCCCCAGTATCAGCACCCGCCCCCCCAGGTTGGGGTGTGCATATTAAGCAGGGATCTGGTGCTTCTATCTGGTGATTTTTCTTTTTTGCCCTGCTTTGATTGCTGTCCTACCGTGCAGCAGCTGTTAAATTGTTCCTCAGGCAGCTGATGAGGGAGTCGGTTAGCTTAAGGTCTCCTTTTTAATGGTCTTAATGTTCCACTACTTGGGCTAACCTTTTGTAGGGTAATTTTGCTGACTGTTTTGCTCTCCCTCATTTTGTTTCCCAATATTGGAGACTCTTCAGCCCTTTTCAAAATCATAGATTTGCCCATGGAGGCCAGCCTTCAGAAGCAGCCAGGTTTTCAGCTTCAGTTAAACAGGAAAGAGAGAGCAGGTCAGTTGAAGACGAGGCTCTGTCCCTGCTCTGTGCAGCCATAAGTCTTGGAAAACCTTTCCCCCCCACTTTTTGTTTTGCTTTTCAGAAATCAGGTGTGTATTATATTCAGGGGTATGTTGTCTGTGAGAGAACGTGGTATTTAATACGTGGCACAGATTTGTTGTGTGAAGTTCCAGTTAGCAGGAAAATAGCTAGCGCTGATGATCCCAAACAGTTCCCCTGAACAGGAGTAAACCTTGGCCTGTTCCCCCTCCCCAAGTTCGTGGATGTCTCGGGGACATCTGGCCTGTTCTGGTCCCATCATGGCACTGACCCCCCAGCAGTTGCACTGTCTGCTGAAATCCCACTTCACATAGCTTTAAAGCACGCGGTCATCTCTTCTCTCTGCCAGGTGAACTGTGAGACAGACTTCGTGGCCAGGAACACCAGGTTCCACCAGCTGGTTCAGCAAGTGGCAATTGGGATCATGGCCCACCATCAGGATGCTGGGAAACAGCTCACAACATACGTTAAGGTAAGAGCAGGCTTGCGCAGACCGAGTGTCTGATCACTGCACCATGTGACTCATTTATCCATGACACTCCCACTAGGTGGGAGATGATTTGCCTGGGGGGTCATCATGTGGGTTCCAGCCCTTTTTGCTGGAACAGATGCTGATGCATTTATGTCCCTTTTCCCAGTAGCTGCCTCCTACTCATTGTTTTTTGCTTAGCTTGGGCTGTGGAGGCTGGAGTCCCCTCAGCTGCTCAGCATTGCTGAGATCCGTGCAGTTCTGGGCATGGCCAGAGCAGCTGGGAGCTTTGCCCTTAAAGTGCAAGCACTGCCAGTGGGGATCTGAGCTGATCCACAGGCTCAGTCCCCTGTCTGGTGGGAGTCCGTTCGGTCACTGAGCTATCTGTCCTTCCATCCATCCTTGTTATAAATTGCTATAGGGAGCAGCCAAGCTGCAGAGTCTCAGTGGGAGCAGCTAGCCCCTGTTGGAGAGTCTTGCTCCACTGCACTCTGTGCTGTGTCTGCATGGCCTGGTCTCAAACCACTCCAGTTGCAGCAGTCACAACAGGCTTCCTAATACCATTACAGTCCTTCAGCCTCTGGGAGCTGTCCCTGCAAAGTGCCTCCTTCCCCATCTGGTAGCCCTGTTGAGGACAGGTTGCGGGCATCACAGAGGGGCATATTCAGGGGCTGGTATCTGGCCCTGGCTGTGAGATGGGGCAGGGCCGCAAGGTCAGAGACATGTGTCCTGCTCTGTCTTGATAACTGGGTGTTTTCTCATCCCTATTTCAGCGCTTCCTGAAGACGGAGGATCTTTCCCAGCTCAGGACCGTGCCTGAAGGCAGACTTCTGAGTGACCAGGTGGCCCTGGCTATAGGTGAGTGCCTAGAGTGTATGGCTGGCTAGGGGGTGGAAATGGAGCACTTACAATTAGGACTTCCACAGACCAGGTGTTATCTGAGGCACCATGGCCCAGACTATAATATGTAACTTGTTTTTGAAAGGCAGAATGAAGGGGGAAAAGCGGTTTCATTGTAGTAAGTAACTGAGTAGCAGGCACCAGGGAGCTAAGCCAGCTCCTTGTTCTGCTTCCGGAGTGCAGATTTTACTTCCACTTTTGCCCCAAACTGACCAAAACTAGTATTGTATTTTTCATATATGATGCACACTATTGTTTACAATTTTTGAGAGGAAATGCATGTTATGCAGAAATTATGGTAATTAGCATGCCCTGGTATTCCTTATGAGCTAGTCAGACCCTTTCCCTGGGGATGCTTTTGCATATTTAGATACCCAGGAAAGATTCGGGTGACAAGTGGAGGGGCTAGCTGGTATCTGGAAACAGTGCAAGTCTTTTTAGCACATAGCTTTAGGACCAGGGGAAAGACTGGGCTTTTTCTGGAGCTGGGGGTGCCCAGAGCTGTGGGGCTGGAGGAGTAGCTTGCTGGGAGCTTTGCCTTTCATGCAGTGCCACTCCTTGTCCTCAGATCTCCTTTTACCTCTAGCAGCAGCCCTGAAATTGAGGTGAGGCTGCTGGGGAACTGCTGTCCCCACCCCCTCCCCCAGGTTCCTTTTGGAAGCATGCATTTGGAGAGAGCACGGCTGCCCCCAGCTTGTCTTGATCACAGCCCAGCGAGACCTGCTTCTGCTTTGGCTCCTTGCAGGGAAGCTGAGCGAGAACGTGATGCTAAGGCGAGCCGCCTGGGTGGCCGTGCCTGCTGGTTGCTACATCGGCTCCTATGTCCATGGGATTCTTCCGACAGATGGTCCCTCCATGATCAAGATGGCCCTGGGCAAATACGGTGCCTTGGTGATCTGTGAGGCTTTAGCCAAAAGCCCGGGCACCAACCTGGTGGATATGGGCCAGAAGCTGGGGCAGCACGTCGTGGGCATGGCACCTCTGTCCTTGGGGACCCTGGATGACGAACCTGGGGATGACACAGAGACGAAGATGCTGGCTCAGCCCTTCCTGCTGGAGCCTAACCTCAGCCTGGGCCAGTACATGCAGCCCCATGGCATATCTGTGCTGGACTTCGTGCGTTTTGAATGTGGGGAAGCTGCTGAGCTGCCAGGAGCCCAGGAGTCTCAGGGAGAGGATGCATTGCCTCTCAATGCCTCACCCCCGGCCCAGGGGGCTTAAGGCTGGTTCAGGGCCTGCTCTGTCATGGGAGGTCTGACCAAGGGATGTTGCAAGGTCCAAGGGGGGTCTCTGCAGAGCCAGTCTATGGGACTGCACAGCTGCTGGCGACGAAGCAAGCATCAGTAAATAGGCGTTTGGTATAACGCAGGTCAACCTGATTCTGATCCATGTCTCTGAGGGGTTGGGGCTTGGGGATAATGATGCTTTATTCCTGCCTCTGTCACCTTTAGCAGCCCTGATCCTCCCCTGCCACATGCTTTTCTCACAAAGATGAGCCCCTTTGTTAGTCTCTTGATTCCCACCAGAGAGAACCCCGAGCAGAAGGGTGTTGTGTTGTGCATGTACAGGGAGAATGTGCCTTGATACATGTTGCATCCCTTCCCATGGCATTGATGCCTTGCCAGATGCAGGCTATTTCTCTGGTAGGGGCAGTGGAGCAGAGTTGTGCCTAGTTGGAACAGGCTGCAAACATGTGGCACATGTATCTGGGCTGCCTTTGCCCTCCCCACATGACTTGCGGCCTCTGCCAAGAGGACCTTAGATTCTGCCCGCAAGATGCAGCGTGGCACCATCACCTGCAACATCCAGAACCCCTGTTCTCCTCCTGTGAGACAGACCATACCGATCCCATGCTGCCTCTATCAAGAGACCGCTTGTGCATGGGTTTCCAGCCCCAGGAGCTGGAAGCCTAGCAGAGCAGTGGACAGTGGCTCCTGTGTGTGGAAGGGCGCTGCAATTTGGAATTCTGTAGCTCCTATCCAGCCTATACATGGCTTTGTTCTGGGAAGCTGCAGGCAGGCAGGGAAAAGGTCTCCTAGCAAGCCACACCACCCTCAGGCTTTCGCTATTGCAGTTGCAGTTTGGAAGCTGGAGATCAGTGGGTACTTGATTTTTTCGGAGGAAGAACCAGCAGCATACCTACAGGCTGGAGAACTCCCTTCTCAGCAGTGCAGAGGCAGATAAGGATCTTGGAGTCACTATTGATGCCAAAATGAACATGGGCTGACAGTGTGGGGATGCAGTCAGCAAGGCCAACCACACCTTGTCTTGCATCCACAGATGCACCACAAACAGGTCCAAGGAGGAGGAGGATCCTCCCCCTCTATGTGACGCTGGTCAGGCCACAGCTGGAGTACTGCGTCCAGTTCTGGGCGCTGCACTTCAGGAGGGATGTGGCCAGCCTGGAGAGGGTCCAGAGGAGGGCTACCATCATGATCAGGGGGCAGCAGGGCAGACCCTACAAGGACGGGCTAAGGGACCTGAACCTGTTCAGTCTCCGCAAGAGAAGGCTGAGGGGGGGATCTAGTAGCCGTTTACAAACTAGTCAGGGGGGACCAGCAGGCATTGGGGGAGTCCCTGTTCCCCCTGAGCACTACCAGGAATGACAAGAAATAACAGTCACAAGCTGGCAGAGGGTAGATTTAGACTAGATATCAGGAAGTGCTTCTTCACTGTCAGGGCAGCTAGGATCTGCAACCAACTTCCAAGAGAAGTGGTGCTGGCTCCTACCTTGGGGGGTCTTTAAGAGGAGGCTGGATGAACACCTAGCTGGGGTCGTTTGACCCCAGTGCTCTTTTCCTGCCATGGCAGGGGTCAGACTTGAAGATCTGCTCAGGTCCCTTCCAACCCTACAAACTATGAAACTTGTCCCAGGTGCCGGCCCTATTTGGACTCTGGCCCCAGGGGGTATTTGTTCTGGGTGTTTCTAGCTCAAGGCCGAGGCTCCACAACTTCCATAACAACTTAATACAGCAGTCAGTAGGTTTGCAAGAGTCCAGAGCTGAACCAGCCTGGGTAAATCCCCATTTACTCCTTCCTGTCAGCTGGCCCCTTTTGTTTCCTTCAGGCTTATCTGGGCAGGGGGAGCAACCAGGTCCTCTGCTGTCAGCCTAAAGACCTTCTGGGCCAGGTAGAGAGAAGTAAGGCTGGAAGGGACTGCAGGAGATTGTCTAGTCCAACCAGAGATTGAATCTGCGATCTTAGTGTTATTAGCACTAGACTTTTATTTGTGGGGAGGAAAGCTAGGACAAAGAGGGGCTGGCGAATGTGGGTACTGGGGACTGAAATCATGCTTCTGTTTAGCCCTGAAGTTCCTTGGGCTTCATCTCTAGGCTACGTTCCCATTGTAGTTACCACCCCTTTCCCCCACAGCTTACTTTGGGGTGCCATGTGTCTGCTATGAGGGGCTCCTGCCACCTACTGCCGCAGTGGTGTAATAACAGCTGCTGTGGATTTGGGGTGGCTGTGGCTTACTCTGGAGGGAAATTGGGGTCAACCAGGAGCAACCAAGGGAGCCGATGAAGCCCAGCCCCCAGCAGAGCCAGGCTCAGGGGCACCGGGAGGAGAAAGGTGGAAGAGCTGCAGTTGGGTCAGGAGGGGGGGAAGCCTGAGGGTTGGGGGAGATCTGAGAAGAGGCTGCTAATCCCTGAAGGAGAAAGGTGCTTCTTTGTGGCTGCAGGGACCTGGGCTAGCAGGGGGCACAAGGCTGGAGCTGGGAAGAACATTCTGTCTCTATGGGGGTTTGGTTGTGGTGGGAGCCCAGGGTGGGGACTCGCCACCCCTGGATGTCTTCAAGAGCAGGCTGGACAGACACTTGGCTGGAAGACTTCAGCTCGGGCCAAGCCTGGATGGGGTCTTCCCAGGGCTGGGGCAACCCTGCTGCTCCAGGATTTCAGTCCCAGGGTGTCCTGGGTGCTGGCACTGCCATGGCACCAGCAGGATGTGCTCCCACTCAAGCAATGAGGATTGGGGTCTCTTATGGCCTCCTGTCCCCTCACCCATCTTTCCCAACAGAAACGAAGTGTTGGGTGTGACAGACCTCACTTCCTTGGCATGCTTGACATCTATAGGCAAGGCCTGGTCTGCCAGGAAGGCCTTGAGTGGTTCAGACTGCCTGGGCTTGGAAACAGGAGGGTGTGGAGGAGCAGGAGGCTTGGGCACCTTCATCCTCAGCTGCTAGCTCCTAAGTCTCAGAGGATGTGTGAGGGACCTGCCCTGGTTCATCACAGGGTCCAAGCTGCCCACACCCAGTGGAGATTTTTAAGATGTGGTTAGGCAAATATCTGTCACGGATGGCTTGAGTATACTTGATCGTATCTCAGGACAGCAGGAGGGACTAGGAAACCTCTATTCAGCAGTAGCCCCAGGCATGCTTCAGATCTGCCTTGAGGTACATCTCTACTACCATCCTTAAGACCTCAGGCACGCTGGAGACCAAGAGCAGCCTCTGATGACGATCTTGACCCAGATCACCGGTTCACATCTGGGGTGGGAGGATGGCATGGCATTGACTCGCCCTGGGTAACATCTGTGTGTCAGAGACTTCCTGCAACAGGATGGGCAGCCAGCCCTGTGAAGCACCTGCAGCTGTAGGGCTTTCTGTTAAAGGTCCGTCCCCCTGGGAGCTTAAAACCCAGAGGAGAGCAGCTCGTGGGGACAGAGCCAGCTGCGAGTAGAACGGTTGGATGCAGTGAGGGGCCAGGCTGCTGTACTTGGGGTCAGAGGCAGAGGGGTTCCCTTGCTAATGTCTGGAGGGGGGCATGAGGGTCTTCTTTGCTTGTTTGCATGTTCATTTGCAGCTCAAAGCCTGCATTGGAGTTGGGAAGAGTGGGGAGCTCTGCAGGACGTGAAGCCAGCAGGCTAAGCAAGCTGCTGTAATCCTCTCTCCCAGCCTACCCTCTCCAAGAGCAATAGCTCCCTGGTCTCAGCCAGGTTCAGATCTCAGGTGTGGGCTGGTTGGGAGGAGAAGTTTGGAGCTGTGCTCAGAACTGCATTTCTGGCTGCCAGAAGCTGCCATCGCGTGAGATGGGATGTGCCAGCAACAGGAGATGGGGCTGGGGTCTCGTGCTTGGGTCGCTGTGGTTTCCTCCCTGGTCAAGGGCTGCCTTGAGCCCCTGACAGCCTCAGTGCTGCTGAGAGGACTAGGTGCTGAGACCTGTCCCTGGCAAACATGGGCCCTAACCCATTCCCCGGCCTCTGTCCCCCTGTGGGGCGTCCTCCCTTGGTCCTGGAACATTTCTCCCTGCTAATGCAGGGAGAGACTGCTTTGACTTTGGTACTGAAGAAGGTTTGAAAACCCAGGGCAGGCGGGGGAACTGGG
>JAGPOW010002799.1:1072563-1083134 GCA_030014935.1 Caiman crocodilus
TTTTTTATACTGGCCTTATGGATATGTCACTACTCCTGACGCTGTTTGCTCGGTGGAGCCCAGATGGAAATGACCAATGCCCTGGTCACAGTGTGCCTCTTGCGTGGCCGTGAGCGTCCCCATGAAGCCAGGGCAGCTTCCATCTCGTGGTCTAGTTTCTCCATGGGTGATTTGTCATTCCTTTTCATTCCACAGATGTCAACAGCCATCTTTTAATGGTCTTTTAGCATGCCGTCTTTTTAATGGTCTTGATGTTTCACCAGTCAAGCTAGCCTTTGTCCTGGCACTCTGCTGCCTGGTACCTGCTCCTCTTAAAGTAGGAAGGAATTTTACCCCTTAGTCATTTTGGTACGGACTGGAAGGGTTTTTGCCTTCCCAGGTAGAGGCCGTGCTCGCCAACTACAGGATCTCTGGAGTGTATATTAACAAACTTCTATAGAAGCGGGACGTTGGCTGCCACGCTCCCCCTGCTTTCTGTGGGGCAGGTTCAGGTGCGATGTCTTGTGTTGTGTCAGGGTTGACGGTAGTCTTTCAAAGAGTTTAGATGATAGATTGTATAGGAAGCCTTGGACAGGGCTGATCCTGCTTCAGACAGGGGGTTGGACTAGATGACATCTGGAGGTCCCTTCCAGCCCCATTTCTCTGTGCCTCTGTGATCCCTTCTTAATGGTCTGGATGCTCCACCAATCAAACTACCCTTTATTCTGCCGTTCTACCGTCTGCTTGCTGCTCCCGGTAGTGACACTCCTAACTTGAAGCCCCGCTGATTCTTTTGAACTCGCTCCAATAAAATTTGGTTTGTTTTTGCTTCAATCTTAAAAGTGAATAATCCAGCCCTGGGACCCTAGTGGATTAGTAAAGCTTCTGGTTTATTTTTAACTGGAGACAAATATGTGCTGTTTTATATGGGATGATACCCCTCACCATCTTCAATCCTCGTTTCAAAATCCTGGATACGGCTCCCCTGCATGCATGCAGCAACTCAACTGCTCGACCACCTCCGCCAAACTCCTATTCATCCTCCTCTTGAAAGCCTCCTATGAAGGGGGTTGGAGCAGTCGCTAACTCAAGAAGCCTGGGGCAGTCTGGAAGCTTGCAAGGGTTACAACCCAGCCAGTGGCTGTAAGGGGTGATTGCAGGCTGCCTAGGCAATAGGGCCAGCTGAGAGAGATGATTAGCTGGCAGGAAGATAAGGCTCTTAAGAAGTGGACCCAGGAGGAGAAATTTCTGGGGGAAGACACCGTGGAGAGGGAGTTGCGTTCCTATGGAGAGACAGGCAGAGAGCCAAGAGGAAGAGAACTGGCGGGTCAGCTCATGGTGAAGCCCAGGGATCACAACTGGACTGCTGCTATCCTGAGAGCTGGCCTGCAAATACAAAGGACCCACGGGGTGTGAGAGGCTGTGAGTGCATTGGAGACCGCATGCAGCTTATGCTGTGTTGAGTCCTGCCCTCGAGGCAGCGAGAGCCTGTAAGAGGGCATGGAAGGACTGTTTAGTGAGCTAATTAACCCCAAACCCACTACAGAGATTCTGTAGCTTCCCCCGGCCACTGTTTTCCACTGCCTGGTCTCCGGAAAGGAGGTCCCTCTTCCCATGAACACCTACTTTCAGGTGATTTCCTTCAAGATCTTCAGCAGGATACCTGCCCCTTTTTGGTGGGGGTTGTGCCTATCCCCTTGCATTTGGCTGAGTTTTGCTACGAGCAGCCTCCTTTGCATGACTTTTCAGAGACAAAGCTGAGCAGGTGCAAAACCAGCAGCTTTCGCAAGCTAGACAGGGAGGGGTGAGCAGTATTGCCACAAAGGCAGCACCTCGGTTGGGGGCTCTTGCCTTCACAGATGAATACCTTGATCTCTCCACTCTCCACCGAGGCCTCTCAGCCCCTTGTCAGCCGTGTGCGGTCTCTCGAGCTGTGCACCTGACTCTGGCTGCCTGGGTGCTATCAGCAGCTGAAACCACAATGTGAGCCCTCTTGCTTGCTCGAGGTAGATTGGTATCTAATGCGCAGGGAAAAAAAAAATGAAGGGGCTTGTTATCATTCTCTGTCTTTGGCATCTGCGTTTATCTCCCGGGGGGTAGGAAGCTAGAGGCAAGACTGTGAGAACAGGTACAGTGGCTGCATCCAGCATCTGATAGCACCATGGATACAGCCCAACTCGTCGACTCAAGGGGCTCCTTTAAATTAAGCCAGTTGCCCTAAGTCTCGCTGGCTCAAGTGGGTGGATAAAAAGCTTGCAGCAGGCCGTGCTCAAGCCTCACTGACTGGTGGGCACAGAAAAGGGCCCATCAGATGAGAACCTGGGGGAGGTGGTTACTTGCTTTTCCCTCCCTGGGCTCTCGAGCTTTGTGATCTGCCCGGGAAAGGCGTTAAACTGCCGTGCCATCTGCCCCAGCAGTGGCTGCTCAGGTGCTTCCACCATTTTTCTCAGCTGCTGGTCCAGCTACCGAGCGAAAACAGACGGGGAGCGAAGATGGGAGGAGACAGACCCGGGGCACAGCTGGCACCTTCTCTACGACCGTGGCAAGGTGGCTGGAAACGAATGCAGCACGGCCATCGGCTGCCTGGGCATGGAAGCAGGTGTGAAGCCTCGCTGTGTTGCCCTGCCCAGACTGATGCCATGAACTGTTGTGCACAGAAAAGGCAGTCAGAGCTGTGCTGGCATGGTACTCATCTTGGCTACTATGAGAGGCATTGGGCATCAGGGCAGCATTAAGGCCTAGAGATGGGCATATGAGAGCACCCGGGCAGTGGCTTGGGGGTGCCCAATGGACTGGAAAGCACCTGCCTAGCTGTGTTCAGCTCCTGTTTGCAATCCAGACCTCCCCCCTGGACAGGACAGGGCAGGGCACAGAAGCAGCTGAGGCGTGGGGTGGGGGCTCTCTACCTGCAGTGCGGAGCTGTGGTTTCCTGGTGATCTGATAAGTGCCCTCCCGTGCACCGAGGGCGGAAGGGAAGGTGTGTTCAGCCTTCATGGGTGTTTTGCTTCTTGCTTCCTGTAACCCCCCAAGAAAACCCAGGGCACAAACTCTCTTTGCCCCAAGCCTCTCTACTTCTGTGCAGCCCCCCACAACCTTGAACCCTCTGTTTCTGAAGTCCTAGCCTGTCCATACTGCGCTCGCTGCCCCATCTCGGTCACGGGGCCTTGCAGGGTCCCCAGCTCTGGGTGTTTAGAGGGGCCCTATCACTGTGGTAGCTGGATCCTGCCACCCTGGAGGCAGGTCCACATGGATGTTGGAGGCGCAGAGCTGTTGAGATGTGCTCAGCCCCCATGGACGGCCTGTGGCCCCTGGCCCAGCGCTGCATAGTGTTGCAAAGCAGGCACCAGCCCAGAACTGAAGCCAAATGCCCGGAGGACCATCCTTCTTGTTGGGGGCAGCCCCAGCTTCCCTTCTGAGAGTGCCTGCATGCTCCCTGCAGGCAGATGCCCATTTGCCCAGGGCCAGGAGCAGAAGAAGCTACTAGTTCCAGCCAAGTCCTTGACTTGCACTATGTTCTCCGGGCAGACGGGTTCAGTGATGGTAGCAAAGGACCCAAAATGGGCCTTTCTGGGGCACCTTCCCAGCAGGGAGAGAGAGGGCAGGGGTGAGTGCTGGGATCCTGGGTCTGTGGCACAGTGGGCAACACTTTTTTCGGCGCGCTCTGCGCCCAGGGCTCTTCTGAGGCTCCTTGCTGCTCGGTCCTGGGGTGCCCCTCATCAAGTCTGCCCCCAGCTCTCCTGCTGCTTGCTCCTGGTCTGTCATCTTCACTTGCCTACACAAGGGTCTCCAGCTCATCGCGATGGGGATTTTCTGTGAGCAACGCAGTGACGTGAGGAAGTGCCCCTAATGCCCCCTCCATGCTGTGCCGTGCCGTGCCGTCGCCTCCACCCCGTGACTCACGACAGCTCCAGCCTGCCACACAGCAGAGAGCCATATCCAAATCCTCCAGACCAGCTCTGGCGTGAATACCTGCGCCCCTCAACCCCCGGCGTGACGGAGCTCCTCGCTGCTTGCTTCGATCCTGGAAACGGAGGCCGAGGGGCACGAAGGTTGCCGGGGATTTGGAGGCATCTTTTTACCAAGCCCCCCCTCCCCACGGCAGAAGGGCCGGCCGGAGTCTGGGGCTGCTGTGAAATAATAACAGAGCACGGTAGAAAAAGTGGCTGCGAAATCTCTCCTGCGTTTCCTGCGAGCTTGAAGTCAGGCCTCCCTGGACGCCGCTTCATTCCTTCTCTCCGGCAGCTGTTCCTCATTTCCCAACCAGAGTCTTCCTGTTGTGGTGGAACATTTGAGTCTCCCCTCTGGGGGGCTGGGGAGGGGGAAGTGAGAGAGCAAGTCAGGGGAATGGGAACAGCTGCTTGCCATTCCGCCCCCCCAGTACAATCCTATCCCCGGTGCAGCTATATATAGCTGCAGACAGGCCAAGCCAATGGAGCGGGTCTGGGGTGAAGAATCAGCAAAGAGCTCTTAGCTGGAGCTGCTGCGAAGCCCAGGGAGAGGTCCCTCTGCAAGGGCTTTGTCCTCGGGGCACAGAGACGAGGAGCCATCTCGGTGGCTTCCATCCAGTTGCGTTTCTCCAGGAGGCCAGACGTCTTCTGGCTGGCGTGACAGTAGGAGAGGGATAGGAGCCAGCTGCCTGCCCCAAGGGTGCGACCCAGGAGGGTCTGGCACTGGCCTGGGCTGGCTACAGCCTTCAAATTGCAATGAGCTTGTCACCCCAAGGGTTTTAAGTGCTTGAAGTAGCGTTTTAAGGCTTGGCTGTATTGCCATATCCTCTGCAAGGCTTCTCCTAGGAGCACTGAGGGAGGCCGCAGCCTCTCCGGCAGGCAGCACAATGCCGTCCATTGCAGGACTGGGTCCCTTCCTGGCCAGGATGGACTGAGCATGCATGCTCTTCGTTCTTCCTATGGTCTGTAGAAAGCACGGGGCATGGATAGGTCCCAAATGACCTTGCCCACTCATTGGGCACTAAGCAGCCAGGTCTGACCCCAAAGGCACCGTCTGTCTGCTGGCTGTCTCATGGAGCTGGGAGGGAATGTCCTTCCCCGCCTTCCCCCTGTTGCTCCATTTGCCAGGGGGATTTATAAGCTTCCCTTAAGGGAGCTGGATGTTTGCTGCTGCCTAGGCTGGGGATGGCGACTGGGCTATGCCAATGCTCCTGCCTTGACTTAAAGCTGGAGGGTCCTGGCTAGAGGGTCCTGGCCCTCCACTCAGGGTCAGACTGATGCTGCATTTGGGGTCAGGAAGGAATTTTACTCCCAGGTCAGGTTTGTGCGGACTGGGGAGGGTTGTCTTGCTCTGCAGCGGGGGCACAGCCTCTACCCAGTATCTCTTGAGACTATATTAACGCCCTTTGCAGCAGCAAGACGTTGGCAGCCGCGGTCCCCCTGCTCTCCCTGCGGCAGTGTCGGGTGTGACGCCTGGTGCCGTGTTGGCATTGATGGTTGTTTTGCCCAGAGGCTGAATTACACATCTACGTAGGATGGTTTGGACAGGGTTGATCCTGCCACGGGCGGGGGGTTGGGCTAGATGTGACCTCTGAAGGTCCCTTCCAGCCCCACTTCTCCATGCACTGCCAAGCTGATGGCTTATGGACATGGTGAGCATCTCTGGAGGGATTGCTGCCAACATAAAGGGATGCTGTGTAATGTCTGTTCATCACTGTGCTGCCTCTCTGTTCTCCAGGGAAGGGGGCATTTCTCCTCTGTCCCACTCCCCTGTGCCTCAAGTGGGCACTGCCTTCACACCACTCTGCTTCTCCAGGTAACCTGAGCGCATCTCTCTGTGGTCCTATGTAGATGCTGCCCCTCCATGCTCCTGTCCCTGGGTAACCAGCTCGTCCTGGAGGCTCCATCAAGGCCTTTCCCCTTCCCTTTCCCTTTGTTCTTGCTGGAATCCGGAGCAAACGCTTTATTTACAGCCTGGCTCGGAGCTGCTGGGAGTATTTTTAGCCGCCTGGACTCGCAGACATAATTCTTCTCTCCTCAAAGATACAAACCTGCTCCTTTCCTGCCATCTATGGAGAAGCTGCTCCAAGCAGCCTTCTCCCCCGCCTGGATCTCTGGCTACATGTGCGCTGGCCTCACGCAGGCTTCCTTCTCCTCCACCCTGCCTTGGAGCTGTCCCGGGCCACTCCAGGGCCCAGGCCGCAGCAGCCCCCTACCTTCTCAGCTCAGTGCAGACACACTTGCCCCAGGTCTGTCTCTTCTGGGATAGTTATGCCAGAAAAAAGTCACACTGTTCTCTTCCCCCTCCCCGGCTGACTTACCCCAGGGTAAATTCCTATATGTCCTGCCTTCTGCACCAGGCTTAACACGGCCTGGACTGCGGCTGATGTCTCATTCTGCGATTTCCTATCTCATCCAGTTTTTAAAGGCTTACCTCCTGAGAACAGTTACCTGCAGGTCGGCGATGGAGGGTCCGGGGAGGTTACAGCATCAGCCACGGGCTTGTGCGTCTTTCTGTAGCTGATATCGGAGCAGTGTCCACTCGTTCTGCCACACGGATATCCCCCAGTCTGGCCAGTGCGGACAGCAGAAGGGCATTGCCAGCGGGTGATGGCAGAAAAAGCTATAAGCAGGGGTGAAAGGGCCCTGCCTTCCTGTTTCTGTGCACCTTTTGGATTAAATACCTGCTGTGTGGTAGAGTCCTTGTCTATCACGTGGGAGGCCTGGGTTTGATGTTATGTAATGTGCCTGGATGTGCACATAACTACAGCTCTCGAGGGGCTGAACGTCCGGACTTGGTCTGGCCAGGGTCGACAGTTGCCTACTATAGACTACATGTCTGATTTAAACAGTAAAAACCCCTAAAAGTCTTGGTTAAAACAGGGCTTATGGCTTCTTATCCCATTACCTGGGTTAGCTTTGCTGGCTCCTTTGCTCCTACGGGTTTACTGCTTCTTTGCTTGTTCTCTCCTAGCGCTTCTCTCTCCCCTCACCCCCCCTTGTCTCTTGTATTCTCAATTCTCTCTCCTTATACACAGCTTTCTGCCCATCCTTTTGCAGCAGAGCTTCAGCTCGTGGAAGCTTGCGATATGTCTGTATCTATATGCCACGAAGACGAGGGAAACCACCTTTTCTCTCCTGCAGCGGAGAGAAGGATGCGGACCAGCGCCTCGGAGTTGCGGCAAAGTCGGTTTAGATTGGATCTCAGGAAAAATGCCTCCGCTGTTACAATAGTGAAGTGGTGGAAAGGGTGCCCGGGGAAGGGGTGGACTCTTATCGCTGGAGGTGTTCGAGAAGAGCTGGGCAGCCACGGGTCAGGGATGATCTAGGTGTAGCGATGCCTATGTTCCACCGTGGGGATTTTTCATGCTTCTGGGCTTTGCGAGATGCTCCCTCTGTGTCTTTCTGCTATGAGTCAGGGTGTTTTTAAGGCTTCCTTAGACACATTGGGTGCTGGCTGCAGCCCAGGCTGGAAATGGCGACTGGGCTGTGCAAAAGCTCCTGCTAGGACCAAAGCCAGAGGTACCTGGGTAGAGAGTCTTGCCCTTCTGCTCAGGGTCAGACCGACACTGCATTGGGGTCAGGAAGGATTTCCCTCCCCTGTCATATTGGGGTGCAGCTGTAGCTGGGGGCACGGCCTCTGCTTGGCATCTCTGGAGTGTATTAATATTAATAACCTGTTACAGGAGTGGGACGCTGGCAGCCACGGTCCCCCTGCTTTCCCTGGGGCGGGTTCAAGTGTGATGTCTTGCGTGATGTTGTACTTGGCGATACGTTATATTATGGGTTGTACAGGATGGTTTGGACAGGGCTGATCCTGCCCCAAGCAGGGGTTTGGGCTAGACATGAGCTCTGGAGATCCCTTCCAGCCCCACTTCCCTCGGATGCTGCGATCTGTATCTATAATGTGTAAAGCTACCCTGCTTTCTACTTGACTTCAGACAAACATGGCTGACTAGGTTTCTGCTCAGGGGTACAAGGGGCCTTGGTTCTTCTCTTGGGATTAGGGGCTGCAGGCCCGGAGCCCATGGCATGCAGAAATTCCTCCCCAGGCGTGAAGAATATGCTGCTTCCAGGACTGGAAACAAAAATCCCTTCTGACCTTGTTCCCAGTTGTCATCACGGGTGTCTGCCACCTCATGCGGTGCTGTCCTTTACCTGGGCAGAGGGCACTGGCTGCTCCTCAGTTCTCTGCTGATGCTGTTTTGCAGTCTGCAGGCAGAAGCACGTTGGCCTGGGACCGTATTCCCAGACAGTCTGAGCCCTGTGGGGCCTTTAACCCTTCCAGCAGAGCGGGAGCCCCCAAGACCCTTTCATTCACACAAAGAGGATCAGCCAGCCATGTGGATCCCGGCACTCCCAGCTCTCCCTTGGCCTCTTTGTTGTCAGGCAGGGACCTGATGCTGGAGAATGTGAGCGAGCAGTGACGGGCTGGTGGACTAGGTCCATTGTTGTCCCCCCCCGCCCTAGGAAGAGGCATGCTGCAGCTCCATTGCTTTTGCATCTCACCCGGCCTGGAGCAGATCTTCGGCCACAAAAAATAGCCCCTTGATAAGCAAATCCCCTGGGGTGTAAGGAAATGCGAGGCCGCTGCCCTGTTGCATTCACGGAGGCGGTGAAAGCCCCATTCATGCTGGCCAAGGGGAGGGGGAAAGCTCCAGATTTAGCACCGTGACGTCTGTTCTCTGCCTGAATAGGCTTTTCTCCCCTGCCCTTTTCCCATGAGAAGCTCTGACCTGGCCAAAGGCCCCGAGGGGAAACTCCCAAAGCGTTTGACCCCGGGGGGCAGTGCGGGCCCAGCTCTTTGGCAGGCAGGCCCCTTGGATCCCTTCCCCCACCTGATCTGCTGCTCTGCTTTCTGCTCCTCGCTCCATCTGCCTTAGAGCTGCCTTTCCCCTCCCTGAACTCTTGCATGCTACGCGTGCGGGCTGCCCCTACCCTCACGGGGCATCAGACAAAGGGACAGCAGGCAAGAGGCTGAGGAGAGGGAAGATGGGATTTGGGACTGGCCCTGGGGAAATCTGGGCACGTTGCTTCTGATCTGGGCTTCCCGTTTCCCGTCCTGGTGGGGGCTGGGGCATCTTACTGGGTCTAGGTCATGGGTGGATGTAGGATTTTGAAAAGGGGTGGAGACAGTGTAATGCATTAATGCATAGACCACAGCGCACACTTTTTCTCCTGTTAAACTAGAAGCTTTAGGAATAGACTAGAGCACCTTGGGCTGTACTGTTCAGGTTGCGATTGAAAGGAGCAGTGGTCTCAAGTTGCAGCAAGGGAAGCTTAGGTTTGGTTTTAGGGAAAGCTTTCTTACTAGGAGGGAGGTGAAGCACTGGAACAGGTTACCTAGGGAGGATGTGGAGTCTCCATCCTTGGAGGTTTTTAAGACTCAGGTAGACAAAACCTTGGCCGGGATGATGTAGTTGGGGCTGGTTGTGCTTGGAGCAGGGGGTTGGTTGGACTAGATGGGACCTCCCGAGGTCCCTTCCAGCCATCCTGTTCGCCAGTTCTATGAAACAAAAACAGATATAATGTTACTGGAATGTGCATTTAATTCACTATATCCTCTCGTGATGTATAAAAACAAGCTAGACAAATATAACTGGAAGATGTCTCATTCCTCCCAAAGTCATTAGAATTACATGTACAGGTTCAGAAACCAAAACCTAGCCTCCTTGAGCCTCTTGACAGTGCCTCCAGGGCTTTGCTGCAAGTAATTTCCACACCAGAGGCAATATGTTTAGCCCAAGCTGAAAGCAGTCTGTAGGGCTGTGAAATAGGAGCATAGTTACCAGGAGCAGTGAGCAGAATTGCAGAACACAACAAAGCTGGATTAGAGAAGCTGTCAAAACCCACTGAAAAGGAGAGAGGACTGCTAACATCTGTGGAATAGAGAGTTTAGAAAAGGGGTGGGCAATTATTTTGGCTGGAGAGCTACTTAACGAGTGGTGGTGAGCTGTGGAGGGCTGCATGTGTAACATTTTTCAGCATGCATCAATTTGAACTAATTATAGATGAAAAATCACACTCTAAAAATCAAACTTAGAATCGGAGAATGTGAGGGTTGGGAGGGACCTCAGGAGGTCACATCTAGTCCAACCCTCTGCTCCAAGCAGGACCAGCCCCAACTACAGCATCCCAGCCAAGGCTTTGTCTATCTGGGTCTTCAAAACCTCCAAGGATGGAGAGACCACCACCTCTTGGGGAGCCTGTTCCAATGTTTTACTTCCCTCCTAGTGAAAGTGTTGCCCTGTGGAGTCAGCCAACCCTCAGGATCTCAAAACTGCACTGTTAAACAGGAGAGTGTGACACAATTGCAGATATACAAACACACAAATCAATTAGGGGCGCGCACACACACAAAATCTCTCCCAGCTCAGGCACATACACATCTAAACCAGCCTAGGCACATGCATACCTATCACCAATTCAAGCACACTACACAGCAAAAATTAGATGATAATCAGGTGTCAATACCCACACGCTCTGTACACATACGGATCACTAATTTGTATATTGCGCACACAATTACATTTATATACACACACATGCATACCGTACTATCTAAGGAACTCACCTGTGTGTATGTGTAGGTAGGTGGCATGTGTATATTCACCAGTTCTCACACATACCATCCACCTACACATA
>JAGPOW010002799.1:1090200-1144267 GCA_030014935.1 Caiman crocodilus
CACCCCTGTAACCTGTCCAGGTCCGATTGCCGCCTATTCCTCCCTTCTGGCGTGCCCACTTCCCCACACATCTTAGTGTCATCTGAGAATTCAAACAAGGTGCTTTTTACCCCCTCGTTCAAGTCGCTGATGAAGATGTTGAATGGTGCAGGTCCAAGGACCGAGCCCCGGGGAACCCCACTGCCCACATCCCTCCAGGTTGAAAATGACCTGTCCACCACCACTCTCTGGGTGCGGCCCTCCAGCCACTTAATGACCCAAGTGACTGTGTAGGCGTTGACACCACAATCTCCTAATTTTTTAATGAGAATGGGGTGAGAGACAGTGTTGAAGGCCTTCCTAAAGTCCGGAAAGACTACGTCCACCGCAACACCGATGTTCAAGGTTTTTGTGACCTGGTCGCAGAAGGCCACCAGGTTGGTCTGACAGGACCTGCCCCTAATGAACCCCTGTTCAGGTTGCCCCTGAGCATAACCTCCCCTGCCGCCCCTTGAGAACATGCACCAGGATAATTTTCTCAAAGAGATTCCCCAGGACCGAGGTAAGACTACCAGGCCTATAATGTCCTGGGTCCTCCTTCCCCCCTTTTTGAAACGAGGACCACATTAACCCTTTTCCAGTCCTCTGGCACCACGAGTGCTCGTAAAGCCAGGCCAGGGGTCCTGCAATGGCCTCTGCTAATTCCCTCACCACCCTGGGGTGGAGATCGTCAGGACCTGCTGATTTAAATACGTGCAGCCCCTCCAGAAGCTCCCCGACTAGATCCTCACTGACCCTGGGCCTGGGTGCACCTCCCCTGGGACCATCCGGGATCCTGGCGTGGGGGATGACCTGGTCCCTGCTCAGAAAAATGGAGGCAAAGAAATTATTAAATAGGTTAGCTTTGTCATCTGGTGAGACCACCAGATTTCCAAGCGTGTCTTGCAGAGGTGCCGCGTTACCCGGCACCTTCTTTTTACCCCCTATGTATTTAAAAAAGGATTTCTTGTTATCCTTGATCCGGGTCGCTGGTCCCAGTTGCATCTCCGCCTTGGCCTTCCTGACCGCCCCCCTGCAGCCCCGAGCACCCGAGGTATAGTCCTCCCTGGTGATGGCCCCGCTCTTCCATTGGGTGTACGCCTCCTTCTTGGCTTTGAGGCATCCCCGTATGCTTTTGGTGAGCCGGGGGGGCTTTTGAGCACTCTTGCCCCATTTGATCCACGCTGAGATTGCCACCCTTTGGGCTTGGAGCATCATCTCCTTCAGGACTCCCAACTCCCCTTCTCTCCGGGACCTCAGTGCTTCCCCGACTAGTCTCCTTAGCTCGATGAAATCCGCCCTCCTGAAGTCCAGGGCTGCTGCCTTG
Source organism: Caiman crocodilus (assembly GCA_030014935.1). Classification (NCBI taxonomy): domain Eukaryota; kingdom Metazoa; phylum Chordata; order Crocodylia; family Alligatoridae; genus Caiman; species Caiman crocodilus. Next base: position 1,091,546 of record JAGPOW010002799.1, read on the forward strand.
CTGCAGGCCTTTGTCACCCTGCGCTGGGTGGTGAATTCCAGCAGGCGACGAGCGTTATCGCACTGCCCAGAGAGGTGGTGGCATCTCCATCCTTGCAGGTTTTGAAGACCTGGGTAGACAAAGCCTTGGCTGGGATGAGGTAGTTGGGGCTTGCAGCAGGGGGGTGGAGTAGATGGGACCTCCCAAGGTCCCTTCCCACCCCGCTTTTCTAAGATATTAATACACGGGACAACGGATGAGATCGGTCCCGGTATCCATGGATCTTGGAAAAGAAGGCCTGGGTCTCCAGACTCCTGAACGCCCTCCAGGCTTCATGTACCATTTGGAGCCCCTTGATCTCTCCAGGCCTCAGTTTCCCCACCTGCAGTCTCCTCCTCTCCCCCAACCTGCATTATCAGGATAAGAATCCTTCCTTTCGGTGCGATAATCGCAGCAGACGCTGCACCCCGTCCCTCGCGTTCCTTGCGGCGCGCAGCATTGGCGCGGCACCGCTCTAGCGTCGTCGCTACCCACTAGGGAGCCCGGCCCGGGGAAGAAGTCGGACAAAAACCAACCAACCAAACAAACAACAAAGAGCAACTGCTCCTCGGGGACCGTTTCCCCGGGCCAAGGAACACAGGGTTATTAGCTCAGCCCGCTCGGATGCTGCATTCCGGATTGGTAACATTTCGGGAACACATTGCTAAGCTTTGACTCATAGGAACTTGGAAGGTTGGAGCCGGGGGAGGGGGTAGCGCCAGGGTTTCGAGTCTCTCGCAGGGCTCGGGTTGGCTTGGGTTTTTGTTTGGGAGGGGGTTTGCCCCCCGTCTGGAAGAGCCGAACCTCCCGTGCTGGATCCCCGAAGGGCTGGGGTCCGGCTGCGTCCCCTGGGCCGTGACATGCAGGCCCCGGGAGGCAGCTGAGACTCGCTCTTCTAATGCAAGGCTCTTTTTTTTCCCCTCTCTCTCTCTTTCCTTCTGCTGTTCCCAGGGCAGGGTTGGCTGCGCTTTCTAGGTTTGATAAAGCATTTCCTTCCATTGTCATTCTATACGGCCTCTGGGCCCTTCGCTCAGTCCCTCCCCTTCTGCCTTCCTCTCTCTCTCTCGCTCTTTCCTCGGCCCGAACTGGAGCGAATCTTGTGATATACCGAGAGCAGCGGCCTCCTTTTAAGAATCAGCTTGAACAATGAGACCCCGTCAAGGGCTTTAATTCCCCTGGATGCAAGGACTAAACCAGGGTGAGTAGCCGGCCAGTTGGTCGCTGGCTCTTCTGCAAACGTGCCTTGCTTTGTGCTTGCAGTGGACTGTCTCCAGCGTCGGGGGGGTGGGTGCGTGTCTTCCCAGAGCCCCCATGAGCTCTGGGGTCCTTTCCCCATTTTTTCCCCTCTAAGCCTGCCGAGGCAACCCGCAGCCCAGATGCTGCTAAAGTTAACCCAGCTGCCTGTTATTAGGCTGAACTTTGGCTGTCTGGGAGGCAGAAGCCATGTCTGGTGGACCCAGCGAGCCGGAGAGGGGGCTGGATCCGCGGGCGTTTCCAGGAGCTTGCTCCGTACCTGCACCTGGGAGCTCGAGTCAGATTCGTGGCCGGGCGGGAGAGCGTCTAAGCTCCTCCGGGGCTGAGGAATGGAAAACAGATATGATGCAATCCAGCCCGGGGCCAGCTGAGCTCTGGGAAGACCGCTGCCTCCTTGCTGTGGATACGGTCGAATCCCAGCCCCTCGGGCCTTCCAGCACCTGAGCAAGAGATGCAGCAGTGCCGGAAAGTCCTGGTACGAAGCGTACCAGGCTCTCCCCGCTGGGCAGCTGGGCGCTGAAGAGCCAGGAGGTTTCAGGGGGCACGGCCGCCTTTTCCAGCCCACGTGTGCGTCGCTCCTGTTAGCTGCCTTCAGGCGAGTCGGAGGATTTTTCCAGCCTGGCCTCGCGTGCGTTTGGTCTGATTTTTCCAGCGGCTCGGCACGGAGAGAGGCTGGAGCGTGGGGATGAGCGAGTGGCTCGGTCAGTGTCCCGGGTGGAAATCACAGGCTCAGGGACAGCGTTGTCCTGTGTGGATCCGCCCCGGGGTTGTTGGTTGTAGCCATGTTGGTCTCCGAAGAAGGGCGTTTGTGCCCGAAAGCTTGCAAAGAACTTTTCCCCAACTATGTAGCTGGTTTAATAAAAGCTATCACGTCTACCCAAAGGACCTTGTCACACCCAGGAGGCCTTCAGCAGTCTCGGGTTCAGCCGTAACGCTGCGGGGAGAAGCTTTGGGGCATGATCCCCTTCTGCCCCCGCCCCACAAAACGTTACGGCATCTCCTAGGGCCAGGATACTCATTTCCCATGTCGAGAAAGCAGCGTTGAAGCCTGCCGTATGGGGTCAAGGGGGAATTGTTCATAACATCTCCGCTCTGTATAACGCAGAGGCAGTCCGGCTTCCCCAGGCTGAGCTGCTTTCTACATGCTAGTTGTTTGCACGGCAAGGACCAGGAGGCTGCCAGGAGCTCAGCAGCCCTTCTCCTTCCTGCCCAGGTTTGCCAGCCTCAGGGGTTGCAGTCCGCTGCATGTTGTTAACCCCATGCGTGCCTCGGACTTGCTTTTCCCTCGCCCCCCAGCAACGCCGGGCACCTCCGCCACATGCACCTTCTGTTTGTTCTCCACGCGGATTTCCTGTCCGGCTTCCCTCCCGGCAGCTCCGGGGTGGGAGAAATGCATTGCTGGCTACTCAGATAATACAAGGAAGGAAGTATTTGGAATTCATGTACCCCATGGAGCGACCGAGCCTTTGTGTCTGGCTCACATCTCTGGCAGAGCACCAAAGCACCGTGGAAGGGCAGTGCATGGGCCTGTGCGTTCAGCTCTGCAGCCCCGTGTGCCCTAGAGCAGCGGGTTCTCACCCTGGACAGACTCGCACCCCGTGTTCACACGTAGCGTTCGCTTGTTTGACGGCAGAGGAGAGCAAAGTCTGCAGTTGCAAAGGATTCGGGGGGAGACCCCAGCGGGGCAGAAAGGAACCCTATAAACGGGGTGGAAACTCTCCATTCGTCTTGCAAATCGTGTGTGATCATCCCACCGTGCCGCAGGGCACCGAGTGTGTGTCTACACGTGCATTTTAAAATGCAGTGGCCTCTTTTACTGCTCATTAAAGCATCACGTAAAACACCGTGTGATTATGCTAATGCGCAGTAAAATGGGCTAGCGGGCATTAAGCGTCACTTAAAAGCCACGCGCATTTGTTACTGTGTGTTAAGGCAGCCGAATGCGTAATTTAGTACCTCACATGGGAGGTACTAGATTTAATGCACATTAGCAAAAGCGCCTTAATGCATGTGTAGATGCGCCCAAAAGGATCTCAAGGCACCCCAGGGTGCCATGAGCCCCTCCCTGGTTGAGAATCGCTGCCCTAGGGAGCGTGGAGGGGGCGAGCACTTGGGGTGTGAAGGCTGCGCAAAGCAGGGAGGTCCGGGGGTTGGCCCAGGGATGGTGAGCACCCCTGCAGGTCTCATGTACCAGCTAAAGGGAAACGGCTCGATCCTCCTCCCTGCCCATAAATCAGTCCAAATTCCCAGGTGCTGCTTTGAGGTTGAGACTGTGTCCAAGTGGAGGTGGGTGGGTTCGCACCGAGACCTTCTTGCCCCACGTGCCAGACTCCTAGGGACTGACCCAGCAAAGGGATTCGCAGACGGGGCGTCCCCTTAGCTGTTCTCTGGAGGGGCTCAGCGTGGCAGGAGCGGGCCCGGCGCTGGCTGGCAGTGCTGGTGTCAGCCTTTTTTCTTCAGGGCACATTTTGGTAGTGATGCTGCTTGCCTTTGATATACCACCTTGCTGGGGAAGGCACTTGCCAGGCACATGGGAGGCCTGAGCCCTCCGTTGAAGGGATTCAGGCTCGTTTCTCCCCACTACTGGCCTATAGCCAAGCTTCTGGGCAGGCGTGCCACAGATTGGCCCCGCAGCCTCCTCAAGTGCCATGCCCATCCTCTTAGAGAAAACCAGGGTGGGAAGGGAGCTCAGGTGGTCACACCGGGTCCAACCCCTGCTCCAAGCAGGACCAGCCCCAACTACATCATCCAAGCCAAGGCTTCGTCTACCCGGGTCTTCAAACCCTAAGAATGGAGATGCCACCACCAATTTGGCAAACGAGGCTTGTTGGGTAAATCTGATATCTTTCATTAGACCAACTCAAATAGCTGGAAAAATTCTGTCTTGCAAGCTTTTGGGTGGTAGTGGAAGAAGGGGGTTTGTACCTGAAAGTTTGCAAAGAAGACTTTTTCCAACTATTTAAGTTGGCCTAATAAAAGATATCAGATTACCCAAAGAACCTTGTCTGCCTATGTCCTTAGACCAATGTGGCTACAACCAACTCCACCTCTCTGGGTAGCCTGGTCCAGTGTTTTACAACCGTCCTTAGAAGAAAGTTTTCCTTCATATCCCACCTCAGCGTCCTTTGCTGTACGTGGAGCCCATTGCTGCTTGTTCTGTCACCTGCCCCCACCAAGAACAGCCCTGCTCCATCCTCTTTGCAACCCCCTTGCAGGGAGCTGAAGGCTGCTGTTCAATCCCACCTTGGTCTTCTCTTCTGCAGACTAAATAAGCCCAGTTCCCTCAGCCTCTCTTCACAAGTCATATCCCTCAGCCCCCGAACCATTTTCGTTGTCTTCCACTGCACTCTCTCCAATGTGTCCACATCCTTTCTGTAGTGGGGGGCCCAAAACTGGACCCAGGGCTCCGGATTTAGCCTCACTGGTGCGGAATAGAGGGGAGGAATCGCTGCCCTCGATCTGCTGGCAATGCTCCTACTAATGCAGCTTGGGATGCCCTTAGCGTTCTTGGCTCGTCTCTTCCCCTGCTTGATTTGTGCCCAAGGCATAGGTGAGGGCAGAAGGGCTGGTTCCACCCTGGGATGCACAAGCAGAGAGATCTGCAGAGGGAGCAGGGAGGGGAGCACCTGCACATCTGTGTGGCAGCTGCTGCAATCCAGTGCACAGGGTGCAGGGTCCAGGTTTGGGGATTCGGGGCAGACGTGGAGAAGAGGGTTCGGAGAAGAGGCATGAGAACGATTAGAGGTTTGGAGCATGTGCCTGGTGGGGAGGGACTCCATGAACACCCAGTCTAATGATCAGAGAAAGAGATGGAGTGACTGGATTACCAACTGCTTGGGAGCAGAGATCTGAAAGCAGAGAGCTTTTCCATCCAGAGCCAGCACAGTCCAGTGGCCAGCAGCAGACGCCGGCCAAATTCAGACTAGAGATAAAGCACCAAGTTTTAAGAGCAAGATCAGTTCACTATGGGAACAATTTCCCATGGGCTGGGGAGGGGTTCTCCATGCTGGCAGTTTTGGGGTCAAGATGGGATGATTTGGGGAGTTCTTGGGTCTGCGTGATAAGGATCAGGCCAGAATAATCACACTACTTATTAAGCGCAACACCTGAACTTAAAGCATGTCCGATTCCTCCAGAGCTGCGGAGGCTCAGCACCTCGCCAGGGCCACCCAACGAGGCACCAGCTGCATTTGGTGCGGTGCGGCCTGGGCTAATTTATAAGCTCATGGCCTTGATCGGTTCAGTGCTTTGCAACCTGGTTTCTGCTCACTGCTTTTGGGTGTTTCGGGCCCTGACTTCTGGTCCTGCCTCGGCCGTGGATCTTGCTGGCATCGTGACTTGGACTGCCTGGCTGTGACTCTTTTAGCCCTTGGTCTGGATTAGCTTCTGGCTCGGGTACTTGTCTTGCCTTCTTTCTCCCTCTCCCAGAGACCGCCTGTGATCCTTCCCCTCCGTCCCACCACCTGCCTCTCCGGTCTGCGGGGCTGTTTCAGGCGCCCCCTTTCCAGACTGGCTGCAGCTGCGCGCGTGGGTTGTTCTCAGGGTCGGTGCCCCTGCTCGGATGTGGGGCAGGGCTCTTCACCCCGTGGCACCTCCTTCCTGCCAGCCACGTAGCTCTCCTCTGGCGCCACGTGCACAGGACTGAGCTTTCCCTCTGAAGCACGATGCCTAGGCTCTGGAGGAGGTGGATGGTCAGGGGAAAGTTGGGGCTGGGAGATCTTCCCAGCTTTCTAGATGCCCTTAAGTGATGAACGCAAGCCCTGCCACTATTAGGTTGGTTGGCTGGCTCCTGTCGATGGGATCTGTGAGCTAAAGATGCGTGGTGTCCTTTAGAGCAAGAGGTGTGTGAACTCAACGGGAGGGCCATGGCACCGTGGAAGCAAGCATGGTAGAAGCACGCTGCCTGACATGAGAGCCTTAAATATGAAGGACCGAATGGCTTGTACCCAAGAGTTTGAAAAGAATGGGCGTGGATCTCTATGCTAGGTTGCTATCGCTATCTAGCAAACCTTGGGCTAATGAGTAAATCCCAGGGTGGTAGGGGAGGAAGTGTTTGTCTTGCCAGCATTTAGAGAGGAAACAAGCTCACCTGGGTAATTACAGGCCGCTTAGCCAGATGCTGGTCCCAGGCAAAAGCACTGGGAGGTTGTTCCAGGGCCCAGTTCTTGATGTTAACTATTTAACTGGCTTCTGTTATTTTAGGAACTGTCTCTTACTAGTCACTCTAGCATTAGCAGCTTGGCGACTTCATGTATGCGGATGCTGGGGGTGGCTCTGTGCACGTCCTTCCTAGACTTCTGCACGGCATTTGTCTGAAATGCTGCGCAGCCGTCTCATGAGAAGTAGGACCTGGACAACATAATCCATGTAGACGAGCAAAATTCATGGCTGGCTGTGCCAAAGTACTGGGGGATTTCGAAGAGGGTGTTTCTAAGGAGGCCGTCTGCAGGAAGTTCAATAAAAGGCTGGGTGGAAGGATGGGAAAAAGCGAACGGACGGAAAGAGAGAATGTCAATAACTTTAAAATGATAGCTGAAGAAGCTTGCTGGCGACACGCGCGTTGTCCTTATTTATCACTCCACCAGGCTGGGTTGGGGGCTGTAGAGCCTTCTGAATCGGGGAGTTGACTGAGCTTGCTAGAAAACATGAATGTCTTGAGGCTTCATGCATGTGAATACGTTCAGGTCTAAAGACTGTGTTCATGGGGGACCTGATGATGTTCTGGAAAGCCAGGGGTCTGTGACGGTCGTGGGGGCGATGGCGGTAACTTGCTGAAACCTCTCATGCTACGGTGCCATGATCAGGGAGCCGGTCTGATCTTTGGAAAGACAGTTTTGGAGCAGGAGTATACAAGTGATGTTAACCTGGATTCAATATTAGTAAGATGGTGCTGGGCCCTGTGTCCAGTTCTGGTGTCCACATGTTACCTTGGGAAGGGTTCAGAAAAGCTTCTTTTGCCACTGGCCGTAAGAAAAGTCTTCTCTATGAATTATTCCAGATTCAGAAGTCTGGCCTCCGGAGGTCATCTAGTCCTATCCAACCCTGCCTATCCAACCCAATCTCTATCCAAGCCCCAGCTCTATCCAACCCAAAGCATTTGGTTTATCTATTTAGAAAGGTAGGCAACAGTTTTTATTTTGGTGATATCTTTTTGTTCCTCCATCTTAACTTATTTCTCTGGCTCCTCTCTGCATCTCTTCCTTCTTCCAATATCGGGTTGAAAGCGTGGCTGCTGGCACTAGATGAGGTGGTCCAGGAATGGTCTCACTGATGCCATGCCCGGTTGTGGCGTCCTACCACCCTTCCTCCCCATTCCCACCTTTGTGCACACCTACACGTGCGTGGACCATCTGCATAGTAAGGAAAGATATTTCTGCGCCCTGCCAGACACTTCTGCAAACGCCTCCGGTTGGTCCAAAAAAACTTTAAAAAAATATCGTTAAAAAAACCCTCTTTGCCTTGCGTGCATTTCTGGACCATTGCGGCTGCCACACCACTTCAGCCCTACTGCAAGGTCAGGTGGTGCCTCGACCATGCTTTACTATTACAGAAAATGGTGAGAAGATTTTTGATAGCAGAGGTCTGTTCAGTCTAGCTGCCTTCCTCAAATCTAATAGTTTACATTTTAGGCCAAGCAGATACAGGCTAGCCAACTGGCAATGTGTCGTAGAGTGCAATAAACCTTTGGAGCATCTTCTCCAAGGCTGTGCTGTATCGTTGGATGGGCAAAGCTTTTATATCCAGTTTCTGAAAGACTCCCTGGAGTTGTGAACCCGATGCTTGGTGCTGGGCAGAGATGGGCTGCGCTGAAAGGATGCTCAGGCTGAATAAGCATATTTCTGGCTTTTAAAATCCCGATCTTCCTGAAGTCAGCGGAAAGCTTCTTTTTTCCAGGGACTTCTCCCCACGTCCTTGAGAGTGATTCCTAGATTTCCAAGGAATTTGGGCTCAAAATCTTGCCTTTATCAGCCAGAATGGGGGCAGTTAAACCATGTTGTCCTGTAATTGGAGGGGAATAAGGAAAGGTGCAAACAGACGTGACCGTGACACTAGCATCCTATCAATTAAACTTCATATTTACTCCCCATACATAGCCTTTGTTGCAGCTTTGAAGAGCAGTAGGGCTGCATCAGTCAGTGGGGTACTGGTTAGATCTTGATTTGGATTGAGCTTGGAGCCAGTCTTGACTTGGACCTCTTACATTTGGTATGATGCTAGATTTGACCGGTTGGATTTGGGCTTTTAGTTATAGGTCAAGGGTCCCTAAGGATACTTCTGTTTGAGTTCACGTTCCAACATTTCAGGCTTTACAGCTGATGTGCAAAGGTAAAGAATAGGACGATTTACCCGTCTTTCAGCCTCATAAGGAAAAACCCAAAACTTGCATTGTTGTTTTTGCTTTTTAATTTTACTCCATAGTATCAGAAAGGCTAATTCCCCCCAGGAGGTCTTGCCCTGCAGTGAGGCAGCTTAGTCCAATTTCACTGAGGTGTCAGCTCCTTATATTTATTAGGGGATGCGAGCATGCACGTGGGTGGTTACCAAAGCATAGCTGGTCCACTGTAAGTTGAAATCCTAGTTGATCTCATGCCCTTGCTTATGTGCCTGCACCCGTAGCTGTGGGGAAGGCCACCTCTGTTCTCAGTGGTGACCGGTGACAGGACAAGGAGCAAGGGAGCAGCAAGAGAGGTTTAGATTGGAGATTAGGAAAATCTTTCTCACTAGGAAGGTGGTGAAGCACTGCAACGGGCTATCGAGGGAGGTGGAGGGTTTTAAGACGCGGCTTGACAAACCTTTCGTTGGGATGATGTAGTTGGGGCTGGTGCTGCTTGGAGCAGGAGGCTGGACTAGATGGGACCTCCTGCGATCCCTTCCAACACTCATTTTCTATGATTCAAGGGCTATATTCTGCTCCTAAATGTAGCGTGGGTGTGAGGAGCCAGGGAGGAGTCAGAGTTGAAGGGGGCATCTGGTAATAAGCTTGAGTAGCTGGCAGGAGGGTGATGGTCCTTGCTGTGACCAAGATAGGATGTAGCAGGGAGGGGTACATGGGAGCGCTGGGTTAGGTTCGGATGGTGGTAACGGCTAAATCTACGTCTGGAGGAGGTTACAGTCAGCGGGAGATGTTAGAATAAGCCCTTGACTCTGCTTTTTTTGCAGGGCGGGGGGTGGCGTTTTCCCTGCAAACCCAACAGTCTTTAATGGCTTGTCAGCAATGTCCTTATTTTCCTCTGGATAATCATTCAGAAGCAAGACTGCTTCGGGGAGTGTTTGCATTCCCTCTCAGTTCGCTGCCAACAGCGTGGAAATAATTCTGGATTCAAGCCTGCAAACCCCTTTCTCAGTCTGGGTTCTGCGTACCAGGTGCCTCGAAAGCAACAGGCTGGTTTTTTTCCCCAACAGGATGTGTTTGATGTTTGAATCCTAATGGAGTAGCTTCTAGCCGTACACCACTGAAGTGCAAGCATGGGCATTTGTACACACCACCGTCTTTGCCCTAAGTCTTCCTCCTGTTGGTCACATCTAGGTAGGTAATCCTGCTCTCCCTCAGGCATCTCACCATTTCGGTTGTCTGGGATTGGTAAGAGGATAATATAAGCCTCTGGTTTGCTGCCAGCCGATTTTGTAGCAAGCCTTTCTTTGATTCTGGCTCAGATGGACTTGCTATGGGGCTAATAACCCAGGTCACACCACGTTAGCTTTAGCCCCTGAGTGCATAGCCCAGTCCTGTCCTGTCCAGATATCATCGTTCACAAAGCACGGTTCCAACCTTGATTTAACTCAACTTGTCTGCGGTTCTGAAATGCCTGTCTGCGTGCCGCTCATGCAGGCCCAATTTCACGTGCGCAAGCTTCCAGGAAGGCGATCAGAAGTTCTGGATCAAAAGGCAATTTGGATTTGGCGAGGACATTTGAACGGAGGGTGCAGCCGGGGGATCTCCCTCTTCTTTCCTAGCTGCAATTCCCAGCTGCGCTCTATATCGTTTGGTCATTTTATGGCGATGTTCTTCTAGATCAGCACAATAGCGCTCTGGATGTGGGGTGGGATCTTGGACTTCCATAAAAAATTACCAAGGAACTTTTTTTCTGTGGAAGAACCAGGGACAACTCCAGGATTTAGGCCGACATTGCCTCTTCCAGCAGAACGGGTCCTGGGGTGTTGAGCTGTCACGGAGTATGGACCGTTGGCCTGCGTTGATCTCCCTGCCTCGAAAATGCTTCAGCGTTCAAAAAAGCCGAGTTGAACTAGATGAGGTGGGGACAGCCTTCTTGGCCCAAATGAGCTACGCTCCCTCCCCAGGTACCACTCCTCCCTTTTCCTGCCTGATCCGCTGCTCAGCTTTCTGTTCCACGTGGGTACGTCTACCCAGGTGCTTTAATGTGCACTAGCCTATTTTAATGCGCATGAAAGCATCACAAAAAAAATATGCTTCACTAATGCACCTTTGTCTAGGTCCTCACAGTGGAGGTACTTGATTTAAAGCATGTTAATGAACATGTAGACGTGCCCAGGCTGCCTCATTGCTCTTGCCTTCTGCTCCCTGCCCTATGTACTGCTGTGCTGCCCGTTCCCTCCCGGGTCTGCTTGCTGTAGGCTGGCCACCCTGAACTAGAGGAAAACCACTGTAGTCTAATCAAATCTAGCCTATGATGTCTTTATAGCACTGCAGTAATTGTCCAGCAGAGCTTGTATGGCAAGATGCACAGTAACTTGCATATCAGGGATGTAGACTTCACACAGAACAGCGATAGAAATACTCGGGACTTGCTCCTGCTAATAGCCGACGCAAAAGGCAGAGAGGTAGTCGCTGTGTGGGCAGGGTAAAGCTGCACCTTAGACTAAATGGGAGATGCAACAGAAGCCATTTGCAGGGTACGGGTCTTATGAAGCCCGTGATATTCATGAGTGCCATCTGCTGGCACTTTCTGCTACCCATTCGTTTACACGTCAGCAAGCAGAGCTTTCCTGGAACATTTTGGCCCAATGACTGGGTCTTGTTTCCTACGTTGCCTCCTTGATTTCCATCAAACGACCAGACGGGCAGCAGCTTGGCCCTATAAAACCGTTCAAATAGTGACAGCAGGTGTAGAACGAGCAGGGTTTCCTCAGGGGTTTCTCTTTTCCTTGCCCTCTTCTATACCATCCAGGTGTGCCACTTTCCCTGCAGGAGGTAGCTGTGTGTTGGTGGTGGGGGTTGACGAGGGGTGCTGTGATGCTTCAGGCCGGGGGTTCTTAACCTTTAGAGATTTGAGGTTCCCCTTGGAAAATGCCAGCTCTGAGCTGTCATTTGGTTTTTTGCCTGCAGAAAAATACTGGAGCAATTCTTTCGGCCTGTTGTAGTCACCGAGTTGGAATCATAGACCAGGAGGGTTGGAGGGAGCTCAGGAGGTCACATCTAGTCCAACCCCTGCTCCAAGCAGGACTGGCCCCAGCTCCATCATCCCAGCCAGGGCTTTATCTATCTGGGTCTTCAAAACCTCCAAGGATGGAGACTCCACCGCCTCTCTAAGTAACCTGTTCCAGTGCTTGACTAAACTCCTAGTGAGACAGTTCCTCCTAATATCCAACCTCAACCTCCCTTGCTGCAACCGAAGCCCATTGCTCCTTGTTCTGTCATCTCTCACCGCTGAGAACAGCCCAGCTCCATCCTCTGTGCAACCCCCCTGCAGGGAGGTGAAGGCTGCTATTAAATCCCCTCTTGGTCTTCTCTTCTCCAGCCTAAATAAGCCCACTTCCCTCAGCCTCTCCTCACCAGTCATGCCCCCCAGCCCTCAAACCATTTTCGTTGCCCTCCGCTGGACTGTCTCCAATGTGTCCACATCCTTTCTGGAATGGGGGGGGGCGCGCAACTGGACACAGGACTCCAGATGTGGCCTCCCCAGTGCTGAATAGAAGGGAAGAATCGCTGCCCTCCATCTGCTGGCACCGCTCCTCCCAATGCAGCTCAGGATGCCCTTAGCCTTCTTGGCAACATGGGCACCCCGTTGGCTCCTGATCAGCTTCTTGCCCACTGTCACCCCCAGGTCCCTTTCTGCAGAGCGGCTGCTGAACCAGTCGGTTCTCAGAGCTCCTTGCAACAGCAGGCTTTAAGCACAATTGGATTCCTATTAGAAACCTCTGGGTTTATCTCATGAATCACGTTTGCACCCCTAACATTGTGTGGCACCCCTGAAGGAATATCAAGGCACCCCAGGGTGCTGAAGCACCCTAATTTCATCACTGTTCTAGGCACAGTAGCACAACACCTGATAGGTTAGCTGGTCCAGGAGCATTTATGGAGAGTCATGGAGGCGAGTGGTCCCTCAGCCTGACTACCAACCGATTCACTGACTTACAGACAGTACCAAAATGCTACGGTGCAAGGTGTACCCCTTGCCACCATGACTGGGGCTTTATAACTTCTAAGGGATCAGCTGTGGGCACCTAATGCTCTTCGTAATATAACCATTTATAGGATTTCCTCATTAACAGAAATCCATTATGTACAACTAGTGTCTCTCTCCAACTCTCTGCCCCGGGCTTGAACTCTGGATCCTCAGTCCCTTGTTACATACCACCTGGGTTGCCTTTTTGCAAGTTCAAATGATTTTGCAGTGGAAAAAAGCAGGCAGCAGACCCTTCTTTAATTAATTTTTTGTCTCTGTCCTGTCCATAAGGGCTCTCTGCTGTACCAAGTTGGTTGGGTCACAGGTAACCTCACCAGCAAGCCAAAGACATCCAGTGTCACAGGCAGAATACGCGTAATTAGCTGTAACTGTGGCTTTAGATGTGTCCGCCTCTGCTGAAGCCCTTCAAAGCCTGAAGATTAGTATAGAGACAGGAGTCGGGTTGCTGCCATTCCTGCCAAAGCCAAGCAGCGTAGAATAGGAGGACCTCATTAATTTGAAATACATGGTCTGTCAGTACTTGGCTGATGGTCTCCCGGCAGGTAATGGGGAAGGGATCTAAGAGCGGTCAACAAGGATGACACTCTTTTGCCTAAGAAATGGAGCTGTGCTGCATGTCCCTTGGGCCGGGGGCTGTGCGTGTTCACATTGCGTGTTCATCACCCATTCCCCGGACACCTTTTTATCAGTTTAACGGAGGGTGGTGAGGTCGCGTTGGCCTCTTGTGAAATTAGCTGGAGAGTGCCACAGGTCAGGCTGACTCAGTGCTGCACTTAGACAAGGCCATAGAGGTGGACAGGGCCCAGAAGGTCATCTGGTCCATCTTGCACCGAGACCGCATTGGGTTACAAAACCTCCTCTAGTGCCCGAGTACTCTGAGCTGCCTTTGGCAGGCCACAGATTAAAGTCTTCCTAGGACAGACTTCAGCCTACATTACTCTGCTAGTTTAGCCCACCTTCCCCTAAAGGAGCTTGTAGGCCTTAAGCCCAGACTGTCATCCCCATCCTCCTGGATTTGTCTGTGCAACACCCAGCTTTTCAGACCTTCCTCAGATCTCAAATCTCGGCCTCCAGCCACAGATCCTCCACGCGTCTCCATGGCACTTGTCTACTGGTCATAAGGTGCTCTTAACTGGAGAGGGCTACTTGGCAGGCTCAATGGATAGTGATGAATAGCTTGCGGTCTAGTTGGCAGCCAGTATCTAGTAGAGTGCCCCAGGGGTTGGTCCTGGGGCCGGTTTAGTTTAATATCTTCAGTAACGATTTGGAAAGTGGGATGGAGTGCCACCTTAGCACGTCTGCGGATGACACCAAGCTGGAGGGAGTAGTAGATACACTGAAGGGTAGGGCTAGGATTCAGAGTGACCTAGACAAATTGGAGGGCTGGGCCAAAAGAAATCTCATGAGCTTCAGCAGGGACAAGTGCAAAGCCCTGCCCTTGGGATGAAACAAGCCTATGCACTGGTACAGGCTTGGGGCTGACTGGCTAAGCAGCAGCTCTGCAGAAAGGGCCCTGGGGGTGACAAGGGACAAGAAGCTGAATAGGTGCCAGCTGTGCGCCCTTGGTGCCAAGAAGGCTAAGGGCATCCTGGGCTGCATTGGGAGGAGCGGTGCCAGCAGATCGAGGGCAGTGAGGATACCCTTCTGGGTGACACGCAGCGATTCTTCCCCTCCGTTCAGCACTGGGGAGGCCGCATCTGGAGTCCTGCATCCAGTTTTGGGCCCCCCACTGCAGAAAAGATGTGGACACATTGGATAATTGGTAACAAACATGGTTTGGGAGCTGGGGCACAGGACTTGTGAGGAGAAGCAGAGGGAACTGGGCCTTTTAGTCTGCAGAAGAGAAGACCAAGGGGAGATTTGATAGCAGCCTTCAACTCCCTGCAGGGGGGGTTGCAAAGAGGATGGAGCTGGGCTGATCTCAGTGAGGGCAGATGACAGGGCAAGGAGCAATGATCTCCAGCTCAGCAATGGAAGTTGAGGTTGGATATTAGGAAAAACTGTCTCACTCGGAGGGTGGCGAAGCACTGGACCAGGCTCCCCAGAGAGGTGGTGGTATCTCCATCCTTGGAGGTTTTGAAGACCCGGGTAGACAAAGCCTTGGCTGGGATGATGTAGTTGGGGCTGGTCCTGCTTGGAGCAGCAGGCTGGACTAAACATGAAATCCTGATTTCCTTTCCCACCCTCATGTTCTCTGATACTATTAGTTTATGGTTTTATGACTTCCCAGTCTAGTCCTGCCAGCCTGAGCAGAAACCTCAAACATTTGTCAACTCCAGATGCTCTTGTCTGCCTTAGGCTCATAGCTACAAACCCTTCCGATACAGTCGGTAGTTCCTGGATTGTGAATGGACTGCTGTTTTAACGGCTGTCTCCATAAGGCTGGATACTGCAGGTATGCTCGGTAGACCACCCTCTGGAGGTCAGGACAGAGAGGGATCAGATTATCATCCAGAAAGAATGGGGGTAGGCTGAGGATTGAAAAACAGCCGTGAGATGATGCTGAATAATACAAAGAGCGGGGTCATGGACCTGGGGAGGAATAACGTGGATGTTGGCTGCAAGCAGGTCAGCTGAAATAATAAAGGAGGCAAAAGACCTGAGTGTATTATGAAAAGCGAGATTTGTTTGGTGACGTCTCTTATTGGACCAATTCCTGTGCTTAATGTCATGACAGTATCCTGCCTGCTCTTCCTATCGCCGAGCTGATAAATCCACGTAGCTTGTCTGTGGTTGGACCACAGGTGCTTTTCGGACGGGGTTTTCTCTTAGGCTACAGTCACGGCCCTTCCCTTGATGTGATGCGCTGAATATTGAGCTCCTTCAGGGTTTCTCCCTCCCAGTGCGTGTTGCTCGGCTTTTCTCATCACTCAGCTCATTCTCCTACGCTGATCGGGTCCCTCTGCTGTCCCAAGCGGTCTCTTCTGGGCTTGAGTTACCTAAATAATTTGTCTGCCAAGTTTGCCCTGTGAGAGCTGAGCCCTTTTTCCAGATCATTAATAAATATTTAAGGTCTTAATGCATGTAAAATACATCAGAGGCGCTCCCCTGCAGTTTGACCTCGATAGAGCTCATTTTTATGACTTATTTTGCCACCAGCCACGGTATGGCTGATCTAGGAAGCATCTGTGACTTGTTTTCTGGCGTGGCACCGCTCCCTGAGCCTCTGTGTGGTGGGCTTTATACAGCTATCTTAGTAGGTGGCTTTACCCTCCTGCGCGGAGCCTGGGAAAGCAGCAGGGTATCTAAATCCTGTCTCCGCGAGCACAGGATTCAGCCAGCAAGCCTAGGGTAATCTGAGATGCTAGGTGTTTTGAAGCCATATCTCTGGAGACCTGGTGCTCTGAAATCAGGATACCAGCCAGGCCTCTGGGGTGGAGGGGCTGTTTCATCTACACTCGTGCTTGATACCTGTTCACCCCCCCCAGCTCCTCTTGGCCGGGACTTGAAGCCCCTGGTTCTGCTGTTCGTGCTGCCCATATGCCACGGCCCGAGTCCTTCTGGCCCTCAGACTGGTTGGGGCACGCGCCACCCCCAGCTGAGATCAGCTGTAGCTCTGAAAAGGCCAGAGCGGCCCTGGGACATTGCTTCTGAGCGACCTCCATCCTTCTGCCGCGGTGCCAGAAGTAAAGAGAAGGCAGTGAGATCCAGGTGGCTCCCAGTGGCCGGCTGCAGCGACACCTGGGCATCTGGCTCTCTCAGCCTGCTCCTGGTGGGAATAATGACTTCCCTTTGCTGTCTTCTCTCATCATTGCCTAGATGAGGGGTTTTCTCCAGGCTTGCTGCAGGGACAGCCATTTCCAGCACCTCCGGGCTCCTTTCTGTAAAGAGTCAGTGGAATAGACTGCCCAAGTTGCCCGTATGTCACCTCTGCGTTCAGTCCCTTAGTCCCCCAGCAGATGATGAGAAAGGACAGAGAGTAACCGGACATAAAGAGGGCCGACAAGGGTGAAACAGGTCCTGAGAGGCTCGGGCCTCCCCTGAAGCAGATGCTTCTCCCAGTTGAGATGCACTCGTTTCAGCTGCTTCGAGGACTTGGTGACTCAGGTTTCTTGTTTCTCTCCAAATACTTTCTGTAACCTGGAGAGGTGAAGCACTGGAACAGGCTACCCAGAGAGGTGGTGGGATCTCCATCCGTGGAGGTTTTGAAGACCTGGGTAGACAAAGCCCTGGCTGGCATGATGCAGTTGGGGCTGGTCCTGCTTGGAGCAGGGGGTTGGACTAGATGGGACCTCCTGAGGTCCCTTCCCACCCCCATGGTCTATGATCTTCCATACTTCTCAGCAGAGTGGAAGCATTTCTTACCAGGAGAGAAGGAGCTTCCTGCCGCCCTGGTGCACAACAGCAAGGTGGGTTGGTCTTTATATAGATGCTGACTTTTCTCTAGCTCGTGGCTGGCTGAGTATTAGAGCCACATCTGATTTCTTTAATAATGTTTCTTTGTGGTAATGATGCCGCTGTCCTTAAACTGCTTTACCCTCTCTCTCCTGTGGTCTACGGTTCATAAGTTTTTTGTGTCACTGACTCTTTGGGTTGGCTCGATCTGGTTGGGACTCAGTTCCTGGCGTGCGACAGACAGTGGGACACATGAGATGACCTACGCGCCCTTTCTGGCTTCAGTGCCTATGAAATCTGTGAAGTGGTTGTATGATTGGGCCCTGTATCAGCCTTTCCACATCTGGGCTTGGGATTAGCCAGTCAGCTCCTAGGGACTCAAGTTGGCCTATGAACTCTTTTTAAATATCGGAAGGACAATTCCCCATCCAGTGGGATTTCCTCGCTGTTCCAGGCTTTGTCGAAGGTGCATCCTTGGGCAGATCTTTGTAAACCTCTTATGTACGAGTTACCTGGAGATTTAAAGTTCAGCTTCATCAGCTGCTAGTGGACCTCCTGACTAGAGGTGTCTAAGTGTTAAATAGATGCTTTCTTAATGGCCACATAGGCCACCTATGGTCTAAAAACAGAAATAATTTGACTTGTTACCTATGCTGTGACTGTCTATACTTAGAGACTCATCTCACCCATTGCTAGGAGCTGGTTTGTTCCCGTCCTGTTTGAGAAATCCTTGAGCTTCGTGGTGCTTGGTTTTTGCTGGGACTGAACCTCCCTGATCAATAGGAGTTGGTTGCCTTACCACTGCTAGGTTTTTTCCTGCTGGTGCATTTGCTGGGGCTTTAGTCGTTTTGGTTTCCAGTGATGTTGGAAAAAGCTGGATGGAGGGAATCCAACAGAAGCCTTCCTAATGACTGCTCATGGCCAGAACCCGTCCTCTCGGTGCCATCTCCAGCTAGATGGAGTACCAGAGATGCTTGGCTTGGTCCCAGAAACATGTGAGGCCACCTTGTCTCCACAGGTCCCCTGTGGAGGGGACAGGACTGGTCCAAGAAGCCATTTGCAGGGAGGGAGAGCTTCAGCTTGATTCCCCAGGACCCTTTGGGAGGGGGCCAGGGACCATGGAGCAGTGGGTCTTATCCACAAGCTGCTGCCTTGCATCAGTTATGCCCAGGCCACGTGCTAGCCAGAAGGGCTAGGAGCAAAACTGGGTGGAAACCGAGATGCCGGCCTCACCGGGCGGCCCCAGGAGCCTGCCGTCCACCACGTCGGGACCCAAACCCAGTTCTGTTTGGGAGCAGTGGGTTTTCCATCACCTCGGCGGCCTAAGGGGCAGCACAGCCACCCAGCCCCTCCACTGGTGCCCCCAGGGTGTAGGTCCAGCAGCATCCCAGGGTCTCCAACACCCACCCCGGGACCACGTGAGACAGCCCCGGCTCCCTCACTTCCAGGCCCGTGCAGAGTGAGGAACAGCGATGCAAAGGGAGCCAGGGACAGGACGTCTCAAGGTTATGAGCTCTTTTATTTTTGGCCTCCTCTCCCCGCTGCTGGAGCTGACCCAGGCCTTGGAGCTGTTGAAGTTTTTCGACCCTTTGTTTGTTTAATTGAAACGGTGTTTGTTTTTGATCAGAGGCACTAGATAGGGCACTTCCTCTGCAGGCAGGAAGCAGTGATTTCCTGTTAACTCGCCGGCCAACTCTCACTACGCAGGAAGCCCAGCTCTGCTGAGTGTTCACTTTTTCGCGGTGGCGGCAGCCTTTCGCTTCCCTTTGGGCCCCCGGCGATCAGGGTCGGGGTCCCCTGGGAGCAAGCGGTGAAGGCGCAGAATCCGCACTCGCTGCCCTGCTCCGAGCGAGCTGAACTCGGCCGCGGCATCTCCCCGAGAGCCTCCTCCAGTGCAAGGCACCTGCTCAGAGCCCCTTCCACGTCCCTGGTCACCGCGGAGCGCAGCGGCCCCAGTCGCTTCACTCGGCATCCCCCGCACCCTGTAGCTCCACTGCTGGCTTTTGGCATAATGGCCCAGCGGTCGGAGCCAGACCGAGCTGGGATACATTCCTGATTCAGCTGGAGAGGATTCATGCCACTAGGGCCTGTTTGGTTGTTTTGAGCCACCCCATTCCCACCACCCGTGGATGCAAGAAGTGCAGGTCCCCGGGATGCTGAAACCTGCAGAAGGGCAGGTCCCCGGGACACTAAAATCCCTGGCTGGGTGGGCAGCTATGAGAAGGGGAGCATGAGTTGGTCTCCTGCCCCTGGCCTCGTCTCTATATGCTTTGTCTTATGGAAATGGCACCAACACTCCTGGGAGCAGGGACCCTAGGACCCCAGGTCTCCTGACATCTCTGCTGGGGATGGCGGGGTGATCCCCCTCCCAAAGGCTTCTGCAGCCCGGGGTTAGGGCACTCGTGGGTGTGAGGAGGGCTGAGGCTTCTTCTATCAAACAAACACAGTCGACCTGGGGCTCCACTGCCCCGAGGCGACGCAGAGGCTGGGCTTTCACTGGGGTGTCCCGGATTAGAGAGAGCTGTGGACGAGCTAGCAGACGGCGGGGGACATTCACACCTGTATAGATGGGAGAAGTGTGGCATCAGCTCTCGGGAGCAGCGGGCTGATTTCATCGGCTGCAGCGAAGGGCCTGCGGGAAGCAGAGGTGCTAAATAGAAAGCCGGGATTTGAACACAAAGGGGAAGGAGGGGGCACTGCTGAGAGGCAAAGTGGCCAGGAGATGGGGATGGGGTGGGGGCATGTTTTCTTCCAGGTGCCACTGCAGGGGCTCCTGATCAGAGACGGCTCCTAGACTCGATGCCCTCCTGGCTCGCAGCAGTGCTGGCCCGTGCTCCTAGAGGGTGCGTGTCTAAGCTCCAAGTACTTGCATTGCCCGTCAGCTTTGGCACTCGCTGTCCAAGGGGTCACTGTTGATGGGTCTTGGTTCACTCGGGGGAAGCAAAGCGAGTATCGCTGCCAGCGTTGGCTGGGGCCGCCTGCCTGAGTAATACCAAGGTGGTTATTCTGGCCAGCATCATCTCTGGCTCCGTTAGCAGACTGCCAGCGGGGAGGTCGCAAACTGCTCTGCCTGTCCTGTTGCCCAAGAACTGGCTCGCCCACGGTGCCCAGTCCAGGGGGCTTGAAATCGGAGCTGTTTGGGCTGGACCCCTAGGTCGCGTGATGGGGTGTGGGCCCCAGTGCATGCCAATCTGACCACGGGGTAAAATTCCTTCCTGACCCCAAATGTGGTATCGGCCTGACCCTAAGCAGAGGAACAAGTACCACGTCATGCATGAACCCATAGCAACAGGCACTGTGCGCCCTAAATAGCTCACAGACTGGGGCTAGGAGAGAGGGCCGTGGCCCCCACGCAGAGGGGGCAGGAAAGCTTGGTGCCAGCGGGTTCAACTGGCTTGTCTGAGGCTTGACCTGTTGTTGGGACTCTTTGGGGAGGTTATTCCCTACTCTTCCTGCCCATCCCATCGGTGTGCCAGGGGGTCTGCAACTAAGACCCTCCGAGGATGGGCAAGCACTGGAGCAAGCTGTGGCAGCGTCTCCGTGCATTGGGAACGGCTAATTGGGCGCGAGCAGGGAGCTGGCCTAGATGACCTAGTGAGGTCCTTTTCCTACAGGCTGTGGGAGCCTAGCTGAAGACCCCTGGAGACCGCAAGCAACAGGCTTGTGAATGTATTGGAGGCTCCTGCAACGTGGGCCTTATCCTGGTAGAGGAGAGGCTTCGGGCCAAGGTCCCGGGAGGGCTGTCTCGGAGGGCGGCAGCTGAGGATTAGGACCCTGTGCTTTTCATGGTGTAGGGCGCCCTGCCCCGTGTAACGGGCGGCCCCGTGGGGCAGAGCCACAGCGCGTGCTCCACCCGTCCGTCCAGAGACACGTTCCCTGGGCCGCTTCCATGCGCGCGCCGCGCCAGGCGAGCGCAGCCAGGGCCGTCTCGCAGGCTCCTTGCCCTGCCTCGTTCTTGACGATCTTTCCATTCCCCAGGCCCCTTATGATCATTGCAAGTTGGTGACATCACTGGTGGTTGCTATGGGGAAGCCAGGTTGTCCAAAACATGACCCTCTGACCTCATCCCACGAGCGCCAGGAAATGAAGGGTTTTATGGGGCGTCTCTCGCAACGGAGCAGAAACAGCCGGAGCAGGACCCAGGGACGCACAAACAGCTCGCCATCCATCCCGGGCCTCTTAGCGTGCGACTTGGCTGTGGCCTCTCCGGTGGGGGGGAGCAGAGATGTGGCTGGCGGGGGAATGTCTTGGGGTTGATTTATGTCTCCCCGAGCTATTTCTGTGCTGCTGAGCCAGCAGCTTTCCGCCCTTTGGAGAAGCTTGGTGGAAAGACAGGCCCAAGGCTTGAGCCTGGCACGCTGCGACCGGGCGGCTTGAAACGCCTGCCTGAGAGTCTGGGCTTGCTAGGGCGGGGGCAGCCCGGGGGAGTTTGAGCTTGCCCCCAGCACGGATTCCTGCCTCCCGGAGCCAGGGACATAAGCTCATCAGTGCTGCCACGGACTGGACTGGAGCCTAGGTCCATCTTGCCCAGGCTCCTGTGTCGCACGGGGGCAGAAAGCGAGAGAAAACTGGGCCTGACCAGGGCTTTCCCCGCACTGTTCCTCTCTCCCTTGCAGGCTCCAGCGTTTAAAGTCGAGGACACTCCATCTGGGAGGCCGTGCCCCTCATTCCTCTGCTCAATAGCTACTGACAGATGCATTTGTGGAAGAAAGAGGCAACCTCTTTTCAAATCTGGCTACGTTTTCAGCTCCTGCCACGAGCTCCAGCCTTGCATTGCACGCTGGGTGATAAAGAACTGCCTCTTGGCCGCTTTAAACTGGCGGCCTGCTTGTTTCATGTGGGACCCCGTGGCTTGCACCGAGAATGGCGGCGGGCACATCTACATGTGCATCTCACGCTATTTGGCTGTCCTGCGCGGTCAAGTTACTGCTTACACATGCAGGCAGTAAAATTTGCTGCACAGTAAAGCCACAGAGCATGAGTTGCACTTGTAGACGAGCCTACTGTCAATTTACTGCGCAGCAAGTGCACCTGTAGATGGTGACACTTTACTGTGCAGTAGATTCGTTAAAGCAGCTCGTGTAGACACGGACCGTCCGTAATACAGCCCTACTGACTTGCTCTTCGTCAGTTAATGCTGTAAACCCTTCTTGTATCCCCCTTCAAGCACCTCGTTTCTAAACTGAATAGTCTCAATAGACTTGTTGGTCTCTTCTCCTACAGAAGCCCTCCCCTCTTCGTTGCCCTTCTCTAGTTCTTCTAGATCCTTTTGGAGGTGTGGGGGACCAGACCGATAGCTCTGTAAGCTGGCAGGTGTCGGGGGGTGTTGGCACCGGTGTGGACCGGCCACGGGCGCCGTGCTGTAGTGCATCGACAGGTGTGTTGCTCTCACCTGGCCTTGCCTGCGTGAGAAAGCACAGGGGGAGGGAGGATTTTGCAAAGCACCGCTGGAAGTCGCGGAGGCTCCGGCCCCACATCCCGGAGGTGAATCTGCAAACCTCTCCCAGGCTGTGCAAATAAAAGGTGGTAAACAACTCCCCGCCGCGGGGGGGGCTGGCGGGGTGACCGCCCCGTCATGCCATGACAAAAGGAGCATTTATTTAGATAGAACATTGTGCGCGGATTCCTGCTTCTCCGATGTGTTGTTTGGCTGCAGGATGATCTCCCCAAGGGGAGGGCTGGACGTTTGGATCATCTTAAAACCAGGCCAGTTAAAGCACTGAACAACGTCCTGGAAGAACTAGCCTGCCCTGGCCACGGGGACAAACTGGGCCCCCGAGGGGTATCCCATCTTGGAAGGTCTGCAGACCGAGTCATGAAATGCGGGGAGCACGTGACCATGCCCTGTGGCTTCCCACCTCTCAGGTCTGATCCAGGAACCTGCCAGCTCAAGCCGGGATCCCAGGCTTTCTCCACTTTGTATTCACTTCTGGATTTGAGCTGAAGCTGCCCAGTTTTTGCAACCGCTTCACCCTTTGCTTTCCTCCAGGCACTGGAAATGCTGCTTCTCCTGGCGTTTCCACCTGAGAAGCATGGAGCATCTCGTGAGACGCGGGCCACGTGCATTGCGAATCCCAGTCTAGGTACATATGGCGTGGGCCTCATTGTTTGGCGCCTCAGGAGTGCTATGTGCCAGGAGTGGACTGGGAGTTTGGGGAGCGCGCGTGCATATTTGATGCGTCTCTTTAAGTACGTGTGCCGCTGCACCAATGCCTGTGTGTGTTGGAGCAAGTGTGCCTCGAGGGGTTTGCACGTGAGTTCTCTGCCTGCCAGGACAGCACGTGCCTGGCCGGGCAGTTCACCGGGAAGCCGGCGGCTGTGTAGATGGAAAGGATCAGAGCAGCGACGGCTCTGGACCAGCCTTGGAGCATGAAGGAGGTTGGTGTTCGGTCTACAAATCCAGCTGTAGAGTGGAAGTCCTCACCTCTGAGTCCAGCCTTTCCTTCCTTCCTTATGCTTGTTAATCACAGAATCATTGAAAATGAGGGTGGGACGGGACCTCAAAAGGTCACGTTTAGTCCAAGCAGCACCAGCCCCGACTACATCATCCCAGCCAAGGCTTCACCTTAAAAACCGCCGAGATGGAGACTCCACCACCTCTCTGGGGAGCCTGTTCCAGTGTTTTACTACCTTCCTAGGGAGGAAGTTCTTTCTAATATCCAACCTCAACTTCCCTCGCTGCAACGCGAGCCCATTGCTGCTTGTCCTGTCATCTGCCCCCACTGAGAGTCGGCCAGCTCCATCCTCTTTGCAGCCCCCCTTCAGGGCATTGAAGGTTGCTATTCAATCTCCCCTCAGTCTTCTCTTCTCCAGGCTCAATAAGCCCATGTCCCCCAGCCTCTCCTCACCAGTCAATCCCCTCCCTAATCAATCCCCTGCCGGGTGCTGTAGAAATGGAATAACCTCTCCATTTATGCACCCTCTGTCCAGGGGCACAAGGCAAGCTCATGGCATGGAAAGTGCAGGCAGGCAGATATCAACAGGCTTGTTTTGGTCGTGCTCGACTTGAGCCGGTGCCAGCAGCACGGTTGAATTACCTGAGTAAACAGCAGCCTGCGCCTGCACGGGCTCAGAAACTGGCACTTGCTGTGACACGTTCCCAAGATAGCAGCCAGGGGGACAGCCCGCCGCGCAGGGTTGCAGGCTCCCCGTCTTGCCGTGGGCGTTTGAGGGTTAAAAATAGATGCCAGGTTTCGGTTCGTAAATGCGGAGGCAGGGAGAAGAGAGCTGTTTATCACTGTCAGTGTTTTCCCCGGAGACGCAGAAATGAGTCAGATAGAAGACGAGCCCAATTTTGTACATGCCCCGTTTCGCTGGCCACTGCGGTGCTGCTTCCAGCATGAGTCACTGAGTATTGTTTGCAAATGGGACTAGGTGACTTAGGAGCCAAGGGTCCGTTGGCTTCTATTGAGGCTGTGGCTCCTAGGGTGTATGTAGCCTTCCCCTCCTGCTTTGTATCGCCAGCCTGTGTCCGCTAGAGCTTCTTTATCAGCTCCCAGCATCCCCACGACTCAGGGTGGGCAGACGTCAGGGTGGGGAGCTGGGGTCAGCTGCAGTCTAGTTGGCTGGAGCAATGGGAGGGGGCAGTGGCAGGAGCTTGCCCGTCGGTGTTGGCTCTGCAAAAATGCAGCGCTGTTTGTCCCCCACCCCACCCCGTGTGTCTTTGCTGTGACTGCGTGTGGCTCAGGCAGGCAGGTCTGCCCCATGTCTCCAGCCTCAGGGTAGCCCTCCGCTTAGCCGACATGCACAACCAGGGACTACAGAGCTGCCCCCCCAGTGCTTTCAGACACCCCTTGGGTGGCTCTGGAGTTTCCTGAGTAAGACACTCCAGCCTGCTCGAATTCGAGACGTCTCCAGGGCCACCCACCTCTCTGCTAGTGACCGGGGCTGTGCAAGCTGACGGTGGCAGGGGGACAGCACTGAGGGGGGTGGGTCTAGCTTGTGAAAAGCAATTGCTCAAGGATTTCTCTCTCGCCTGAACAGGTCAGCAGGAGGAGGAAAGCTAGTAGTAGCAGCTTAGAGTCTGTAGCACCGAGGGTGGGAGTCTGCTTCTCTCTGCGGCTCTTCTTGCTGTCTCTCGGGCCACTTGGTTGGTCCTTGTTATGCTGTGGATGCTTAACTCTGTGCAGAGAGATGGAGGGCCAGGCGTATACGCAGTTCACGTGCGCGCGTTCCTGAGGGTAAGTCCCAGAGAAAGGGGCGCGGGGGATAAGATGGGTCCATCAGAAAAGTGCTCAGAGCACTTGTCCAGAGGGGTCTGAATCTCGGTCTTCCTCGCTTCTCAACCCGGTGCTCCAGCCACCACCTGTCTGTGTCTTGCCATATAGAATCACAGAAAATGAAGGTTGGCAGGGACCTCGGGAGGTGACATGTAGTCCAACCCCTTGCTCAAAGCAGGACCAGCCCTAAAGAGATCCTCCCAGCCAGAGCTTTATTTAGTTGGGTCTTAAAAACCTCCAAGAATGGAGACTCCACCACTTCTCTGGGGAGCCTGTTCCAGTGCTTCACCACCCTCCTCATCAGAGAGTTTTTGCTAATATCCAACCTCAGCCTCCCTTGCTGCAACCTGAACCCATTGCTGCTTGTTCTGCCATCTGCCCCCACTGAGACCAGCCCAGCTCCGTCCTCTTTTAACCCCGCTGCAGGGAGGTGAAGGCTGCTATTCAATCCCCCCTCTGTCTTCTCTTCTTCAGACTAAATAAGCCCAGTTCCCTTCGCTGGTCCTCAGAAGTCCTGTGCCCCAGCCCCTGAACCATTTTCATTGCCTTCCACTGGACTCTTTCCAATTTGTCCACATCCTTTCTGTAGTGGGGCCCACAGCTGGACCTAGGACTCCAGATGTGGCCTCACCAGTCCTGAATAGAGGGGACGAAGCACTGACTGTCACTCAGAAGGGTATCCTCACTGCCTTTGACCTCCTGGCGCCGCTCCTACCAGTGCAGCCCAGGATGCCATTAGCCTTTTTGGCAACACGGGCACACTGCTGGCTCCTATTCAGCTTCTTGTCCACTGTTGCCCCAGGTCCTTTTCTGCAGAGCTGCTGCTTAGCCAGTCAGTCCCAAGCCCGCACCGGTGCATGGGATTGTTTCATCCTAAGTGCAGGGCTTTGCACTTGTCCTTGATGAACCTCATGAGATTTCTTTTGGTCCAGTCCTCCAGTTTGTTGAGGTCTCTCTGAAACCTGTTGGTCTGTCTGAATCCACGTATGACTCCAGCTCTTGTGATATACTTCTATTACAATATTCATCTATTACCTCCTGTGTGATGCTCACCCCCGAAACAGAGCTGCACAGGCGTCACCGGTTAACAAAGCCGCCCTCCCAGGGCCAAGGGCGAATTCTTATAGACGCAGATATTAAGCCGTGCTCATTTGGAGTTGGGATTTAATCAGCTATTGGAGATGGAGCAGGACAGGGACAAAAAATAAAGTAATCTGCAGACATCACCCCAGGCCGTAGTTGGTGACGTTCAGCCCTGTTGGCTACGGTGTGATGAGACCCACTGAGGCACCAGGGCTGTCCGGTCCTGGAGCCGCCCGGTCTTGGTGAGAAGGCAGAGGGCTCTTGTTAGTCGGGTGAGGGATTCGAAGGACATAATATTTGGAGGGGGACGTTGGTGCTGGTTCAGGCACGCAGGACTCCACAGAGGCATGGCAAGAAACAGCAGGCCCTCCTCCCCGAGGTGATGGACTGAAATACCTTCCCTGGGCAGTAGCTGCGCTCCGCATCCAGGGGGATGCGAATGTTGGATGGAGCTTTCCTGCTGGCTGTGGGTCACTTCCACCGGGCACCGGAGACCTGGTGGCGAAACGGGCCAAGTGCCGCACCGCCCGCTGCTCTGGCCGCATCTCTGGCTGCCCCACGTCTTGCTGCCTGTGGGCCCCCAGCAGAAAGCCACAGGCCATCAGGAGGCAATGACACCTCGCTCTCTGGGTGGTGACGAATGGTTAGCTTTCTTCTTGACTTTGCTGGCCTCTGCGGAGGGTGCAGAGCTGTTTTGTTGCCTGGCCGGGCACGTCGCACATCCTGGCATGCATCATGTTCAGGCCGTTCGTATGGCAAGAAGCTCAGATGTTTCCCCTCTTTTTTCTCCGCCGCCGCCTGAGCTGCTGCTTTGCAGGTTGGATCCACTGCAAAAGGCATGAGCAGCTCCTGGACGAGTAGCCAAAGCCTGGGACTGCTTCCGGCCTTGGGGCAGGGGTTAGGGTAAGCCTGGGAGTATCAGGAGGGCCTAGAACTGGGGCCTCTTGCTGTCTGGGAAAGTGCTATAACCATTAGGCCGTGCTATAAAAAGTGACCACCTCCCATTGCCTTAAACGAGCTGGAGTGCGAATGAGACCCTGGAGTCTGGCTCTGAATCCCGGTCTAGCTTGAGATCCAAGGCAGGGTCCTCTCTCTTTTGGGCTTCTGCCTGGAAATGAAGAGTCCCCTCCCAACGTCCAACCTGCTGAGTGTTGCAGAGCCCAGGTGTAGGTGTCTGCTCTTCCCATGTGAAGGCCAGGGTGCTTAGGCACAGAGCTGGGCTGGATGTCTGACTTCCAGGTATGGAAGCACCCAGCAGAAGTCCTGGCCTGATGTCTCTCTGCAGAGAGAAGATGCTGGTACGTGAAGACCTATGGCGTGAGAGACCAGAGGCGGGGGTTCAGAAGCACCCAAGCACTTTAAGAAGTCTGCAGCCCTTTTGCAAAGCAAGCGACTTCCAGGATGGAGGGTCTGGTCCCCGACTGGTGACTCCCAAACACAGGGGCAGACCTGGAAGGCTAGATCCAGCCTGTTTCAACAGGACCTGAGCAGACAGAGGTGCCCAAGTCACAAGACGTGGCCCTGAATCTCCTGCTCCAGGGGCCTCAGCACCCCAGAAGCAGCCGCACCGACGCATAGCCCTTTGCTCCCGTCTGAGCTGAACTCAGGAGCAATCCAACACTTCGCCCCACAGCAAAGGGGGACACACCAGTGCCTCCTACTCCCTTACAGAATGACGAAGAAACGCCCTGGGACACGGGACCCATAGACCCCAAACCTGTCAAATATGCCTGGATCTCCCCTCGGGCACCTTGCCCTGATTTTGGAGCCAGGCACTTCGTTGTTATGAAGCCTGAAGCCTGGAGGGGAGGCAGCGTGGTGGCTAATTTGCTGTAGGGTCCCTCCTGCACAGGGGTTTAGGCACTGGCAGAGGCAGATGCATGCTTTGGGGGCTCTTCATGGGGATGGGCACCTGGGTACCCAGTGCTAGGCATTGCCTGCCATTCGGAGAGCTGCAGGCCGGCGAAACGAGGGCAGTTTCCCCTGCAGCTCATAACTAGCGGGAGGAAGCCTTTTGCGGTGACAGCAAGCGGCTTTCCTGTTTGACTCACACCTGACAGCCCTGCTGAATAAGTCCGGGGCTCGGGCACCCACACCAGCTGAATGGGGCTGTTTACAACGCGAGCGCCTGGGATTCCCAGAAAGAGGCTCAGACCGGACATCCTGCTGCGAAACACCCCGGGCTGGTGTCATCAGCTAAAAATAACAGCAGAGCACAGTCGCCAAACAAACAGCGAGAGCAAATAGCGCCACGCTCACGTGCGCGCCATTAGCAGAGGACCAGGGCCTGCGGGCACCGGTCTCCTCACATGACACGGTTCAGGGCTACAAGAACCCGTCGGGGAGGCCAGGGAGATGGCTTTATCTCCTTTAAAAAAAAAAAAATCAAATGCAAATAAATCTGATCCTGACCAAAAGCAGGGACACGTTCATCTGGAGAACGTGACGCACCACAGCAGGTGCCTGGGAGCCTGTGCCCACTGCTACAGCCCCCGGGGAAGACAAGCTGCCTTACGAGCCACTGGACCTCCAGGGCGCTCTGGCCTCCCAGCCCTGGGTTGCGTTAGGACCACTCGGCCTGTTTGGGCAATGGTGTGAGCTGGATCCTAGGAGCTGGGGTTTGCATCCGTGGCTGTTTCATCCCCTGAATGGGTGGATGGCACGTCTGTGAGCATGTGGGCAGGGTGCTGGCACTTCAGATCAGAGCACATGAGGGTGGGAAGGGAGCTCAGGAAGTCACACCTAGTCCACCCCCCTGCTGCAAGCAGGACCAGCCCCAACTAGATCATCCCAGCCAAGGCTGTGTCTACCCGGGTCTTCAAAACCGCCAAGGATGGAGAGTCCACCGCCTCTCTGGGGAGCCTGTTCCAGTGCTTCACCACCCTCCTTGGGATTGAGTTCCTCCTAATATCCAACCTCAACTTCCCTTGCTGCAACTTGAGCCCATTGCTCCTTGTGTCATCTGCCCCCACTGGGAACAGCCCAGCTCCATCCTCTTTGCAGCCCCCCTGCAGGGTGGTGAAGGCTGCTATGCAATCCCTCCTTGGTCTTCTCTTCTCCAGGCTAAATCAGCCCAGCTCCCTCAGCCTCTTCCCACAACTCACATGTCCCGGCTCTCAAACCATGTTCGCTGCCATTCACTGGTCTGTCCAAAGTGTCCACATCCTTTCTGTAGCAGGGGGCCCAAAACTGGGCACAGGACTCCAGATGTGGCTTCCCCAGTCCTGTGCCGAATAGAGTGAAGTGCTTCTTCCCAGTGCCAAATACAGGAGAAGAATGCCAGTGCAGCCCAGGATGCCCTTGGCCTTCTTTGCAACAAGGGCACGCTGTTGGATCCTATTCAACGTACTGTCCCTGTGGGCAGTGAGATCCAGTAAGCCCAGCTCCTGTCTTTCAGGCCAAGCTATGGCCTCACCCTCACCCGCCTTGTGATTGCACAGCATTGGAAACCCCCCTCTCCCCACTATGGTTGGCAAGAGATGAGACAATACCTGAGGTATTATCCCAGGGGAAAGGATGGTCCTGATACTGCCCGAGCCCTAAGGAGAGCAGCCCACAGAGCAGCGCCCCCCCACCGATGCCCGTGGCTGCCTCTGCTGCTGATTGCAGCATCAATGGACAAAAAACCAACTAGGTTGGTGGTTGGCTTTGCCCTTTCTTCCTTGCAGTTTGGAGCAGCCGGTGTGCTTGGGCACACTGCGTGGAGAACCATGGGCATTGCCAGGCTAGGAACAATCCTCTCAATAGCCTGGCTCACCCACAGGCCTTCCCCCGTGGCTTTAGGTTGCTATTCAAGCTCCCTGTACACGGGTGCACACGCCCTTGTTCATGGGTCTTCCCACTGGTCCAGAAATGTAGCAGTGGGAGGACATTGGCCACTAACACTGCCCTGCACAAAGAGGTTGGGCCCAGCCAGGCTGCTATCCCATAGCTGGATTGGGCCCATGGATGGGATGCAGCCCGCGGATGGATTTGGCACTGCTTGTCTGGTCCACTGGGCACTGCTGCCCTCGAATGTGCAAGCGTGGGGCAGTCTGGTTTCAGAGGACATTTGTTTCTACCCCAAGAGGTCAGGGCTTGGTTTACGTGGCATTGCATTAGACCGACTGTGTGTCATTGGAGTCCCTGAAGCAGAGATTTTTGGCCCCATCTTTCATATCATCTTTATGTATGAGCCAGTACCTGCCCTTAGTGACACCTCTCCCATCACAGCAGCTACTTGCATTATCCACTTGTCCAGTCCACTTGACTTTGTCTCCCCACCATCTTATAGCAGGGTGCTCCGGAGATGAACTCTGGGCTGAGTACAGGAGGGTTTTCTTTGAAGCCAGCCCCCAAAAGATGGCTAATTTGATGAGGCTGTTTGGAGCAGTCAGGGGTGAGCCTGTGCCTTGTGTGGCTGGCGGACACTAGGAAGGCGTTAACGGCGATTGCGAGTGCTCACGGATGGGTAACAAGGATGGGGGATGGAAGGAGATGAGAATTATTTATGGAGGGACCTAAATAGCCCTCTTTGAGGGCCCAATGGCAGGTGGCTAAAGCAGGGTGGCATCACAACCTCGTGCATGTTGCAGCTTCCCCCGGGGCCAGGTCCAGGGAACTTAAGTTGCTCCCAAACGCCCTTTTTGATGCAAGCTTGGAAGAAAAGCTAGAAGTAAATGCAGGTGAGGAGAGTGTGATATGGAAAAGCCCTGGCTGCACAGAGTCTAGAGGGAATGAAGGAGAAAGTAATACAGACATCTGATCGTCCAAAGACACAGAAGCCCTCCCTGACTCCATTAACTTAATTAGCAGAGGGGCAGGCCTGCGGGCAACTACTAAAAACTGGCTCGATAGGAGCTCAACAGGGCATTAAGACCGATGTCAGCCCCTGGGATGGGCAGTGCCCAGGCAGTAGGGGCTAGGAGTCAGTAGATCATTGAGGGGCAGGTGCCCACTGTTGTCCTGGCATTTCAAATGCAACATGGGCACTGATGGAAGCAAGCTCTGGTGACAGCAGCGGTCTGGTGACAACTGCTCTGTTATCAGGTGTCTGTTATAGATGGGGGGGCTCTGGGCTCGTTCTCCGGGTGTGTGCCCTGGACCATTTGCAGTGAGAAGATGTGTTGGAGGACTTGGATCTAGGGGGTTGGAGAGGTTTGCTGGGTTTGGGTCTCCCTATGCACACTGTGGGCCAGTCAGGCGCGGTTTGGATGGCAGACTCTGGTTTTGCAATGGGGTGATGGCAGTGGGGCTGGATGAGTGGCATGGTATCAGCACCTAGTTTGGGCCCCGTGCTACCCTGGGCCAGCCCTACGCACCCGATGTAGCGTGCGGGACTGGACTCCCTTACAGATCTGGAGATTTAGGAACAGGGGAGCTGCAGTTAATGGTGCCACCATTACCCTGCCATCAAATTGGTGGACCAGATGACACGGTTCTGTGGGCTGGATTTGGCCCATGGGCCAGGGATTGAGCTTCCCTGGGTTGTATAATGCAGACAGACAGCAGGAACAAGAGCAGAGTACAAGAGTGGGCATATCCTTCTGTGGCAGCGCGGGCCGTGTCTCATCCACCTTCCTTCTGTCTGTGGGGGCGGTGGCTATCTTGTGAGATGGTGCCCACGCCGCACGGTACGGGTGGCATGCACAGGCAGTGCTCCAGCTCCCGGAGACTCGGTTTTGGGTCTCTCTTACTTCACCCAAAAGGCGAGCAGCTGGGACTGAGAGTCCGTCCTGGTGCTTGGTGGATAGAAGCGTGATGGCAGGCCATTTTATTTTGTGAGCGTGTTGAGCAGAAGATGACGTGGGGTGTTGCTGGAAGGCGCCGGGCCAAATCCTGCACCCTTTTGCTCTCTCCAGCAAAAACGTGGGTGCTCTGGTTCTCTTTGGCACTGCTGTCTGTGGGGGCCGCAGAGGAGGACCGCCTCGGCGTGCTCCGTCTCAGCTGCCGCGCTGCGAGGGAGCAACACGAGCTTGGTGGGAGCTCCCAGCCCCTTGCACATCTGCTCTCTACCGGCACCGGCGTGGAGAAATGGGCTGGCAGGAAGCAGCAAAGATGAGAGAGGAAAGGGCCTCCCAGGCACATTGAGAGATGCTGGATGGAGATTTGGCAGTCCCTGGCTCTGCTCCAGATTGCAAGACCCACCGTTCTTCAGGGACCTCGTGCTGGGGTGGGGACATCCAGACTGCTTGCTCCCCTGGGTCTCTGCTGGGCTCCAGGAGAGGGGCGAGTGAACCACTAGACCCCAGCCTGAATTTCCAAGCCCCTTAGACCAGGACTCTCCCCTCCTGCCTGTGTGCTGTGAAGCTGTTGCTCAAACAGATAACCCCCTAGTCCAGGCCAGTTTTATTCCACCTGTTAAGCACCAAGTGCGCATGGGCACCTTGGTGCCATCCTCCCTATATACCCAAAAAGTGAGTTGGCTGGGCCCAGTTGCTGCCAGCCGGGCACGTGCCTGGGTACTAAGGCTATAACAACCATGTGTTACATGCCTAGGGGAGTGAATTACTAGTTTGGTGCCCAAAAGGTGGAGCAGGCCCTGTGCCTCTCCTCTACAAGCACCCCCTCACTGCAAAAGCCCTCTCCTCCCTGCATGGGTTTATTTAGGACCCCTTAGAGCAGCAGAAGCTGTCAGGGGGCACGGGGGGGTCGTGTTTGTATTTTCTTTTGCAGCTACTCCAAAACACCTGCGGCCGCACAGTGCAGTGCCAGCACTTTCCAGCGGGCCGGCTCGAGCTTGGAGCGCAGAGCGAAAGGATGCGAGATAAACCCACTCGCGCTGGGGAGGGAGCCGGGGTCAGGTGCCGTCATTCTGAAACCGAGCATGGAAATTACACCCAGAGGCAGGCAGGGAGAGCGCGGGGCTGAGGCTCCCAGCAGCGCGCGCTGCCGACCACACGAAAGGCTCTGCCGTGCCTGAGCAGGGTGAGATGCACCGGGGGAAGAGAGAGGCGGCAATTTGAGGGGGACCAAAGGGTACGGTTCTGCAGGCCGGCCAGACAGATGAGCACAGGCGGCAAAGGTAACAGCAAACGCCTCTGTCCCTTCACCTGCGTGTCCCACCCCCCCGCCGCCCCAGCAAGCTCCTGAGCATCTCTTAGCCTGCCTGGAGGGTCTCGGCATGGAGGCTGCCAGCAATGATCTGCCCTGGCTTTTGCAACCCATGCGGGGGATGTGGGCTGGATGGTGTTCTCTCTGCTATTGCCACTGATGTGAGCAGAGTTGAAAGCTGGGGGTGCTTGTTTCCTGCGTGTTTACCACTAACCTAGCTCACAGCTCGGCTGGGCGGCGCTGAATCAGCGAGGGATGGGGCGCCTGGGTCCCACGGAGGGGCTCGGGAGTCTGCCTGCCTCTCTGGCAGGTGGGTGTGGAGAGCCAGATCCTAAAACCAGCGGCTGCCGCGAGTGCTGGGCCTAGCTGGAGTCTGCTTTGGTGCGTGGCTATAGTCTCGGTGCCCTCCGTGACGGGGTGTTGTCTAGCAGGCAGGGAGCCTGGGTCTGGACCGGCCACATCCTACCCAGTGCTCCCTCTGGAAAGCCCAGATACTGCCCCTCCATCCTGCCCAGATGCCTGCCTTTCCCCCCTGGATGTGACGGGCGGCGGTACGGGACTCTCCGGTGCCGCGTGTCAGGCCAGGGCTGGCCCCTCGGAGCAGGAAATTCCAAGCCACGCGTTCCCCTGAGGTTCGCCCCGTTGGTATCACAGCTCCCAGGACGCCGGCATGGTTGTCAGCACTGGAAGCTGCTGATCGGGCAGAGAAGGGTTAAAGCCCGGAGGCTAGAGGAGCGTGCTAACTAGGCAGGTTATCTGATTACAAAGGTAACCAGGTTCCTAAGGCCCTGGGTATCAACCTGCACCAGCCTGGCCTAGATCGGGCCAGGAAACCAATGCCATTTCCTTGCCCGCTTTGTCAGCTGGTTGCATGCGAACCTGCTCTGCACCCAGCTCTCCTCCCCCACCTGGTGTGAGCTCGCTCCTAGACCCACTCGGCATGCTCTGGCTTCCCCTCCCACCCCTGCCCCTTGCCCCTGCTGCCCTCCCAATCTCCCCCATGCCCCCAGATCCACCCCAAGATGCTCTGTCCTGGACACCAGGTGCGTCTGTCTCCCCACTGAGGCCAGAGGTGCAGCGAGCCAGGGCAGGGCAGGAGCAAGGGCTTCCCCATGGGGCAAAACACCCAGCTGACACTCGAAGAGGCAGAGGAAACCGGAGAGCAGGCCCTCACTGCTCTGCAACCCACGTGCAGTCTGTGTCCCCCACCCCGCTGTTACCTGGAGTGGGTAGGACGAGGCGGTGGGATGCTGCCCTGTTCTGCGTAAGCCCTGGGCCGTCACCGGTGATGGGCTCTGGGCAGAGGAGGGAGGCTAGCGCCTGACTGCATGGAGCCGGCTGGGCCGGGAAGACGAGCAGCAATTTATTTTTTTCCATCGGCTGCCCCACGCCAAAAGCACTTGGCCAATTTCTTCCCCTTTGAGGTAGGAGAGACGTCGTCCCCAAACGGTCGAGGGGGCGTACGTTGGCGCATGTGTAAAGGGATTGAAAACACCATGGGCTAGTAGGGCTGGTAAGGCCCTTTGGGGGTCACCTCGAGCCTAGATGTCTGCTCAGGGCAGGATCAGGCCTGATTAAACCCTCGCAGCCAAGCGTCTGGGGTCACCCCTGGGTGTGAACTGCCTTGTCCTGGACGCTCCCAGAGCTCAGGATTGGGACCCTCACCATGCTGGGGTGGCTGCTCCAGTTTTATTGCCCTTTCACCTGGGAGCAGAGGAAGAGTGTGGGGGTGGGCTCTCCTCCCCCTGCCCAGGCCTGCTCCCCAGAGCACCGTGGGATGAGCAAGCCAAGTGCAGCATCGCAGGCTGGGCTCAGGGGAAGATTTGTCCCCGCACCCCAGGTAGCTAGGTTTGGGGTAGAGGGCTCTGCATCACCTCCTGAGCTGCCTCGGCCCCAGGCCAGGCCAGGCGAAGGCTCTGGAGCTGCAGCCAGTAATGCTTCCAAGTGTGAAATGGAAAAACTGGATCAGTTTGAGTGGAGCAAACCCCTGTCTTCGGAAAACCAGCCAGAGCCTCCACAGCCGGGCTGCTCTCAGCTCTGGGGCTCCTGCCTCCCTCTCTCTGCCAGGCAGGGGGGCTTCACCGGCACCCAACGGTGCAGCCACAGAAGTTGCCCCCCAGCTGCATCTCTGCCAGGAGCTGGTTGCCCTGCAGCTGGGCACGGGGAGTGGGGACAGGGCTCAGGAAGCTGCACGGGACCCGTTGAATGAGCCAGGATTTTCGCCGGATGGATCTTGGTGCCGAGACAGCTGTGCTGGACACGTCGGTATCACGCTGCAGGTGCTGACCCTCCTGGGGAAGCTGGCCCATGTGGGGAAACTGAGGCATGGAGCCATTTGCTCAAGCGGCTGAGAGGCTGAGGCAGGATTTGTACACGGGAGACCAGGTGTGTGACTCCTTTCCCATCCGCTGCTGGGCTCCTAGCAGCTGGCTCAGCCCTCTGGACATTAGGCTGGTCCCTGTCCCAGGTGTGATGGGCTCTCTCGGGCTGCCCATTTCCCTGGCTGGCTCTTCCTCTGGTGGTAGTTTTCCAAGCAGTCACTAGTTTTGGAGGATATGTTGCTCTGAGATCGTCACGGCTGTTTGGGAGCCAGGGCTTCTCAAGCGCTGAACCCACAGCTCCCGCTAGTTTAGGAGACGGGTGGGTTGCCTTGTACATCCTGGATGTTCGCTCTCTTTCCTTGCTGCCTTTTAGCTGCTCAGGCACAAAGGATGTGTCTCGGTGCCTCTGGGCTGAGGCCGCATCTTGAGATGAGGAGGCTCTTGCTGATTTGCAAGGCGGGGTTTGCTCGGTGCTGCTACCGCCACTGCTTTTCTGCGCTGCTCCATCATTCCTTGGCGCTGCTTCCATAGGTGCAGGGTGATGTTGGTGTCTAGGAGGACCGTGGGGAGGTGGCTACAGGCAGCGCTTTAAATCCACAAACCCTTGGTAATGGGCCAAAGAGCTCTGCGGTGCCAGAGTTGGGGCCGTGGCTGGTTTCTTGGTCCTTCGGCCAAAGGAGGTATGTTACAAGCAGCAGCTGCTAGAGGTATTCACCACTGGTGCATTTTAGCAGGTAGATGTGGTTTCACTTGGCATGGTGGGGGGCAGCCAGGGGAGGTTGTGGTACCTGTAATGGCCCTGAAGCCTTGTTGGAAGAGTCCCAAGCTGGCATGGCTGGCATGCCCGTGGAAATCCTCCGTCCGTCTGGGGTTTGCCAGGCTGTGAAGGGCAGGCTGCTGGGGGAAGGCAATAAAAGTAAGTCGAGAGTTTCCAGGCCCGCAGCGCAGCCACGACTTGAAGTGAAGCGTCTGTGCCCGACTGGGCTGCCGGCTCGATGGGGCTGTCAGGGTGACGTGATCCCTTCCATGTCACCCGGCTCAGCGGCTGAGGAGCTCTGTGCTGCTGGGCCCCAGGGAGCAGGTGCTAGCACTGGCCTTGGACCTTGGCCCCCAGGGTGGGTGGGTGAGATTGGTAGCCCGCCGGCTGGAGAGATTTATCAGTGCATTTGTGTTTGCTGGGTCTCCTTGAAGGAGGTGGGGAAAGCATCCGCCTCTCCCTACCTGGCAGAGCTGCTCGGTGGCTCTCGGGGCCTGGGCATAGCACGCCGGCTACCGGCTGGCATTCGACATGGCTCATGGAAAGTGCTCGGCTTTGGCTATGCTGTGCGCGTGCCCCAAAGAAAGAGCCGGGGCCATTTCCCTTCAGGGAACATGAGCTCATGTTGAGGGGGAGAAGCAGAGTCTCTCTGGGACAGGCTGCTTGTGCATGGCCGTGTCGGGGCCCTTTTGTGTGCGCCTGGGACGCTGTGTCTGCAAACATGTATGCATCCGTGCTCGTGCGTGTCTGCACACACATGCATGTGTCTGCGTGCATCTGTTTCTATGCTGGTATCTATCTGCCTATAAGGGAATTTGATCATAGTCTTCAAAACCCTGAAGGGCGATGACGGAGAGGATGGAGACGGGCTTTCCTCTGTAGCTGTAAGGGGACAGGCCTAGGAGCAAATGGACTCGAGCTGCAGCAGGGGGAATTGAGGTTGGAGATAAGCAGGAACGTGCTGACTCGAGGGGGGTCAGACATGGGAACAGGCTGCCCAGAGGGGTTGGGGAATGTCCATCCTTGGAGGTTTTGGAGGCACCCATGCGGTTGGGATGGTTTGGGCAGGGCTGATCCTGCATTGCACAGGGGGCTGGGCCAGACAGGACCTTGCGAGGACCCTTTTGGCCCGACTTTCTTATGATTCTAGGTTGTTTCCTTCAGCTCCGCCAACCTTGTGTGAATGCTTTGCCAGAAGTGGGATGTTGAGGGTCAGGACGCCTGGGTTCGCTCCTAGCCCTAAGGGGGCCGCGTGGCTGGGTGTTTGCAGCACTGGCTACAGGCTTGCACCTGCAGCACGAGGGAGGCAGCTAGTGATCCCTAGATCTCGGCCCCCGGGGCGGGGGGAGCTCAAGTGGCAATTAGTACCCCGTGGCAGAAGTTAAGTGACAAAATATCCTCTCCAGGCAGCCTTTGATGAGCTGAGCCTGAAACCTGAACTCGCTGCTGCTCATTGCATTGTGAACGGAGGGATTATTTATCGCAGGGGTGGCGCGCAGCGGATTTGGGGAAGGGGCAGGCAGCATGGTGGTGGAAAGGGCAGGGGGCAGAGCAGGATATCAGGCAGGGGGCACAAGGCAGGGAGCAAAAAGCAGAGCGGTCGATTAAATGGGGAGCAGGAAGCAGACCAGCCGAGCAGTCACGGGGCACAGAAAGCAGAGCAGCAGATCAGATGTGGAGCACAAAGCGGGGAGCAGACAGCAGAGCAGCAGATTGGGCAGGGAGTACAGGGCAGGGAACAGGACGCAGAGCAGCACGGGGCGGGAGTATTTCCAAGCCGTCAGCCCCTCAGCTCCTGGCAGCCCCGGGCGGCAGGAACATGAGCTCCCTGCGGGGCGAGCGCATGCTTTGTTCCACCGAGGGTTGTTTCTGTTTATGAAAATAGATTTCTGCCGGCAATTCTTTCTCTATCTGGATACGGCCCCCTCTCCCTGTTGTAAGAGGAAATAAGCAATTTATAGGCACGCAGGCAAGGAAGGAGGGGGGAAACATTTTCCAAACATCCTCTGGCCTGCCAAGCAGGGTCTCCATGGAGCAGGCTGGCCCGAGTCCCTGGATGGAGGGCAGCCAGCATGGGTCTGCGGAGGATGGGACGCAGACATGCCTCAAGGGCTCCCCACGTGGCATCATGCGTGAGGGCTGCTGTTTTGCTGAGCAGTCAGTGTTTGCTGCGAAAGGTGCTGGGCTGAGACATCCCAGGCAGCTCTGGAAATGGCCCAGGGGAGATGGGTTGCAGCTGGGTGAACAAAGCGGGGAAGCCCACTCCATAGCTCAGTGATTCTCAACCGGGGTGTCGCAGCATCCCGGGGTGCCTTGAGAGCCTTTGAAGGCTGTCACATGGTGTTAGCACCGCCAGGTACGCTGCAATGATCTCAGGTTGCAGCAAGGGAAGTTGAGGAAGAACTTTCTCACGGGGAGAGGAGCGAAGCACTGGACCAGGCTCCCCAGGGAGGTGGTGGACTCTCCATCCTTGGAGGTTTTAAAGATGAAGCCTTGGCTGGATGATGTAGTTGGGGCTGGTCCTGCTTGGAGCAGGGGGTTGGACTAGATGGGACCTCCTGCAGTCCCTTCCAGCCCTCGTGCTCTCCAATTCATGCCATCAGTGCACAAGGCAAGGAGTTCCTAGGGTGATGTCTTCCAATGGGCCAGCTCCCTCGCTGGGATAATGTTAGGCCAGCTTTTAAATGCTAGGCTTTGTTCACTGGTGCAGGTCATGGATTTGCCATGGTCAGCAGCAGGTACTGGTGTCTTCACACAATAAACCCAGGGTTGTCGCATTGTTTTGAAAACTGTGGATTCCTTTCTGCCCTGCTGTGGCCTCCTTGAGGTCTTTCATAGGATCACAGGCCATGAGGGTTGGAAGGGACCTCAGGAGGTCACATCTAATCCAACCCCCTGCTCCAAGCCCCAACTACGTCATCCCAGCCAAAGTTTTGTTTACCTGGGTCTAAAAACCTCCAAGGATGGAGATGCCACCACCCCTCTGGGTAACCCGGGCCAATGCTTCACCGTCCTCCTGGTGAGAAAGTTCTTCCTAATATCTAACTTCAACGTCCCTTGCTGCAACGTGAGCCCATTGCTCCTTGCTCTGTCGTCTCCCGCACTGACAACAGTCCAGCTCCGCAGAAGAACTGGGTGTTGGCTGCAGCCCAGGCCGGGGATGGGACTGGGCTGGGCCAGCGCTCCTGCTGCTGGACGGCCCTGGCTAGAGGGTCTTGCCCCTTCACTCAGGGTTCGACTGATGCTAGATCTGGGGTGAGGAAGGCATTTGACCCTGTGGTCAGACTAGAACAAAGTGGGGGGGTTTACCTGCACTCTAAAAAACCAGTGCACACAAAGAGCTGGTAAAACCGTGGCTGGGACGATGTAGTTGGAGCAGCAGGCTGGACTAGATGTGACCTCCAGAACATCCTTCCAACCCTCATTTTCGATGCTTTTATGATTTTCCAATGGGGAACTCAAGTCTAACAAGCATGAGAACCGCTGCCATAGCCGTTCTTCTTATCACAGAGACCTTCTGGCATCCCCGCCCCAGGGAGAGGGGTGTACTTGCCAGGGTTATATGGGGCGGCTGTATGGACCAGCCAGGTGCCGGGGCCTGGGTTGGTCCCTTGGCCGTTTAGCCGGCAGGGGGCAGGCAACACAGCGCTGCGGCCGGGGCTGGCTCCAGGGCACGGGGCCAATTCAAATTGGAGCTCAGAGGCCTCCTTGGTCCTTTCCCGGCCCATTGTTGTGGTTTGACAATCACATTTTCCTGTTTTGAAAACACAGGTTTTTTTCTCCCCCCGCCCCGGTGGCTGTGGCCAGGGTGACGATGGGGAAGCTGACGCCATGGGGAAAGAGTGAGCCAGGCCTGCCCGGTGGCTGCCGGGTGCAACCCGCCTTCTGCCACCCCGAGCGGGCGGGTGAGAATGGCAGGAGCGTGGATCTGGAGGGCTGGCTCCTTTTTCATGGCTGCGGCTGCGGCTTCCCGATCAGCGAAGGCCAGGACAGAGGTGCCTCTGTCACTCCCCTGGCCCACGGGGTGGTGCAAAGCCCAGCCTTGGGGCTGGTGAGTGGCCTTTAATGAAAAAGCAAACAAACGCGAAGCCTCAGGAATCAAGCTGCTTGGGAAAGGACTGCAGTGCCACCCAGCTGCTGAGAGTTTGAGCTCTGGAGTGAGAGAGCAGCCTCCCGGGGTAGCTGAAGGCATGCGAGGGTCATAGGTGCCTGGGGAGCAGAGAGGGGTGTCCCAGGGGAGCCAGGCTGCACCTCTGCAGCTGGGGGAAGTTTGCAGTGCCTTGTGAGATGCCCTTTGGATTTTGAATGGTTACCCCTTTCATTCTGCCAGCACACTTGCCACGCGTGGATCTGCATGCACACACGTGTATGTGCATGTGCGTAGGCACGTCTCTTAAGACGCACCTGTTTTCTGGAGGGTCTTTTCCGGCTGCCCCCAGACTGCAGCACTGACACGTTGCCACCCCGCAGCCCGTGGAGCTGAGCTGCTGCAGCCTCTGTGTGGCACTGTCTGCTCTGTTCCTCTTGTCTTTCCTCGCTCCCCGGGGAGGGCAAGTCTGGCTGATTAACCCTGCACAAGGCTTCAGTTCAGAATAGAGCGTGTCGGTCTCTCGGGTGCCTCTACAGGGCCAGGAGACCCAGGCCCAGGCCTTGGAGAAGGTATGCAATGCAAAGGCTTGATGGAGAGCAGGAACCGTCCTTTTTCCATAGGGTGGTTTGGGCAGCGCTGATCCTGGCTCAAGCAGGGGTTGGACTAGATGTCACCTCCTTCCAGCCGGGGCTGATTCTCTTCTCCCAGCTGCCCACACTTGTGAGCCCCATGGCATGGCTTGTTGAAAGGACGCCCGGCTTGGCATGCAGCACTGCCCTAGGTCCCCGCTGAGAGCTGCTGTTCCAGCCCAGCTTGCTGAGCATTGCCCAATGCAGGGCGTGAGCCGCTGCTCTGGCTTCTCCCATCTTGCCCATCAGCAAAT
This sequence comes from Caiman crocodilus, assembly GCA_030014935.1. Taxonomy (NCBI): domain Eukaryota; kingdom Metazoa; phylum Chordata; order Crocodylia; family Alligatoridae; genus Caiman; species Caiman crocodilus. The sequence continues at coordinate 1,132,925 of JAGPOW010002799.1, forward strand.
CAAGAGCATTGCATGCTTCTGCTCACGTCAACGCCGCTACCTGCCTGGCAGGCTGGCCACCCCCTCCACCTCCCAGCTGCCTGCTAAGGTCACCGCGGTCGTGGGAGAGCATGGACCCAGCCCAGGGACCGTGTGATTCAAACCTGGCTGAGGGCGCGCTTTGCATGGCTGTGCACCCCAGGGAGGAATGAGTCGCCCTCTCCCATCCTGAGGAGACAGGGGAGCCCTACTAGAGAGTGCACGGGCCAAGGGGGACATCTCTGATCGCTGCCAGCCCCGCATTAGCCTCTGTGCATGGCTCAGTGCGTGTGTAACAGTTCTGCCCACTGCTTAGCAGGACAGGGGGTGCAATGCCAGGGCTCTCGGCCCTGATGGAGCAAAAGCATTTGCAAAAGAACGTGGACAAACCGGATTGTGTCTCTTCAAGGGCTCCCACAGCCAGGGCTTTGCCTTGCTTTGCATGGGCCCCTGTTCCTATCCCAATCTGCAGAGGCCCCTGGAGATGGAGACGCGAGCGGGGAGCATCAGAGGTTTATTCGGGGTGATGCTGCACCAGAGGAGCAGGGCCAGCCCCTGCCTCTGCTGTAGCTTGTCCCCCAAGCAGAGACTTGCTACCCTGGTGCCTCCTTCCACCATGCTACCTATGGGATGCAGCCTCATCCCCTTTGCCTACTGGCCTTGCTCCGGGCAGCTGTTGAGTGCCACGTGGCCATGGTGGGGGCAGGTGAGGCTTCCCCCAGGGCCAGCAAACGTCTAGGTGGAGGAAGTCCTCCGATAGATCTCACACTCTCCAGCACCCCAGGGAGGCATTAGACCCCCAAAGGGGCCAGAGCTGCTTTTAGAAGGAGGTGCATGAGATGATATTTGCCTGTAGCACCTGGAGACCCAGGCTGGGCCGGGTGCCCCTTGGCACTGAGCTGCCGGGCTGTGCTGATCCTTGCAAAGATCAAAGCCTGCAGGGGCTGGCTGCTCTGCAGACTCTGACCGAGGTGAGGACTTTTACCCTTTCCTCACCCTCTCTGTCTCCAGCCAGCCCTCACCTCATAGTGCGCTGTGACACCATGCCCTGGGCTCCAGTCGCCAGGCCAGGCCGGCAGCGGGGCAAACTTGTCGTTGGAAAAAGGAGGGTGTGGACCCTGCATGGCTGGAGTCTCTGGGGACACGGAGGATGAGGCTGGAAGGGATTGCCCAGGGGCACTGCTGAGAGTGGGGCCCTGGATGACCTACCCCGCATGCGCCCACCCCTCCCGTCCCTGCCCATGCAGGCAGCAGGTGTGCTGCAGGCTGCAGAAAGGCCAAGCTCCACCCCAGAAGCAGCCGCATTTCTAAGTGGGCGGTGCTCTCCAGCCACACATTGGTGGCTGAGCACACCTCGGCCCAGGGCACTGGGGTTGTCGGAGTCGGAGCCAGAGCTTGGGATGCCCTCGGGCGTATTCCCACATTTCCTGGATGCCTCCCCTTCCCAGAGCCCATGTGCCTGGGCGGGCCCTGGCACAGCCTGCTGCTTCCGAAACATCCTGCCGATCAGTCAGGACTTGAGTGGGGAATCCCTGCCCCCACTTCCCATGCCGACAGTGAGCAAGACCTTTGCCCCCCCATGCCCGCTTCAGCTCCAGCTCCCCCCAGTCCCCAGCCGGCAACAGGGACTTTGCAGGGAGCACCCTTGCTCCGAGCTCCACGAAGGGCAGCGGTGGGGGTGGGCCCGGCCAGCCTCTGGTTTTCCTCTTCATGCATCGGCAGCCTGGAGCTTGCACAACGCAGGGGCGTGAATCACTTCCAGCTCCTGGAGTCAAACTGCGCATTTCTTTCCCAACTGGCCCATGACGGCTGTACACGCAGTCCCTGTGCTTGGCACCTCGTGCAGCTCCCGGGGACCTCTCCACAGCCTCGATGCAAGGAGAAGCTTTGGTTTCTGTTGCTAGAAGGGGTCTTGGTGCAATCCCTGCTTCCTAGCTAACTGTGAGTGGCATCTAGCCAAGAGGATGCCCCCCGCTTTCATCTCCAGGGCTCTGCAGGCTCTTAGCCGCATTGCTGTTCATCCCCATTGCTCTGATATCCCGTGAGGAGCCAGCCCTTCCTATTAGACGCGGATGCCCACTGCAGTGAGAGAGGCTTGTGGGGCATGTGGCCTCATGGCCGTGGAGAGCAGTTGGCCAGGGATGCTTTACACAGGGCCTGGCCTTTTCTAGCACTTCAGCCCCCAGGTGTTTGGGGGTTGAGGGCAGAGGAGAGAGAAGCTGAGGCCTGTGTGGGTTTGCTGGAGGCTGCCCAGCGTTGGTGGGGTGCAGGGACCCTGCTGCAAGGTGCAATCTCGGGATGCAGCAGGCTTCTCTCCCCCGAGGAAGGGGCTGCATCCGGCCGACCCTAGACTTGGAGGAAGAAGTCGGCTACGTCCCGGCCTCAAGCCCCAAGCCGGAGATACTGCCCCAGAGTCGGGCGAAGCTCCCGGCTCTGCGCCCGTCCCACCGCTGGATCGGTTCCCGGCGTCTCCTGGGGAATGGCTTTGCAGAAGGGGAGGATTTCTCGCCAGGCGAACGCAGACGGGCTTCGGCTTCGTGCTGCCTTTGCCTGTCGCCGGGCCTTCGGGCCACGAGCTCAGCGGCGAGCGGCTGCAGCAGGGACGGGGGCTCGTCCGGGTTTCTCCCGCCCCTCCTGGAGGGCCCCAAACCCTCCCTGTCTTTGGCTCCACATTACTAATATGCAAATCGAGCTCAGCCGGGGGCCGCTGGCGCTAACATTGTGTAGTTATTGACTGTTCTCCGAATGAACCGTTAGTCATAAAAAACGTTACCATGGCAATTTTCCTGTTGTTTAGGCCCTAACAGAGCCGGGCAGACCGGGCTCCTCCGTGCATTCCCCTGGCTGGCGTCTGATTAGAAATGCAAAGCGCCCGGCTCTGCTGCCCGGAGCTGGAGGGCTGTCGGAGAGGCCGGGCAGGTGGGCCCGCTTGCTCTGCCTGGGCGCGTGGCGGATAGATAGCAGGGTTCCCCCGCGGTCTGTGCACGATGGGAAGGACTTCTCGATCCAGTGCCCTAGCCTTGTCACTTGCACTAGCCGGGATCGCCCCCCTTCCCAGCGTGGATTTTCACCTCCCACCACCCTCCTGCATCTTGTGCTGACTTTCTGCCCGGCCAGCAGCTTTGTCTGCCAGCCGAGCCGTTGCAAGGTGCTCGATCGGGTATGAGCCGCTATGCCAGCTGCTTCTGGGGCATTTTTATGGGTCCTCAAGGAGATGCGGGTCTGATGCTAGACTGCAAATCGGCAAATTGATTGATGCACGGGCCTCGTAACGTGTAAATTAGCAAACTCCAAACCGGTCCTCCTTGCTACAGGGCAATGGTGTGGACCCCCCCCGACCCAGCACCCCTCCGCCGGTGACTCCTGCCCGAGCGTGAAGAGGAAGAAGTGAGCTGGGCAGATATATCTTCAGGAGACCGGTGGGGAGAGGGAGCGAGCGGGTTTGCTGCAGTGACTAGCGTCCGCAGGGAGCTTCTCCGAGCTGGCGTGGAGGTAGAAGTACCAGTGGGCGCTGGAAATAGCAGCTTGGAGAATGGCATTTTGTAGACTCGTAGGCACTGAGGGCTGGAAGGGAGCTCTGGAGCTCCCATCGAGTCCAAGCAGGGCCAGCCCCGACTACATCATCCCAGGCAAGGCTTTGCCTAGCCAGGCTTGTGGCTGCATGCGTGCGTATGCACATACGTGCTTCGGTATGTAGCTTGCCCTGTTCCGCTCTGACACAGGAAGAACGAAAAAGAGTAACTGTCAGTAGAGGCAAAACCATGGTCCTCCCTCGATGGGAAGGCCAGCTGGCAGGGATGAAGGATATTGCAGCACCAGAGCTGCGTTAGCCAACACCACTCAGCAGTGAGGCAGGTGCTTTTGCTCTATCATCCGAACGGGTTTTCTTAGGAAAGGAGAAGTGCGATGGGGTGGCCAGAGAAACCCCGGCTTGGATTTCCAGGAAATGCAGCTGTTGACCTACAGCACAGAGCCCTTTAAATACATGCCAGCGAGGCCTGGTGACGCTTTGCTCGAGAGGGGAAAAAAGCGGGGAGTTCTGGCTTGGTGCAAGGAGGAGATTTCTCCTTCCAGTGTGGTGGCTAGCTCTGCCTCCGCCTCGCATATGGGTCATTATTATCAATCATGCCTACAGTCAAGCTTGCTGTGACCATCTCTCTCTGTCCTATTGAGTCTCTTTCCCCCTCCGCCCCCCTGCAAAGTGGGAATAGCTTCGAAAAAAAAAGTGGGGGGAGTGTTTCCCCTACCTTTGAATAAACTACAGCTCAATGGCACAGCACGGTGGTGGGAAACCCCCTTAGGCAGAAGAGGGAATTATTTCTCAGTCTCTCACCTCCTATGGTATAAAAGGAGCTATGAGTCCTGGCTTGGCCTTAGCTGACGGGGGTGGCATCTACTGCCCATTTCATGGTGCCCCGTGCAGTTGGTATGTTCTCAAAGGCGTGCTAGAGCCAAGACTTCACCTGGACCAGCAAGGACTGCCTCAGCTGCAGACCCACAAGGGTCGTGGGTGTGAGAGCCGCACCAAGGTGCTTTTGGCTGGGGTAGGCTGGAGGGGCCTCCACATGCTGGGCATCTCCAAGGCAAGGCAGGAACCTGTTGAGGATTGTGGCTTTGGACGTCCACACTTAAATTCTACCCAAGTCCCCTTTTTTCCCTGGGTCTGGGCCTCCGGTGACTGGCCAAAGATCTTCAAAGAGTTTGTGGCAGAGCAGGGAATTAAACCCAGGCGTCCTGAGTTGTTGGCAGAGGTGTCTTAATGACGGGTCCCTCCTTCCTTTGGTGGGCTGCAATCTCACCCAGCTCCATCTCTCTGGTAGCAGCCACCGCTGCAGTTCAGTGGCTTACGGGCAGGAGAGAGGTCATTTTTTGTGGGCAAGTCTCTATTATCTCTGTGAGAGCTCCTGTTTCTTATATACACCCAGTTTTGCAGCACTCAATCAGGCTCCGTACCCCCGGATACAGCCCTGACTATAAAACTGTCCCAGCAGTGGTGCTGGGGGTGCATATACAGCTGCTCAGCTGTCTCACCCCGATGTGTGCATATTTTATGGGTCTTCTAAAAAACATCTTTAAAATGCTCTGGGAGCCGAGTGCCAGTCTGACCGGGCAAGGTGAGTCTGCGGCAGATCCGTGCTGGGACCAGAGCTCTGCAATCCAGCAGTGGGGGGAAAAAGGGGGGACGGGTCTTTGTTTCTAGCCCCATGTCTCTGCTCCCAGCCCCCTCAGCCAAATATCTCTGAATTGGTACCAATACCATAACTCTACGCAGGGTCCCTGCGAGGTCTGCCTGTGCTAAAGGTGATCAGAGCATGCACCTGGATTTTAAAGCACCCTGAAATATTGGCTCTTAACAGGAGAGTTTGGTGCAGCCAGAATTAGGGAGCTGCTACCATTGCTCTCTTATCAGTGTCTCATTCTTTTGCCCCAATAAGATCACCCAGGAATGATGCACCTGGGTTGCTTGTGTATTATATAGACGCTAGCTCCGAAATGGCTGTGTTAATACCCCAGCATTTCTTTTTATGTTGGTGTTACTTCATATGTGGAAACAGCAGCTCTTGAGGCTTTGGCCTCCATTCCCGATTTGTTAATTTACAGACTTTCTTAATTGCAAACTGTATCTGGATGTGTGCAAGTCCACCGGGCAGATCGAGAGAAGTGATTCTTCCTCTTTCTTTGGTTCGGGACGTGGAGCTGTGTGTCCAGTTTGGGGTGTACAGAAAGGATGTGGACATGTTAGAGAGAGTCCAGTGGAGGTCAGTGAAAATGGTCCAGGGGCTGAGGCACGGGACTGATGAGGAGAGGCTGAGGGAGCTGGGTTAATTTAGTTTGGAGAAGAGAAGACCGAGGGGAGATTGAATGGCAGCCTTCAACTCCCTGCCGGGGGGTTGCAAAGAGGAGGGAGCTGATCTGTCTTCAAGGAGTAGATGACAGAACAAGGTTAAGCAAGGGAATCTGAGGCTGGAAATTAGGAAAAACTTTCTCACTCGGAGGGTGGCGAAGCGCTAGAACGGGCTACCCAGAGGGGTGGTGGCATCTCCATTCTTGGAGGTTTTTAAGACCCGGCTTGACAAAGCCTCAGCTGGGATGAAGTAGCTGGGGCTGGTCCTGCTTGGAGCAGGGGTTGGACTAGATGTGACCTCCTGAGCTCCCTCCCACCCCCGTTTTCTAAGACTCTGATGTAATAGCCGACTTCCACTACGTGCAGCAAGGCTCTAAAGAGGATGGAGCTGGACTGTCCTTAGTGGTGGCAGATGACACAACAAGGAGCAATGGGCTCAAGTTGCAGAAAGGGAAGTTGAGGTTAGATGTTAGGAAAAACTATCTTACCAGGAGGCCAATAAAGCACTGGAACAGACTCCCCAGAGGGGTGGTGGCCTCGCCATCCTTGGAGGTGTTTAAGACCCAGCTAGACAGATCCCTGGGCGGGATGCTATAGCTGGGGCTGGTCCTGCTTGGAGCAGGGGTTGCACTAGGTGTGATGTCCTGAGGTCCCGTCCCACCCTCATGTTTTATGATGCTAGGATCTGACCCTTGCCCAGGAAGCTGGTACGTGGCAGCCTAAAAAGCAGGGCGGTTGTTGTGCAGGGCTCTCTGGGAGCCTCCCTGTCTTTCATTCGTAGTCTTAGATGTACAAACCCCACGCTTACTCCATTCAGCAAGTACGCAGCAGTCAATGGGGCGAGCTCCCCTACTGCTCCAGCTCTGACTCGCCTCCTGCTCTGTAGCCACCCTTGTCTTTCAAAATAGGATGCATCAAACGTCAAGGATGTGACCGCTCGGACTGTCCGCGGTTACCGAGAGGGAGAAGGGCCGTTCGCGGGAAGTGGCAGCAATCTGCCAGGGGGAAGTTTCGTCCTTCCTGTGCCAGTCTCCCACGCCCCTCACACAAGGCCTGATCCTGCATGACTGAAACTTCCCTGCGACCAACTCAGAAATATCTGATGACTGAATAGGAGCAGCTCTGTCACCCGCTCTGGGTGTGGAAATGGGCTCGTGATAGGGAGCACAGGGAGATGTTTGCACATCCAAGAGCCAAACTGTCCTTGCGTCTTCTCGCTTCTGACGTCCGAGCTGCGGCAGAGCAGCGTTCAGACAGCCGCCTGCTTTAAAAGGTGGCGTCGACATTGCAATTTTAAAGCCCCTCTAAGCTCTGTGGCTGTCACTCCCGTTTGTGCGCTCAGCTCCCCAAGCCCGCCAGCCTGAGCGGGAGGGCTCGGGGAGGCAGTTTGGAAAACGAGAGTAAAAACGCTGCAGTAACGGCAAACCCTCTCGCCGAGCCGTTGTTGCTGCAACAGGCCGGTTTCTTCAGTTCCTGCCTCTCACCAACCCGACCCTGACAGTTCCTGTACACCCCCCCCCCCAACAAAAAACCCAAAGCAAAACCCCAAACAAACCAGGATTTGGGACAAGATGTATTTTGTCATATCTCCATCTGGTTAATAAATGCCGTGTTACCCGTCGGAAAGTATGCCGTGCTGGAAGTTAGTGGAAAACCAGCCCGGTGGCCGACAGCCTGCGTGATCACAGCTTTAGCATCCTATTATTGCAGGAGAGGCTCCCCCGTGCCCCCACCCAGCCAGTGTGCCCAAGGCTGGGTGTGGGAGGCTAGGGGCAAGGGGTGGATTTCCTCGCTCCCTGGCGCTGCGAGGGGCCGGTGGCCGGTGGACCGCTCTGCTTGGCGGCTGCTCCGGGCGCTGTTTCTACCGCACAAACTCAGCATTGCCGCCCTGAGAACAAAAAAAAATCCCGTGCCCATCGGGAGCCGGACTTTGTGCTGATAAACCCGAGCGTCTTTTCTTTATGCCGGGCCTCGGGGCGGCTCTTTGAGGGCCCTGCCTTCCACCTTCACGCAGCGGTTCTCAAGCGTTTTCCACCCCAGGCAGCCCTCTCCTCTCCCCAGGCCCAGGGCTCCCCTGATTAGCAGCGGTCTCAAGTTGCCTCCACCTGGCCCCGCTGCAGCGCACATGAACCCCCTCTGCAGCGGCAGCTGCGGGCCCCCTGCCTTCCCTGGGGCAGGGGCGCGGGCGATTCATGCCCAGGGGCCGGGGTAATGCCCTGGGCAGGGGTGATTGATGCTCACGTTCAGGGGCGATTGATGCCCGGGGCGGAAATGATTGATGCCTAGGAGTGGGGGTGATTAATGTCCAAGGGCGGGAGTGATTCATGCCCAGGGGAAGGGGCGATTGATGCCCGGGGTGGGGGCAATTAATGCCCAAGGGTGGGAGTGATTGATGCCCAAGGGTGGGGGCGATAGATGCCCAGAGGCGGAAATGATTAATGTCCAAGGGCGGGAGTGATTCATGCCCAGGGGAGGGGGCGATTGATGCCCGGGGTGGGGGCAATTAATGCCCAAGGGTGGGAGTGATTGATGCCCAAGGGTGGGGGCGATTGATGCCCAGGGGCGGAAATGATTGATGCCCGGGGTGAGGGCAATTAATGCCCAGGGGAGGGGGCGAGTGATGCCCGGGGCGGGGCGATTAATGCCAAAGGGCGAACGTGATTGATGGCCGGGGGTTGAATTAATTGATGCCGGGGGGCGGGGCGATGACGCCCGGGGGCGGGGCCGCGGGGGGCGTGTCTGTGGATGGCACCCCCGGAGGAGGGAGGTGCCCCGCCCGGGCGCGCGAAGCGGCAGCCCTATTGGCTGCGCGGGGGCCAATGGGGGCGCGGCGCGGCCGACGCAGGGTGGGCGGGGTGGCTCCGCCCCCGGCTGGTCGCGCGCGGGGCAGGTGGAGCCGGGAGCGGGAGCGGGCATGGGCACGGGCACCCCCCCGGCTCCGCGCCCGGCCCGCCCCGCACGGCCGCCCCGGCTGGAGCCCGCGGAGGAGACGCCGGCGGGAGCGGGAGCAGAAGCGGGAGCCCGGCCGTGGGCAGCGCAGGTGAGCGCGGGCCGGAGGGCAGCTCCTTCCCGGTCGGGGTGGGAGAAGGAGGAAGGGGCAGGGCTGTTTCTCACCCCTCCGCACAGGAGGCAGCGCCGAGGCTTCCCTCTCCTCCAGCTCCTTCCCCTCCAACCCCCGCCCTCCTCCTGCCCCTGCTCGCCCGCGGGCGGGCGGGCGCCTCCGTGGCTTGCAGGCACCTGCCCAGCATCTGGTCTCTCATCGGGGCCTTCTGAGTCTGGGCACCAGGCTGGGCTGTGGCCTGACCAGGCTGGCAGACCTCTCAGGCGGTCGTGAGCTCGGCGCTGGGCTGGCTTACGATGGGGGAGCAGGAACGCCGCTGCACGCTCCAGCGCATCCTGAGGGCGCTCGGTGGCGAAGGCTGCAGGAGAGCAAGGCTTCCACCCACCCCCAGGGCGGCCCGGCGTTTGCATCGGGACAGTCTCTGCCCCAGGACGGAGCCGGGGCCCTTTCTGCAGTGGGACCTGGCGTGGCTGAGTGAGTGCGTGTAGGGCACGGACGTATGCAAGGGAACGGAGCCGGGCAGCTGTAGGGCCGAGCGTGGCGTGTTGCAGCCTGGTGTGCACGGCGGCATCGCCGAGCTCGAAGCCAAGAGTCGGGGCCTGGCTGATGGGATGGAGCGAGCATCTGCCGAAGGCTGATTGAACCTCCCACCTGGCCACCAGCGCGTTGGAGGATTGCAATCTGCCCTCGTCCGATGTGCTCAAGGGCCAGCGCACCGAGCCTGGGAGAAACGGAGACCAGGCACCGCTTTTCCAAGCTGTTCGGGTCCCAGCTGCTCGGGACTCTTTGTGGAGAGCTTGGGGGTGGGCAGTGTGCTTCTCCTCCGCGCTTCTCAGCGGAGCTGTCGAGCCTTCCCGGTGTAACCTGCGGCCGTAATGTGGGTACAAGGTGGACGTCCTGGGCCTGTGGGGTTTGCACCAGCTGGATCTGGTGCCGGCAGATTGCCTTTTTCTTTGGTGCTTTCCTGCTTTGCAAGCTCCTTGCTTCATTTCTGGCCCCGGGCAGGAAGGGGTGGGCCTCGTGGTTGCAAAGACAAAGGTGGGATGCTTCTGACGAGATCTGTGCAGAGCAGTAAACTTTCTTGGGAGCTCTCTAAGGACTTCCTGGTTTGGGCTAAGCCCCTCCTAGGATTTCAGCCCTTGCTGCCCAGCTGCCTGCGAGCAGGAAGCAGGAGGGAGCTAAAAAAACAAAACAGCTCTTTACTTGTTTGCATGTCAAACGAGTTCAGGATTGTTTTTTTTATCCCCCACCCCCCTCCAATCTGGCCCTTAACAGCAGAGATTCCTGCACTCATTAGTATCATGCGTGTTTATCTGGAAAGCCTCAGTCTTCCAAACTGCCCAAGCCCATCTGCATACCCCGCGCCTTGCTTTTCTGGGATGTGGAGAGGCCAGATACACGCAGAAGCAGGCGCTCTCGTAATAGCTGGGCACCCCGGGCTTGTTGCGGCTTGTCTGAATCGGGTTGGAAGGGCAGGGACTGGCTTGGCGTATGTGCACCTCCCAGCACAGAGGGCTCCTCATCTGTTCAGAGCCCCCCCGGTGCTGCTGAGACACAAGTGCTACACGATTTTAATGCTGGTCTGCAGCCTTCTCTGCTTGATATGGCAGGCCTGGGTTTGCTTTTTGCCCTTTGCGGCACTTAAAAAGGCTGGTGTGCACTGTGACTGGAGTGTGGGTCTCAGTGCTCAGAGTATTGGCCCTCGTTCCCCTGCTTAACGGGGATAAAACCCCAGTTGGGAGCTTTGCCTGGTCTCCGACGGAGCCTTCCGAGTCAGGTGTCTTCAGGGATGCCAATTTTCTAGCGGCAAGTTGGCTCGAGGTAAGTTGGTGCGATTCGCACACCCAGGGGGTGGGCTGTGCAGGGTGACTCGCTGGAGGATGTGACGCGGTCTGTGGTGTCAGCCCGGAGCAGTTGAGGATTGTGAGTCAATCTGCAAGAGAGGGTGTGTGGAAGATGTTTGGAGCTGAGCTCGTCTCTGCCTGTTGAACCCGGAGCCCTTTGGGGTCGGGCTTTTGAGCTCTGCCTCCAGGAGGGCTAGGAAATCCTTTTCAAGTGAAGATGGAGAGTCCCCTGTGATAGCAAGATGAGTAGCCAGGGCTTTGGTGAAAATCCCCAGAATTGCCAGCTTGGGGTTTTTATCACGTGAGTTTGCCCCTGCTCGGTTTGCATGCATTTGCCTGCTTGCTTGCTCTGCTCCATCCACGGCTGTGCTGGGAAAGGGAAGCGGGCTTCAGTTGTGACCCAGGCTGCCGTTCACACCCCCGCATCTCCCCTGGTCAGCTGCAGATCTGCATTTGTACCGCGGCTCAGATTGAACCGGATCTCCTGCTAGTGCCTCTCGGGAAGGCAGAGCCAGCTTGCTTGATCTCTTGGAGGTCTTTCCTGTATAAAACCTACAGTCCCTAACTTTTTTTTT
>JAGPOW010002799.1:1144796-1161792 GCA_030014935.1 Caiman crocodilus
GTGCCGCTGCAGCTCGAGCTGCGGGGGGCAGGTGAGTCAGTCCTGCGGGCAGGCTTTCACCGCCTGGCAGACTCTGAAAGGCCTTGTTGCAGCTGGCTGGCCCTGCCTCAGCCTTTCTGTTGTCTTTTGAAGCTCAAAGGGATTGAAAGCCACCAGCCGACACGGCTCAGTTCTGCATTTTTTAGTTTTGCTCCCCGGAGGGGTGTGGCTGGTGGAGATGGGGCGACTCGGTGTCTCAGTCCTGTCCTAGGACAATACGCTGTAGCTGGAACACAAATGTGTTGTATCCAGGACCACAGGTTGGGCCTCGTGGGCTCCCTAGGTGGCCCTAACATTGATTTTGGGGGAAGAAGCAATTTGGGCAGCTCTCTGTTGTTTCCTCCCCACCTCCGCCCAAACTTGCAAGCTCTCCCTGGCATGCCTGTGGAGAGCCAAGCCAGAAACAAGCTCCCAAGGCTGTACCCAGCCCGGGGGGACCATCAGGACTTGAGCTACATGCAGGGTCTGCGAATATCTCTTGTATTTCCTTCCTCCTTGTGACCTTGTTTTTGTGCTAAGGTATTAGGAGAGTTTACAGATGCTGTGCCCTTGAACGTGAGACCCCCCTGGGCTTCCAACTGTATGCCTTAGCATCCAAGCCCCACAATGTCCCCTATGGCTGTGGATGAACTTCAGAGTTTATATGCCACTCATTGGTGTGATGGTAGCCCTTGCAGATGGACTGGATTAGGGTTTTATGGAGCTGCATAACCTATAGACGATGCCAGTGCTTTCCCCAAAGGGCGCACAAGCCAAAACACGCCCCCAGCCCAAACGGTGGTAAGCAAATGAGATCAATGAAGCTGCTTTTTGGCAGAGAGCAGGCTAGAACGAGAGCCTCAGAGTCTGTTGGTTCCCGGATCGGCTTTGTTGGCCGTCTTTGGGCTCATAGATAAAGATGATGATCTTCCACTGCACGGGACCCTCAAAGAAACACGGTGCTGGGGCAGTTTGCCCCACTGTTTCTTGCCTTTGAAAACTTGCTGTGCTCATAGGGCTGGTCCCCCACATTTGCTGCAGGGTGCAAACCCCATGCTGAAGGGGTGCTGGGAGCCTGGAAGTGCCTGGGGCTCCTGCTTGCCAGGGGATGCAAGAAATGGGGCGCAGGTCTGGCTACAGCAGATGCAGCTGGTGGGGTCTGTGCTTCACTCTGTTATAAATAGTTGGAGCCCAGGTGCTTCGTGGTTGCTTGAGTTTGGGGGCATTCCCAGCTACATGTGGGATGGGAGTGATGGACCACAGACCTCTCGGGCTGTGGTGGGACGAGGCTAGAGGCAGCTTCTGCTCCGGGTATCACTATCAGATGGCGCAGCAGAGAAATGAGCCCGTAAGCGAGCCAGACTGCAACCTGTGCATCCCGTTGCAGCAGTCACTGTGCTGTTCCCGTCGTGCTGCTGCAGGAAGGGAACTGAACCGGGGTCCTGCATGTTGTCACCTTAGCATTTCCTCCGCAAGCACATTGGGAACAAAGGGTAACGTCCTCCCGAACAGGGTTATCTGCAGATGAGCTGGGTGGCTGTAAGCAGGGTGAGGACAGGGGCAGCCTGTGGTGCCCCGGCCCTTTGGGTCTGCTGTGAATCCTTGCCTGGTCTGGAGCAGGGCAGATGCTAGCATTTATTTGCAACCTGTTTTCCCTCCTTTGTCTCAGCCAGTGATTCTCTACCAGGGAGAGGAATTGCCCTGTTCATTTTCCGCACTTAAAACACGAGTGAAAACTAAAGAGCTGGTGTTTTGCAAGCCGAGAAAAGTTGAGAGCTACTGATCTAGACCGTTCACAGCAGGTCCCCATCTTGCTTGGGGCCCCGTCTATCCTTGCAATGCAGCAATAATATTCTCATGTTCCCAGGGCGGGGGGTTGAATTCTCTTTGTTGTGTGTTTGTCCAGCAGTGCCGGGTGGGGGGTGGCTTTTTATTCCCCTGGGTGCTGTTCCCCACCCCAGAAAAGAAGTGAAGACTTTCTTTGCTCGATGCAGGTCATCACAGTGACTGCCTCGTGCATCCAGCTTTAGAGTTTAAAATGTCAAGTGCCCTCCGTCTCCCTGGCTCCGATTCACTGGCTAAAATAAAAGCCACCCCCCCTTCTTCCAACTCGGTTGTCGCCCAGGGTAGCACGGAGATATTGTGAAACGTTTTAAGGGCAAGACCAAGCATCTCACTTGCTGTCAGTAGGCCGGAGGGGTGAAACACTGCTGTTCAGATCTGGCAGGGCATGGTAATCAAGACTTGGCCTGGGAGACTTTTGAAGCAAAGAAACAAAGGTTAGGGAGAGGAGACGAGGGGGGGCTGGGAGAGGAAAGGGAAGCCAGCGTGTGGGGGCTGGGCTGGAATTTGAGAGGGCATCTCGGCAGCTGGAAGGCTGCATTGACAGCGTTTAGAAAGGGGATAAATATCCAGGGGCCCGATGGTTCGGCTGGACGTCGTTCCCGTTGCGGTTCGGCACGGGAGCAGCTCCTCGTGCGCCGCGAGGCTGGGGCAGGGCCGGCGCTGGCTTGCAAGAGAATTGCATACGGAGAAAGACGCGTTTGGGAGCACCAGGCTCTTAAAAAGCTGCTTTATGGGGAGGCTAATGCAAGGTTGGCTTCAAAACTTGGGGCCTTCCAGCACCGCTGGGTTGTAACCAGCTCTGCTGGCTTTCGCTGGATCTTTCCACAAACTGCCCCGGCCCTGCTGACCTGATGGATCCGGGTCCCCTGTCCTGAAATTGCTTGTCTGTGATGGGGCCCACGGGCTTTCTCGTGGGCTCTTTGCCATGGGAACAAGTTTTTGGAATCCATGCCGGATGCCTTGTCCTTCTCGTCTCCAAGCTGCTTCGAGTCCGATCTCCTGGGATAGTCTCTTCTCTGGTTCTGCGAGTAGAAAGTGGTACCCGTCCCTCTGGAGGGTCTCCAGGAGGGCTGGTCCAGCAAACTGAGCTGTTCCTTGGTTTTAAATATCTTTTCTGAGCCAGGGAAATGGAGCAGAGTGAGACCCGGCTTGGAGAAACTGGGGTAGTTTTCTGCCCTCTTCTGCGCAGGCGTTGCTTTCTTGGTATCAGCCCGGTTCCTTGAGGGGTGGGGGAGCTCATTCCCGATGCTTCTAGACAAAAACTGGTAAGGCTAAGAGAGCTCTTCAGGAGTCGAAATGCCATCGGGGCGCTGCAACTAGTCCAGAAACCTGGAATGAATTTTACACTGGGAAGAAATCAGAGCCTCTAAAGGAGTGGGACTGCACGGATGGGGTTTCTAGGTGAACTTTGCTCTACCTTTGTCGTATCGTAGAAAATGAGGGTAGGAAGGGACCTCAGGGCGTCGCGTCGAGTCCAGCTCCCTGCGCAAAGCAGGACCAGCCTCACCTAGATCATCCCAGCCGAGGTTTTGTCGAGCCGGGCCAAGGATGGAGGTGCCAACACCTCTCTAGGTAACCCGCTGCTTCACTGCCCTCCTGGTGAGAGAGTTTTTCCTAATATCCAACCTAAACCTCCCTTGCTGCAACTGGAGCCTATTTGCTCCTTGTCCTGTCATCTGCCCCCACTAAGACCAGTCCAGCTCCATCCTCTTTGCAACCCCCTGTAGCAACGCACAGCCGCAATCGCAGCTCTGGCATCCAAGTGCAAACCCCGCGTGCCTCCTACAACGCACGGATCAGCTTAAGTGCCTTTATTTTTCAGCTTCTCCCGGCCTTGTGTCTCTACAAATCAGAGCGAACAGTCTTCACATGCTCTTAAGTGCATTTCCTATACCTTCAGGGGTGCTGGTTGTAGTCGCGTGGGTCGAAGGACACAGGCAGAACAGCTTCTTTGGGTCATTTGTGATATCTTTTATTAGGCCAATTAAATAGTTGGACAGATTTGTTCTTTGGGCACAAACGCCCTTCTCCAGGCATAGGGAGAGTCTGCTGGAAAGCTCCCTGTACCTGGAGAAAGGCGTTTGTGCCCGAACACTTGCAAAGATCAGTTTTTTTCAACTATTTAACTGGTCTAATATAAGAATTTACATTTACCCAAAGAAGCTGGTCTGCCTATTTCCCATACCTTGATTCATTCCCGTTTCTTCCAAGTGTTGTCTTGTTTCTGAATTGCCTTGGTTAAAACATGTACATTGGGAATAATTCCAGCATGAATAGCTGATTATGGTAAACAGAGCTTAAAATTGCAAGGGGTGTTGTTTTTTGCATGATTTTTTTTTTTTTCTCTCTCTCTCTCGACATGAATGGTGAACAAGACATTAAACTTGCTACCAGATGGCTCTTGTCATTTAATTGAAAATTGGCAGTGTATGCCCTAAAACCGTATGTTTTCATTCTTGTTTTGTGTTGTAGAGTAGTCCAGCGTACCGGGGGCTACAGGTGGCTGTAGACACTAGATTGCATGTCTGGTTTTTCCTTTTCCCTTCATTCTGGTTCATGTCTTAGTCTTCCAGCTTTTTTTCTGGATAGAAGATGTGGATAGGTTTTGGAATAAGTGGAGGTGGGGGAGGGTTTGCTGTCTCTTAACAGGGAAGGTTTCTTTTCAGCCTGAGATAAATCAGTAGGAGTGAGGGACAGCTTTGAGAGTGGGTGGTGTCCTGACCAGGATTGGTGCTACAGGCTGCACTCGGTTATAATGTCCTCTTTAAAAATATTTGTCACTCCACACTGGTCCTAGCAGAAGAGACCTCCAGCCTGTACCTGGAAAAGCGGGGACCCTTGCTCCGAGGAGCGTCAGAGAGTCTTGGGTGGTGCAGAGGAGTGTAGCATGGCGAATGGGCTCTCTCCTACAGAAGACAACAGGATATGGCAGCGGGTTTGGGAAAACGGAGAAGGGCTAGAAGACACCTGTGTTGTCTCCTGCCATGGGGAGGCAGCTGCATCGTGACCTCTCTTGGAGCCTGGTTCTCTGCTTCTTTCAGTGAAGACAGAAGAACATCTTTTGGAGACTCCCACAATCTCAATTTATAGAGAAAATGGCAAGGAAGAGATCCTCCCCTCCATAAACAACTGCCGTCCAGGGCTGCAGCGAGTGCGATTTGCTGTGAAAGATGGAACGATGTAGACTTAACCCCATCACTGAGATGTTTGTTCGGTGGGGGACCCGTACGGGGAAAGGAAATGATGGCATGAGAAGGAAGGTGCTTTGTTGCCTTCGTGCAAACGGCAGCATCCATCCTCCAAGCGCCTTGCATCTTCCCATCTCCAGTTCTTGCCCTGAGCAAGGGTTTGGACCTTTGCCATCCTCTTGGTGGCATTTGGATAAGGACTGGTACCCCACTCTAAATTGCTCCTCCACCCAAAGCCGTGGGCACCATAAATGTTGCTGGGCTATCTCCCGCTGCCCAGCTCTCGGTGTTGACAGCTGCCGGTAGTACCGTCTACTCTCATAACGGTAGCAGACCTGGCCTGGTCTGACCTGACTGCCAGAATGAATGATCTAGAGTAATACAGTAAACCTGCAGAGGTCTTCTAGGGTGGGCATATGTCTGATGGAGGCTGCGTCTCGATCAGATGTCACCCTAGGCTGTCTGTAGATCAGTCCCGGGTCTACACAGCCATGTGTTCATCTCATCGTGCCTGTGGCGGATCTGGAGGTCTCTGCTTGGGGTATGTAAGGACGGGGTACCTGCCCGTTGAGCCTCAACAGTGGGGCTGTGGCTCTCCAGAGGAATGGGCTGGAGCCCCCATGTCACGGCTGTAGCCAAGAGGAGTTCATCTTGAGCAAAGCAACGTCCCATCCCTGCCTCTGCGAAGGCGGAGAGCAGATGCATCTGACCGCCAGCCCTTGCCATCCTGCTTGGTCTTGATTGTACGGTCAAGAGCTGCTCTGCGGTCTGTTGTCTTGGCTGGTGGACTCGATTGTCTGTAACCCGGTGGCTTGAGGCCCTGCCTCTGACTCGTTGAAGGGGCAGTGGCTAACTCCTTGTGATCCAGGTCCTTCCTGGTTGTGCATGCAGTTTGGGTATGGGTCTCTTCCAAGTGAGCCACGTGGTCTCATGGCTCTCCTGCCGTGCTCTAGATGTGTTATAATTACAGAGGAAGGTCTAGCTGCCTTTCCCTGGCTCGCCTCCTTGCTAGACTTCACTTGACAATGGAGGGGCCCATTGCTGTTGGATTCCTTATTCCTTTCCGCAGTGCTGCAGGCCCTCTGCTGAAGGTGGAAACCCTGCCCTGGACACGTTAGCAACTGGAGGGGAGGAGAAGTATTCTTTCCCCGCTCCGTTGTGCTTGCATTTAGCTTGTTTGCAGTGTCATTAATACGTCTCTGTGCCATTGAGGTGAGATCCAGTATCTCTGTGGCATTTAAGTTCTTGGATGTGGGAAAAGCACCACAAAGCCACATTTCCTTGGGAATCCCGGAGGCAAGAGATATGGTGAGTCTTCCCTCTCTCAAAGCGGGAGGCAGCCTGGGCCACTCCAGGCCAGATAACTGGTAGAGATGCAGAGGGAGAGGTCTCCATCCCCCTCCAAGGCAGCTTTGGTCCTTTTACATCGATGCTTTTAGCTGTGAGTTGCAATAATTTCAGGAAGGCACTCGTGCCAGGGGTTTACACGGCTGTCGGATGCTTGTGCCTGGCTCTGCTGTCCGGGTGCTAGCTGGGGTAGGTCACAGCGTGGGGTTGCACCGGCTACGCATCAAAGCGCTTGCTCCTGGTCTGGGGCAGGTTTGGGCTCTGCCGCAGTCATGCCGTTTCTGGTGTCCGAGTTGGCCTGTCTAACACCCCTTTGGGTGCAGACGTTCCCTGAGCATGTGCATAGGAGCATCACCACGGGGAGGCGAGAGCAGAGCAGCTGCTTAGCAATTGCACTCGCACTCAGCTTTCTTTTGAAATGATCCCTATGGAGAATATGTATTATAGATTATTATCTATAATATAGTAAATCCCAGCCGGATCCCTACCTTTCTGCCCAGTCCGCTGCTTCCGTGGATGGAAGTCGATTGCTCCCATAAGGCTGCCTGTCTTGGTGTCTTAAATAGGACACCATTGATTTCTTTCTGTGTTAAAAATTTTTAATTTTCTCTCCCCAGAGGTTGGTTTTTATTGGGTGACATGAGGTTTCTTGCTAAAAACAGGATGCACTACATCTTGGTGCTTATTTCTATAGGCAGATACATAGCTGGATGCACACTTCTTCAGTTTGGTAACTTTTTGTCTTTAGGTGAGATGCATATCACTCACAATTTCCTGGTTACTAAATGCCAGTTCGTTCTTACAAGGTGTGCAAAACCTGTTTTTGGGTGGAATTCAGTGCAAAATGCACAAAACCTGTCACTTTAGAATTTGCTTAGCATTGGTTTAAAGTACCTTAAATGTGCTGGCTAGGGAGGGCAAGCTTAGAAGCATGGTTTGCATTTTAAATATTTAATGCAAAGAAGTATAGGTAGCTAGCGGAAGGGAGAGATTTGCTTCTGGCCATCCCAGACTTCAGGATAAATGCATAAATCCCATAGTTGCAGCTAGCTTTTATGCATAGTCTAGAGGAAGGGAAGATGTTTTCCAACACATCCAGCTCTCCTTGGCTTCTCAGCTCTGAATGAGGGGTGGTTGTTTCAGAGTGGTCAGGTTTGCACTTGTAGGAGAGCTTACTGCTATCGAGCTGGTTTAGCACCTCTGCGAGCTCAGCTTCCAGGTGTTCGGGCAGGGACTTCCACCTGCTCTGTGGTTTGACGCTTTCTTTGAGCTTGGGCAGAAAATATGGGCCACTTGTGGGGTGTGTGTGTGTGTGCGCACACGTGTGCATACATGCACACGTGTATATGCAGGTGTATGTATACATACATGTGTGTTATATATCAATAAATGTCTATATGTGCACATGTGTATGTGCATATACACGCACTATATATTAGATATACACACCCCGAACGCTGGGCAGTGGGAGTGCATATATGTATATTTTGTATGTGTATAATATGTATATGTACACACACCTGTATATATGTATGTGTACATATACATACCTGTGTATATGTACACATATATGTAAATCTAATTGTGTATGTACACATGCGTGTACATATATACTGCATTAGATATACATGTGTATATGTACACAGATATTTTTATTTATATACATGTAAAATATATTACACATGTATAGTGTGTGTGTATATGTACCGAAACACAAGCACACGTGTGTGCATGTATGCTATACACACACAAATGTGTATATAACTTTTAAAAATACGGCTTGGCTAATTTTCGTGGATTATAGGACAATTTAGTCCTATAATCAGTCGCCGTAGATTTACTAATGTCCCAATCAGCTTTCACTGAATGCGTCTGGGGGAAAGAAGTGCATGTTCTGTTTGAGTCAACAGCTGTGTTTTTAATTGACTCTTTTCTTTTCTCTCCCCACCCTTTCCTCCTTCCCTTCTTGGTTCTCCCTCTCCCCCGCCCTACCCCCGTGGAGGATTTCCTCCTTGGGGAGTTCATGCCACGTCCTCCCAAGGCAGAGCTGGCGCTCGTGCCGGTGCCAGCAGCCGGGAGGTGGGGGCTGGACAGGTGGCAAGGAGAGGGGAGGGGGCTCCGTGGCTGGGCATGAAGCAGGCGGCTCTGGGTTGGGTCTGGAAGGGTAGGGCTTGAACTGGGAGTGGGAAGGGCCTCTCTGCAGCTGTGAGCAATACGTTTGGCCTCTGGCCACCGGCACGGCCAGGGCTCTCCCAGCCGCGAAGCTTTCCAGCGCGGCTGTGTCCGCGGGCTCCGCTGCTCTCCACTGCGCTGCAGGGAGGAAGGGAGGGAAGCGCTCGTGGCACGTTTCGGGGTGCAGAGCAGAGGGGGTTGCACGTGCAGGACTGATCGCTCTGTTTTGTGCTGGGTCTTTCCCTGCCATTCCCCTGCATCCAATCCAGGCCTCCTGGTTTCCCCATCGAGAGGACTGAATGCACATCGACACTGCACCTGCAATGGCAGCAGCGTGGTTGTACGGCGCCCGGATCCCTCCACGCCTCCTGAGCGAGGCAGGAAACATTGCCTGCTATTTTCTCGGCATGTCCTGTTATGTCACTCTTGGGCCCCCTCTCCCCCCCCCCGCACTAGGCTTGCCTGAAATAGCTGCCAACCCTGGCAGGTTTCATTTCATACACAGCATCTATTCTTAGCTCCCTGGTGAGTTGAGCAAGCCACGTTACCCAACAGTCATGAGTTCAAGACTTAAGCAGGGGGAACAACAAGCAAAGGCCACGCTGTTCCAAGCAGAATCTTTTTGCATGTCTGCCTCGCACGGCAGCCTTTGGGCAGAGAGCCACTGAGCCTGGCACGTGGCCTGGGGTGTCGAGCAAGTCCGTAGGTAGGGACGGGGTGACCCGGTGCAGTGTGGCCTGTCGCTTCTGACTCATGCCATAGAATTGGTGAACGTGAGGGTTGGAAGGGACCTTGGGAGGTCCCACCTACTCCAAGCAGAACCAGCCCCGACTATTTCATCCTAGCCAAGGCTTCACCTTAAAAACATCCATGGATGGAGACGCCACCACCTCTCTGGGTACCCTGTTCCAGTGCTTTACTTCCCTCCTCGGGAGAAAGTTCCTTCTAATATCCAGCCTCAACTTCCCTTGCTGCAACTTGAGCCCATTGCGCTGTCTCTGCCACCGCTGAGAACAGTTCAGCTCCATCCTCTTTGCAACCCCCCTGCAGGGAGTTGAAGTCTGCTATTAAATCCCCTCTGTCTTCTGTTCTGCACACTAAATAAGCCCAGTTCCCCCAGCCTCTCCTAAATCCTGTCCCTCAGCCCCCAAACCATTTTCCTTGTCCTCTGCTGGACTCTCCCCCATGTGTCCCCATCCTTTCTGCAAAAGTGGATGCAAGACTCCAGATGTGGCCTCCCCAGCGTTGAACAGAGGAGAAAGCCTGTGAAGCTGGTTGGATGCAGCCAGGCTGCAAGAGCAATGATGGGATAGACATGTGGCGTGGCCAGAGCAGAAACGGATGAGCCAGAGAATAAGCTCTGTACAGCACAGACAGCTGTGCATTAGTTGGTGTAGGACTGATGTGCAAGAACAGCCTGAAAGAGCTGAGGGTATCGATTCTGGAGAAGAGAGGACTGGAAGGAGTTTGTCAGAGTCCGAAGAGCAGTGACACAAATGGAGATGGGCTTTTTTTCTGTGGCAATAGGGGACAGGTCCAGGGGAAAAAGCTTGAAGCTTTAGCAAGTGAAATTGAGACTGGAGATGAGCAACCGTCCGATTATGAGGGCGCTCAGGCTGCATGGAGAGGTGTGCGTGTGTGGGGGGGAAATGTCCAGGGTTGGAAGTTTTCAAGAGCCGGTTAGATGGATGCGTGGTGGAGATGGTTTAATTGGGGGTGATCCTGCTTTGAGCAAGAGACTGGGCTAGATGACCTTGCGAGGTCCCTTCCTGCACAATTTTCCTAGGATCTTATATATGCCTTGTTGCAAAGGCTGTTTCAAAGCTAGGGCTTTTCTTCCCTTTCCCAGCTTTGCTTCCCAGCTAGCCCCATCCACCCTGACTGATGGCATTCAGTGATGCATGCATGGGACAGGGGAGAGGCTCAGGTCCAAAATCCTTGCCCCGTGGGTGCATACGGGTATGTGGAGCGATGGCACGTGACATAGGGTCACTCACGCATGCCAGCGAAGTTGGGTTTCCCCTCTAAAGTTTGAGCTTGGATTTTGATTTTTGCGCCTTGTTCGGCTCCCTTCTTGCCATCATCTCAACAACTATGCCCGCGTGGCTCCATGCTGGCACGTACTTCCCCTGGCATTTTTGACCTGCTCGGAGCCAGGCGTTCGAGAGCTCTTGTGCTTTCCAGAACAAAAAATGCTGGCTGCTGCATTTGGGGCTGAGCCAGGGGAAGGGATTTGGTTCTGAAAACACAGGCCTGGTCTGGTAGCTCTGAGTTTTTGCTGGATGCTCAAAGGAGCAAACCTGTGCTTGGCACTCTGAGATGGCAAGCCCCAAGGGCTGGGCAGAGGGTCAGGAAGGGCTCGGTTTTCAAATCGACTCCCACGGGCAGCCCCGGGAGCAGGCTTCTGGTGCAATTTCTGCTGCAGCTCCTTTCCTGGGGGTTTTGGAGCTGGATGGGACAAGGGATGGGTGCTCTTGGCCTGCAGTGATAAGGCAGGACCCTTCATCTAAATGCCAAGGCTGCTGCCAGCAGACATCTCTGCAGGGGGAACTAACATGCTAAGCCTGGGGGTGCATATACAGGGCACTAGCTGCTGCGTGCTGCACACTTACATGGCTTTGAACACAAGCGAGACTTGCATTGCTCCTTGGTGGCATCACAGAGCAGGCAAGGCATTGCACGCTCACACCTGGGCCGTGTGTACAGCACTCCCTCTGTACCCTGCACACCGGGCGACAGGCTTTGAGCTGGGCTGGTCGGCATGGATCTCGTCGCTCAGTACTTGCGGCTTTCCTTCCTGTTGCAGAAGCAAGGCAGTTATTTCAGCTCCCCGGCATGAGCTGCTATTTTGGGAGCTGGGGTGGGCAGGGCCCCGTGGTGGGGGCCTGTTGGGTGGGGGCCTTTTGTCCTGGAAGGTCCCTGTTTGCAAAGAGGAAGGAGGGGAGGAGATCTCTATGGCAATGAAGAAGACAAAGGAAACACCAAGAGAGCTCCACTTCCTCTCCGTCCATGTGAGGGTTTCGCTCTGAGCCCTGTGGCGGGACTGCAAGCAGCAGGCGGCACCTGAGCATGCGTGTCTTGGGGGCCACGGTGCGCAAGCGGAAGGGAAAGCAGTGTCTCGGCCTGGGATCCCCTGCCTGCAGCTGAGGCCATTGAAAATCCCGGTGCCGTTTTGTTTCATCCTTCCTGCCAGCGCCCTCCCCTACGCAGATCTCCCGGCGAACCAGTTTGGCCTCTCCGGGGCACAACCAGCGAGCTCTGCACCGAAGCTTCCCCAGCTGCGGCTCTGGTTGCAGCCCTGGGGGCCGGTTTTTATTGTGCCGGCTGCCTTCTCATGCAATCAGTCGCGATCCCTTCCACATCCCCAGCCCTTAAGAACAGTCATGGACTGAGTCAGACCCAAAGTCCACCTTGCCCAGTCTCCCGTACCACAGAGCGGATGCTGGAAGGGGGAGAGAGCTGGGTAGGACCCTTGCTAGAGCCCAGGCTCCTAAAGCCCCACCCTGGCCGCTCCCATAATTGTAGGGAGCGGGTCATGAGGTTTCCTTTTTATTGGAGATGGGAATGGGGCCTGGACATGACAGATCGTAGCCACGTAATGCCCAGGGGGTGTGTCTGGCCATTTCTTTAGTACCTTGACCCCTCCCAGAGCCAGGTGGGCACCCGGGTCTGCTCGCAGCTCCCTGGCATCTGTGGCTGCTGATTTCCAGCCCGGCAGGCAAGGGGGTGGCGCGGTTCTGCCCGATGACAGGGCTGGCGCGCCGGCTGCAGCACCTGAGCAGCATTTCCTGGTTGTCAGACGCCTGCTGTTTGCTCCGAACTCGTCAGTGCCCCTCTCCGGAGCCTGTCTGTGCCAGCCTGAGAGGCGGGTGTTGAATCCCTCAGGGCCGGGATCTCCCACCTTGTCTGCATGACAAAAGCCTGGGCCTGGGAGGGGATGCAGGGGGAAAGCCGTGCCCTGCGCACGGGCCTAGATAGCCAGGGATGCTTGGGAGATTGGTCGGCTTGTGGCCAGTATTGGCAGCTTCGATTGGACCGGGCTGCTGAGGTCAGAGAGGGGATAAAAAGGCCCCGGGCCTGGAAGAAGGCACCCATTAGCCAGGTGGTCATCCAGGTGAGTCTGAACCTGGCTCTCCTCATCACCGCTTGCTCCAAGAGCGACCCACCTCCAGAGGAAACTCCAGCCACCTCTGGACGATGCGAGTGAGTAAGCTACTCGAGATCCGATTAGATATTCAGCGTGCAGTATTTCAGATGCGTGTTTAAATGGCTACCTCAGCCACCCGGGTTTGCTCGATGGGATTCCTTTGATATTTCTCTGACACTGCTCTACCTTTTTACCCTGTTCCCACCCTACCCCTGAATCAATAAAGTTCTCCCTGTGACCGGTGTGGGAGACTTATTGAGGGGGGGTCTGAATTATGCCGAGGAGGCCCCGGAGGTCTGCGGACTAAGGGAGACTTTCCTGATCACCCCTGACATGGGGAAGTGTCCCAGTGCCGGTATGCGGTCTAGGACCCAGTGGATGATCAGGCCTGCCTTCTCCAAGGTGCGCAGAGCCAGAAGTGAGTCCAGAGCCTGGGATGGTGGCAGCGGGACCCCCAGGCTAGCGGGGGTGCTCCGGGGAAGGGGTCGGCCGGACGGGAGGCACGCGGAGCCTGGAAGGTGGTTGGGCTCAGGGAGGTGGGCAGCTCAACACAGGAGCGCCCCCTCCCGGCTCGTCTCACATGGTGGTAGCAGTGGGATCCAAATACCCTGCTGTATTGGAGGCATAATTTGGGAAAAGGAATAAAGTCACTGAAATCCCTTGAGCAAACCATTTCTAATTTGGCATCGGGTCGACTGGATAGAGTAGAGAGTCAGGATGCCGGACGAGTATGTCCAGATGACTGTGCCTGAACTGAAAGAACTGGCAAAAGAGAGAGGCCTTCACGCAACGGGAAGGCTAAAGAAGGATGAGCTGATTAAACTCTTGTGTACCGGCGAGTCGGGACCAGCATCAGCTTCACGCTCGTCAAGTCCTGAGCTCGACCCAGGAACGCCCACCCGCTCTCCAAGCCCGGAGGCTGCCGGGGGATCAGCCTCCGAGGGAGCAGCAGAGACTCCATGAGAGAGACCTGAAATGGATGGCGTGGGAAGAAAAGGAACAACGATGGCTGGAGGAGAAAAGGCTGGAGCTGGAGGCGCAGCGTGAGGGGGAACGGGAACAGCTGGAAGAGAGGAGGATGGAGAGGGAAGCCCGGTTGGAAGCACAAAGGATGGCACACGAGCCGAAAAAGCTGGAGGCTCAGCTCCGTCTGCAGACCAAGGGGGGGAAGGTGATGAATCCTTGGCAAGTGTCTGGGGAACAGCTCAAACTGGACATCTCCGCCTTCGCTCGCTACCAGGAGGGAGACGATCCTGCCGTGTTCCTAAGCATCTTCGAAAGGCAAGCCCAGCGGTGTAAGGTGCCGGAGGAAAAGATCATGATGGACTTGTCTGCGCTGGTAGAGGGCGACGTGGCGGTGGTCCTGAACAGCCTGCCCTCAGACGCAGCTGGTGACTATAATGCCTTCAAAGCTGCCGTGTCTACAAGGTTCCAGTTAGGACCAGAGTATTTTCGGAAGAAATTCGGAATACACGCCCACAACCCAGAAACTCATTGACTGATTACGGGGCCCTGTTGGAGGACACATACATTAAATGGCTAGCCGAAGCCAAGGTTGACACTTTTCTAAAGTGACGCCATCTCCTGGTGCTGGAACAATTCAATTTTTGGCGTCCAAGAGAGGTTAAGACCCTGGTCAGGGACAGGGACCCCAAAAATGTTCACCAGGCCACAGAAATTGCAGACTGACTGTTGCTAAACCGTGAGAAGCCTCCCTACTCTGGGAAGGAACAAAAAGGGGTCCAAAGCGAGGGGACGAAGGGAGCTCCAGGTCAAAAGGGGGAAAGGGGGCCACCTCCTGCAGAGCGCAAGGTGGCCCCAGATTCGGACAAACCACCCAAATCGGAGAAGAGGGGGTGCTATAACTGCGGGGAGCCAGGCCACATCAAGCCCAACTGCCCAAAGCTGAGCACTAGACCCAGGCCCATCGGGCGTGCAACAGCCGTGAGCAGCGAGGGGAAGGGCAGGAGCCACCCCGAGAAGAGTGTCTGATGTCACAGGGTCACAAACTTGGAGGAGGTGATGGCCCCCCACCGGACCGTGATCACGGTGAAGGAGAGGACCCTCGTGGGGGACCTGGACATGGGGGCCAGTGTGACACTAATCAATTCCAACCTTGTCTCACCTGTAGACCTAATCCCGGGGCAGACCCTCACTATTCAAGGAGTGGGGGCCCCCACCTCTAACAGTACCGTAGCCCGTGCACCCGTCCTCATGGCACAGTCGTTCCACTACCTGGAAATGGGGGTACTGGAAGGGGCTCCGGTCCCCATCCTGGTGGGACGGGATCTCATGGGACAGGAATCCCAGCTCTGGAGGTGGGAACAGACTCAGGAGCCAAAGCCCGGCGCTGTTCATGCGGTGACTCGCCTGCAGAGCAGGAAGACTAAAGAGGGGGGTTAGGAAATCCCCAGGAGACGGCCACACCATTGGCCACAGGGGAAGGGACCCCTGCAGATGGCGATTGCACCCTGGTCCCGGAGGGGACTGGTAACCCCGAGGGTGGGTTAAGTGACAGTCCCGGGGAGGGGTGTATTCTGTCAGTGGCAGAGGGAGGTGAGACCAGCAGGGAGGACGTGCAGGAAGTCCCGGAGAGAAAGTGCATTCCCTGCTGGTTGCCTAGCTGGGCAAGAGGAATTCAAGCGGGAGGTTCGGGAGGACCCCAGCTTGGAGGGACTCCGGCAGATGGCTCAGGAGTAAAAGAGACTGTGTTCACTCCGGACAAGAGGGAACAGGTGGTCTGGGATAAGGGGCTTCTCTATCGGTTGTGGGTGCCGAAGAACCACGCCGAGACCTGGGAGCCCCAGCGCCAGCTCCTTGTATCCTGGAACTACAGACAGCAATTGCTTGTCACGGCTCACGATCTACCGTGTGCTGGTCGCATGGGCAGGGAACGGACACGCCAGTGGTTGCAGGTGAACTTTTTTTGGCCCAGAATTGCCCAGAATGTGACCAACTACTGCAAATCCTGCGAGACATGCCAGCGGACGGGCAAAAGTGGGGACAAGAGAAGGGCTCCCCTGCAGCCCCTCCTGATCATCGAGCAACCCTTCCCCAGGGTGGCAGTGGACATCGTGGGACCGCTGAAGCACAGGACTCGTAGAGGAAAGCCGTACATACCGACTCGAGTGGATTACACAATGCGGTACCTGGAGGCAGTTGCCTTGACCTCATCAAGGCACCCGTGGTGGCTGACGCCCTCATCAAGGTCTTCTGCCAGCTGGGTTTTCTCTCCGAGATCCTGACGGACCGGGGTGGGAACTTCATGGCGGAGGTGATGAAGTGCCTGTAGGACTGCTGTGGGGTGCAACACCTTAAGACCACAGCCTACCACCCTCAGACAAATGGGCTGGTGGAAAAGTTCAACGGGACCTTGAAAGGGTGCTAAAGGCCTATGGGGGCTCCAACCCCAATGACTGGGATGAGAAGCTGCCGCATCTGCTCTTCGCCTCCCGGGAGGCGCCCCAGGAGTCCACGGGGTTCTCGCCCTTCGAGCTGATGTTCGGGAGGGTGGGAGGGGAAGATCGCTTCCACAAAGACCTCCGTGGTGGAGTATGTGCTGGACTTTCATCAGAAACTGACTGACACGATGAAGGTGGGACAGGCCCAGGAGAAGCAAAGGTTTGGTATGATGAGAAGGCCCGCCTACGTAACTTTGAGCGGGGAGATAATGTGATGATTTTCCTACCACTAAAAACAGGCAGTCTGCCTTCTGCTTGGGAAGGTCCTCGTGCTCTCCTGGACAGACTGGGTGATGTGACCTATGTAGTGGCTATTAAGGGTAGAAAACCTAAGACAGTACACATGAACGTGCTTAAACCCTACTATGACAGAAGGGAGATGGTATTCTGGGTTGCCTCCGTGGAGGGAACACCAGAGGAGCTGGTCATGTATGGGGACTGGGAGGGCGAGGCAGGGATCGAGGCACTCCGCCTGCCGGACCATCTGCCCTCCCAGGACAAGGACCAGCTGCTCGCAGCGCTCAAGGACTTTGAGACGGTGTTCTCCAATAAACCAGGTAGAACAGACCTGGCGGTACGCTCGATAGAGACGGGCAGCCATCGCCCTATCTACTCCCGACATTACCCAGTCAGTGAGAAGGTGAGCCAAGAGATCGCAGAGATGGAGGAGTTGGGGGTAATCTGGCCTTCGAGTCCCTGGGCCAGTCCGGTGGTGCTCATCCGGAAGCAGGATGGGACCATCCGGTTCTGTGTGGACTACAGGAAGCTGAATGCCATCACCACCCCGGACGCGTACCCTATGCCCAGGATGGACACGC
>JAGPOW010002799.1:1161892-1175760 GCA_030014935.1 Caiman crocodilus
GGGAAGGGGTCGGCCGGACGGGAGCACCCCAGGGAGGCAGTGGGAGCCTGGACGGTGGTCGGGTGCAGGGAGGTGGGCGGCTCAACGCGGGAGCACCCCGCACTGGCCTGCCACACTCTCGCCCCAGGGGGAATGGAGGGGTGTTCGTGCTTCGTTGAGGTCCCTGTGAACGTGGGCAGGCCTCTACCAACTCCATGCCTTGTTGCATACCCACTGGGCCCTCAGTGCCTGCCAGCAGAGCAGGTCAGCTCCGGGGCGCTTTGCCCAGGGAGCACGGCACACTGCTCCCAGCCTCTGGTCTCAGCTCCTTGTCCGGGAAGGAAGAGCTTTTCTTCCAAGCTCGCGTCCGGGAGCCTAAGCCCTTCATCAGACCTGCAGGGTTTTGTTGTGGTTTTTTTTCCAGCAAAGCTTTGCAAGGCTTTTTGCCTTGGCTCTGAGAAGCTGGAGCGAGCCGGTCGCTCCTGAGAGAGGAGCCTGCCCCATGCCGATCTGATCTTCCGTGGTGAGCGGGAACATGCCCAGGACGTGGTATGGCCTCCGGCATGCGGCACCAGGTGCATGGAGCCCCGGACAGGGGAAGGCTGTTGCCTCTGGGCATGGGAGAGCCCCCTTCCTCAAGGTCAGGCTGGTGGTGAGATGCTGGTATGTGGTCTGTAAACCCAACACCGAGTTTGGATTACAGCCGGTGGAAAACATCAGCTCTTCCTCAGTGGAGCCCAGATGGTGGCAGGGAGCTGCGTGGAGTGCCGGGACCGCTGCGGTCCAGTGCCGGCTGCGAGGAGGTTGACGTGGGATGCAGGCCCGGCCTGCCAGCAGGCAATGCCGCTGCTTCCTTCTTTAAAAAAGCTGCCATCTTCGGTGAGCATCATCCTTTTAAATAGCTGCAGTTCTCTGCTGGGAAGCAGGAGATGGAGGTTGAAACCCCTCTGGGTGGGGGTCCTAAAACCCATGTCTCCTGCTGTCTGGGCAAGCAATCGGACGGCGAGGCTGTTGGGAACATGTCTGGGCTGCCCTTCCCCTTGCCCTCCTCCAGTGTCTGATGCCTGTCGGTCTTGGACCTGCGTGATCCTATGTTTCTGGGTATTTACCCAGTTAGAGATGCTCTTTTTGGGCCTGAGCCAGACTTGGTGCATTTGCAAGCCCCTGCCGGCTGTGGGAGCTGCACTGGGGAGCTGGTCAACACAGAGACAGGAGGAGGACGGTCTCCAATGCCCAGGAGAGCCCAGAAAGGAAACTCAGGCATCTCATTTCTCCGTGGAACATTTTATTGTGCAGAATAGCAGCCAGCTCTGGAGCAGAGGTGAACCATGGGGGCGAGGACAGGCAGAGCGCAGGGGTCTCAGGCGAGGGGCAAACTCCTCCATGCTGCTGCCCACCTCCTGCTGTGTGCTTGCCCGGAGACCACCATGGTCCTGGCCACAGCTTCAACATGAAACACTGTGTGCAGCTGTTGGCACGGGCCGTGCCCTTGGGATACAGGGTGGCACAGCAAGCAGTGGCTCTGCCATCCATCCCTTCACCTACAAGACTTCATCTTTAAAGGGGTGCTTCTTGAAGATGCCAAGAGCAGCTTGATGCATGTGGTGTCCCCCTCCAGCCCCCATCCTGGGTGGCCCCTGCTGCCCCAGGGTGGGAATGGGGCCTTCCCTCACTTGCCTCCGGTGCATGGTGGGTGCACAGGATCCCAACAGCAGGAGAGTTGAGCTCTGTAGCTGGTCTGCCAACAGCTTCCTAGCAGGTGCCTGCCTTTTCTGATGCCTCCGTTTCCCTGAGGCACGTGTGGGACTGTCAGTCATGCAATGATGTGCCTCAACAGCCGTGTTTCGGATGCAGCTGCCTTTTGTAAGGAGCACATTCAGGGGCTTAAAGTCTCTTCCATCAACTTTCAGGGGCACCAAAGAAGGTGGCAGCTTCGCAGCTCAGAAATGTGCTAAAATAGGCAGAAAAGTGGGACTTTGTATTGGCTGGTGCTGGCTGGGTCAATGCGTACAGGTGATCATGGGGTTTGGAGCAGCCCCTGTGCCAAAGCTACCTGGCGTGCCCTTGTCATGGGGCAAAAAGGTGTCGGATACCCAGGGAGTTGGGTTTTGTGCCTGTGCGTCTAGCCCAGGCATTGCCCTTTTAGCAGCGGGTAAAGCTTTTTTGTGTAATGTTTTCTGCAATGGCTGCACTCACCATCTCTGAGCAGGCAGCTCGATGTACTGAGACTTGATAATACTTATCCCGGGGCATCCACACAGGGCATGGTGTTTGCATTTGCAGCTGGGTATCGGGCATCCTGACCCTAACTCCCTTGGGCTGGGGACTGACTGGAGAGAAGGACTTGGGGTTGACAGTGGACAATAAGCTGGATATGAGCCAACGCTGTGCCCTTGTGAAGGCAGCTAAGGGCAGCCTGGGCTGCATTGGTAGGAGTGTTGCCAGCAGGCAGAGGCAGTGCTTCCCCCCCATTCAGCACTGGGGTGGCCACATCTGGAGTCCGATGTCCAGTCTTGAGCCCCCCACTACAGAAAGGATGTGGATAGATTGGAGAATCGGTAATGAATACGGGGCTGGGACTCATGACTAACGAAGAGAGGCTGGGGGAAATGGGCTTATTTCGTTTGGAGAAGAGAAGCCCGAGGAGGGATTTAACAGCAGCTGTCAACTCCTTGAAGGGCGGTTGCAAAGAGCCCGGAGCTGGACTGTTCTCAGCGGTGGCAGATGACGGCACAAGGAGCAACAGGCTCAAGTTGCAGCAAGAGAAATTGAGGTTGGATATTAGGAAAAACTTTCTTACTAGGAGGTGGTGAAGCACTGGAACAGGCTACTCAGAGAGGTGGTGGAGTCTCCATCCTTGGAGGTTTTTAAGTTGAAGCCGTGGCTGGGATGATGCAGTTGGGGCTGGCCCTGCTTGAAGCAGGGGGTTGGACTCGATGTGATCTCCCAGGGTCCCTTCCAACCCTCCTGTTCTCTGATTCATCACCGTGTCCTTGCGGCCGAGGGGAAAATTCCATGACGGGGAGCGGTTCGTCTCTCACCTCTGTTGCTTTATTTCCATGACCTTCACTGTGCTCACTGTCGCACAATCAACTGTGACCACAACCCCCCAGTGGTCAGTGAGGAACCACAACCAGCATCCTCTCTGACAAGCGAGCTGAGCGGTGCGTGGCCACTTCAGGCATCTCAATGTCCAGCTCTTGCTTTCCTTCTGGGTGGCAGCCGGGTGGACGGAGCCATGGGTAGTTCCCACCAGAAGAACAGCCCTCACAAGGGGCTGGGTGGGTTGTTTTTCTGTTTAAAAAACCTTGTAATCTGCAGGTATTCCTGCAAGTTAATGGTAGTGGCGAGGTGACCTTATTGCTGCGATGGTCCAGGAGTGATGCTGTCCCTCCCTGTCTGACTTTGCAGATCTAGCGGGCAAAGGAAATCTCCTCCAGCAGCTTTCCAGGATGAGCCTAGGACCACAAAGTCATCCATCTATTGGATATCAAGCACCAGGGACTTAACATAGACATTGTATGGTGGTGTAAGAGTGTTAGCCATCATAGAGAAGTGCAGCTGGAAGGGATCTCCATTGGTCGTAAAAAATTCAGCGCTAGTGAGGCCACATCTAGAGCACCGTGTCCAGTTTTGGGCCCCTGCCACTGCAGAAAGGATGTGGACGCATTGGAGAGGTTGCATCTAGGGAGGCAGGATGAGCCCTGTCCAAACCATCTCATATAAATCCATACTCGGTGTCCTCGTTTAACTACTGCCGACCCTGAGGCAGCACCACATCACACCCAAACCCGCCCCAGGGTAAGCAGGGGGACCGCAGTAGCCAGTCATCTTAAGAAGAAGCCTTGTGCCCCATGACGGAGGAAGGCAGACATCCTGCCCACCCCCAGTCCTTACCAGTCTGACCATGGGGTAAAATTCCTTCCTGACCCGAAATATGGCATCGGTCTGACACTGCTGTAGCCTTCTTAGTCCTGAAATTATATGAGAGAGAAGGATTTTCTTCAGGCGATCTCTTTTATTGAACCAACGGTGCCTAACTTGGTCCCAACAACAAGCTTTTGAATGGAGGACGTTCTTTGGCAGGTCTCTCTTGCATTCAAAAGTTTGTCTTAAGTTGATCCCAGTTACAAAGCTGATCCAATAAAAGAGATCACCTGCCTTGCTTCTTCCATGGTCCCTTGTAATTCTCCTGATACGTGCTAATCCCTGCACTTTATGGTTGATGATAACCTGACCTAAGCTTCTGTTGGAGAAATGAGGTGTCTCAGGCGGCAGCTGGTTCTCAGAGGCATGTAAAACCAGCGCCGCTTCAGCTCCCGGCTTCATGTGCTGGCTTGGAGGACTCGTGCTAACCGTGACTGTGCATCACGGAAAGTCTCATGGGAGCCAGAGCTGGACTCTCTCCAAAGTGCCCACATCCTTTCTGTAGTGGGGGCCCAAAACTGGACACAGGACTCCAGATGTGTCTTCCCCAGTGCCGAATAGAGAGGAAGAATCACTGCCCTCTACCTGCTGGCACCGCTCCTACCAGTGCAGCCCAGGATGCCCCATCTCCCCCATCTGAGGTCTTCTCCATGCCCTTACTGACCGTGGCATATCTGACCGCATCTGTTCCCATATCCTTCAGGTTCTGGATGTGTTGCTTGCAGCACTGGTTGGGTCTATGTTCAGGCTGTTTTGTGTCAGGGACAGCAAATTGCTCACGGTAGCAGCCACGAACCCTTAGCTCCGCTGACGTAAGCTAGTCTTGTCTGTGCCAGGGCTTCTTGGTGGATCCAGCCCTGCCCCGAGGAAGGGGGCTTTGTGTGGGACAGTCAGATGCTCAGAGCAGTCCTTTTTGGTCTCCTGGCTGCCTCTTTCGGGATGGTGCTGTGCTCTTTCCCACCCTTGGTGGTCGGGGCGTAGGACCTGCGAGACCTCGGGTGCACCAGTTGGAGCAACTGAGTTTGCAAGCCTGGCGGAGGAGGGTGGGGAGCCGAGCGGGCGCGGGCGCACCTGGGGACAGGGTGGAGGTGGGGAGTGACGGCACTGACAGAAGGCTTCCCAGGCTGCCTTTGACTTGGTGCTGGCCTAGCTCCATCTCTGCAGGATTTTATCCTGCCCCACCCTGGGGGAGGCAGAGGCAGGGCGGGTCCTCCGAGGCCTTGCAGACCTACACAGCGGCTCACCCCGCAGCTCTCCCTTGACATCGCCAGTGGGTGCCCGGATGGTGCTGGCCGTGGGTGGGAACTTGCTGTTTGGATTCTCCCCATTCAAGGGTGCCCGGTGCACGGCTCCTAGAGTAGCTCTGGGCTGCATGCATGCCCCGTGGCAGTCTCCGGGTAGCCTTGGGTGATTGAGCAGACGGGCCCATGCTGCCACTGCTCTTCCAGAGCCAGGGTGAATGCCAGGGGCTTGGAGGAGCGTGGATGTGCCTGGCCTTGCCCAGAGCTGAGCAGGCTCTTTCCAGAGCCCCAAAGCAGGACTCTGGGGGTGCCACCGCTCACAAAGCAAATGCAAAACCTTGTGGCTGATCTCTGGGCAAAGATCCCAGCGAGCTAAGCCAAGCACCCCTGGCTCAGTGAAGGGCAGAGGGCCAGGCCTGCTCAGCTCCAAGCGGCGTGGACGGCTTTCCTGACACCCTGCCAGTTCGTTCGGCGTCAGCACAACAGCTCTCCCAGCCAGCGAGCGGGAGATCCCAGCTCAGCCACCCCAATCTCCCTTCAGGCCTCAGTGCAAGCCACGCGATTACCGTCTCCTTACACAATCAGCTTGTGTGATTTTATTTATGTATTTATTTATTTATATTTTTTTGACGGGAGGACAGAATGGGTGGCTGAATGAGACTGTAGCAAAGCTGGGGCTGGAGAGGAGGTAGCCGGGCTGCTTCCCTCCAAGACGTCTGGGGTTTTAGGATAGCATTTGACTCGGAGCTTCTAGGATTCATGATGGAAAAAGTCGTTACCTTGGCCAAGAGCTCTGGCACATCAGTTCGGAGGCTTTCGTGGGTAATGTAGCTCATCTCCAGAGCATGTCGCCAGGTGTCTGAGCCACCGCCAGCTACTTGGAGTGTGGTCCAGCACCGATATTCATCTGCAGGGAGGTAAATGGCACGATCCACCAAGGATGCTAAAGGCCGGGGAGGTGCAAGGACCGGAGCAGGCAAGGTGCATTGTGTGGAGTGGATGGGCAGGGATTAGGAGCAGGTCTGGCTTGAAAGCATGGAGCTTGGGCATCCAGGAACAAGCCCGGGAGGACAGGGAGGTCTGCCCAGCTCCATGTCTCCACCTCGTGCTGGGTCCTTGTTGGAAATGAGCAGTGCCTGGAGGTGTCTCCTTGCAGGACGTGGGGCAGGAAGGCCTCCAGAGGCTGCCGAAAGCTCTTGGCTTGCCATCTTCCTGCAGCTGCATGGACCCTCCATCGGCCTCAGGAGGTGGCAGCTTGGTTCCTTGCTGGGTCTGAAGACTCTAGAGACTCCCTAGCTGCCCAGGGCTCTGCATGGAGTAGACTCCCACCTCCACCAGTATCAGCATGGGTTTCTGTAGGGAGAGGAGAAGGACAGAGCTCATAAAGCAGAAAGCATCCCCCACAAGCTCACAAAAGAGACAGAAGATCTAGAAACGGTGCTGCAAGGGCATGGGTGGGCTTCTAAAAAAATAGACTTCTGGGGGAGCACGGTAGAGGATGACTCGCCCACATCCAAATGGGATTGGACCCATTTCCAGAGGAAAGGCCCGGGAGCAGGTATCCAACATGGTAGCGAAGGGCTGGCCCAGGAAATGACAGGTCTCCTGTTCTTACAGCTGGCCTGGATCCGTGGGGAGAGGAGCGGTGCTCACGTGGAAGGAGGCGGGGAGGCTGGAGTGGATCCGTAGGGATGCAGCTCTGGAGTGGACCCTCGGGGAAGTGGGGAGAGCCCCCGGGGCTGAAATGGGGCTGGGGGAGAAGCCATGTTGCTCTTCTCCAGGTAGATGCAGGGGAAGATGGGGGTGGGTGGGTGATCTCATGGGGATTTCCTGCTTCAGCGTTGGGGAGTTCAGATCAAAGCCTTCACGTAGGAAACTAGTTCTTCCTTCCCCGAGCTACTGGGATGGTCTAGTGGAGCGTGGCTGCCTGTATCCGCTATGGAGCATCAAAGCTGCAGCATGGCCTGGGGAGTGGGAAGAGCATTCAGTGATGCATGCACGGGGCAGGAGAGAGCCTGTATGGATTCCCCTAAATCTTGCCCTGCCAAAATGGGGGTGCTGGTGTGGGGTGCTGAGTGTCTCTGGGTGCTGGGATCCGCCGCGTGCCCTCTGGATTGGCTGTGTCTAGCTCTGCTAGATTTGGAGATGCCATCAGTGGCTGCGGTAGGAGTGGAAATGGTGCCCCCTCGTTACCCCATCCCTGGCACTGGCTCTTTGGCACCGCTCTATTCACATAAGGAGGACGTGGGCTGGCTCGTGGACACGGGTAGCCCTTCCCCAGGCCTCGCCCATGTGGCTGCAGCAGGGCAAGGATCCAGCTGGGGGATTTCGGAGCTGGAGACGGAGCTCGAATCTCCCAGAGCAAAGCACCTCGTGGCAGGGGTGGGGGAGCTGTGCTCCCTCCTTGCCACCTCCAGCCGGCCTGGCCTCGTGCCCCAAACACAGGGAAGGCTTGATTTGTAGCACAGTGCCCTGCCTCCGTGCTGCCCGCAGTTGTCTGCATCCACCATGGGCCATGGAGTGAGCCCTGCCTGGCGGAGCTGCAGCTCCCCTCCTACCCCCACCCGCCGGGAAGGGCTGAGCTAGAGCCGCAAGAATGTGCCCTGCCATATGGGTAACTTCTCCCAGCTGGAGACGCAAACATTTGTTGCTGCAGCTGGAGTTGTGCGTCCCCCCCCATCCTCCCGATTGCAACACCCGGGCTGTGTTTTCAATTGCTCTGCTGAAGTCGTCATGCCTTTCTCAACGCCCTGGGGAGGGCTGGAGAGAGTTGAAATGCCAGCCGAGAGAGGCGCTGCGACCAGGGCGGTGTAGGGGAAGGGGATGTGCTATGGGGCAGGCCCGGCTGCAGAATGATGCAGGAAGCTCGGGGGTGTCTAGAAGAGCAGCTGTCGCATCCGCTTGGGCTGCGTTCGCAAGACCTCGGGGCTCTGGAGGGCGCGTTGGCATGCTCTGCTCGCTGGATTCCCCTCCTTCCATGGTGAGAGTCGTGCATGGGTCTGTGCGTGCCAACTGTTCCCACGCTCATGTATGCTCACACGGGGTGGGCACGTGTGACCCATGGGGTGGCGTGTGCTGTGGGGCAGAGGAATAGCTCTAGTATCCCATCTGGCTTGCAAAAGGGCTTCTCTGTCTGCACCTGATGGTGCTTCCTAGTGTAAAGGCCTGCTCAGCCCCAGCTGATCTGGGAAAATCAGGTGGAGGGCATGCATCTGTAAGGGAAGGTGGAGTTGTATCCACGCAGCCTGGTGTGAGTTGGGGGCAGGGGGGTGACTGTCCCCAGCTCCCAGTCCCTCTGTCCCAGGTAGAAAGTGGCACAGCAACCGCTCCACTGTAACCGCCGGGGTAGCGGCAAGACCTGCACTCGTGCCTCAGCTCTCTGATGCCAGATCCTCCTGTGCATACAAAGAGCAGCCAGGACCTCGGGCATCTGCAAGGGGAGCTGTGGTGGGGGTCGAGATACGTGGAGCGTCTCAGTTGGAGCTGCCTTTTACCCTGCTTATGGGATGCTGCCATCCAAGCATGGCCTGGGCAGCACCCCGTAAGCCTTCTAGCTTGGGCCTAGAGCACAGAGGTGGAAGTGTGAGTGAGCACACAGAGGTAGCCCTGTGTCCGGTCCCCGTGGCGCGCAGCCCCCTTCTGCTCTGGCCGGGCCCCGCAGAGCTGAAGCCCTGGTGCCTTCCCCTGCTCCAGGGCTCTTTGTGCTGAGCAAACGGAGCTCCGCTGGATCCTGGCTCTCGCTGCAAACCTCTCAGCTGGGCGGGGAGACGGGCCAGCGCTTCAGTGAGCTCAGAGGCTCTCACGGAAAGACCGAGCTTGCGTCAAGCACCTCCGCTTCCAAGAAGGAGAGCTGGTGGGAGCTGCACCCTCCCTCCTGAGTCAGCAGGGTGACGGGTGGCCCCGGGGAAGGGGCCCTGGATGCTTAGCTCGGCTTGGCTGTTCGGGGCCTGTTTGGAGAAGGCTGATTCGTTTGCTTTCACCGGTTGGAAACTTTCGGTGCAGGTTTCTGGGAGGCCGGGGATGCTAGGGTCTTGTTGCGAGCTCTGTCCCAGCTTGGTGACTGCTCCTGCCCCTGTCTCCTGCTGCCTGTAGCTTTGGGATGGCAGAGGGCAAGGGCAAGATCAGAGGCACTGGGGTTGGTGACCGGGCTCCTGACCCTCCTAGAAGGTCCTGGCTAGAGGGTCACGCGTCTCTGCTTGGGCTCAGACCGATGCTTCATTGAGGATCAGGAAGGCGTGTGGCCCCTATGGTCAGATTGGTATGGACTGGGGCGGGGGCAGGGGTTTGTCTTTACAGCTGGGGCTTGCCCCTTTTCCCTGGATCGCACCGGTGCATTTTTAACACCCCCTGAAGCAGCAGGGCCCGGCGAGTTCTCGTCCCCCTGCTTTACCTGCAGTGGGTTGAGGTGCTTTTGGTGTCTTTGGGCAACTGGCCTGGTAGGTACGTGATCTGTGCAGCTTTAGGATTAGACAGGGATTGGTTTGGATGGGGATGTTTCTGCCTGGAGCAGAGCTGGGCTAGATGTCGCCACCAGCCCTGCTCTTCTCCGATGCTGTGAAACCAGCCGCAGGGCAGGGGCTGTACTGATCCCTGCAGAGGCGTTTGCTGTGGGTGCTGAGCTCTGGAAAGGCCAGTCCCCAGTGACTCGCGGCCTCTCCGCTCCGGCAGCCACCGGCTGTTGCCTGCATTGGCCTGGGCCCAAGGCTGAGACAGGACAGCCTGCCTGCATTGGTGGTGGGTGCTAGGCCAGGAAAGCCTGCGGCGCCCTGGCTGGTCCGGGGGAGCCCTCGTGGCTTGTGAGGCTGGGTTTCAGCGGCCCCAGCTCCTGGAGTCCTGGGATTATGTGGGAATTGTGACTCCTGGGCGAGCTGGCTTCCTGGGATAGCTCATTTATGCAGCGGTGGAGCCTTTCCAGCAGTGTTCCCTTCCTCCTGGTCCCTGCCACCCCAGCTGTGGGCCAGCTGTGCCCATGCTTGGCAAGGAAGGGCTCTGGGTCCATGGAGAGGGCTTCCAATTCACCGTCTCCAGGAGAGGAAGGACAGCTCCAGCTCTCCCCTCGGGCTCCAGCAGGCGTGGGGGGGGAGGAGAGTGTTGCAGCTGGAGCTTTGCCATTGCACAAATATTTCTCTCCGAGTGCTGACCAGCCCCACCCAGGTCACTGAGCCCATCCATCCGGGCCTGGCTGCCCCCACCCCCTCCTGGAGAAGAGCTGTTGAGGCTTGGCGGAGATAGCATGGCTTGGGGGAGCCTACGGTCACGGGTGTACAGGAGGGGTTGAAGTCGGCCTCAGCCTGGACCTGCTGGGAGCCCCTGGGCCAGGGCAGCAGGGCTCTGCAAGCTGGAGGAGGGCACAGGTTTGCACCCCCTGCTATACATCTCCTGCTGTCCAGCAGTCGGAGGCCAGGCCTGCAGCCCACCGACTAGGAGAGCCCTTCCCAGAAAGCAGCATGGGAGAAACATCCTCTCTCCATGCTCTTGGAGTCTGCAGGCGACTCTCTGGGGTGCTGTTAGAGTTGACCCCTTGCTCTAGGCTTGCCCTGCTTCTCTGGGATGGAGAAACGAGGCTTGGGGGCATTAGCTAAGCTGGTCTCCTCTCTCTCTGGGATGTCCTGTGTCCCAGCCAGGACATGCTGAATGCTCCAAACCCGTGGGGTCAGGGTTATGCCCCAGCAGGTGGCCCAAGGCAGGTGTGACCTGCAGTCCAGTGCCTGGCGCGTGCGCGGAGCAACCGCCTGATACAGAAGCGAGACTTGAGTTGGGGAGGACATGTACTTGGCCCAAATGCACCTTCATCCACCTGGGAGAAAAGCTCTCTGCTAAATCCCAGACAGGCTCCTCCCTTCACTTTAGAAGTGGAGAAATCACTGGTGAGACTCTGAGGGCTCGCCTACACAGGAAAGCTTTACCAGTGCTCCCAGGATAGGTATTGCCTCTCTCCAGCAGCGTGAGCCACGCTAGCAAAACTCCTCTTCTGCTGGAGTGAGTGTTCACACGGGTTATCCTGGGTTACGGTCATGCTTTAGCTTGTGCCGGTTTTATCAGGCAAGGGGAGCAAAGGAGAAACCTTTGCAGATCCTTCCTGGCTTCCTTTGGGCTGGATGTAGGAGAGGGGCTGGCCCTCTGGTACCAACTGCTCCACGCTCGGAGCTTCTCCACCTTTCGGGCCGGAGTAGGGCCAAGCCCAACCGAGTGCCAGGCCATGTCTGGCTCCATCTGCGTGCATGGGTTTGCGGATGGCTGTCCCCAGGTAGGAAGCCGCACGCGTCAGGGCCAGGGGATGGGGCCTTCCACCTGGGGGCATGAGACCCAGCTGTGAGCACAGAAGAGCTTTGGGTGCCGCTACTCCTTTTTTGTCCTCGGTGTCCTTTGGTGTCTTGCTGTCCCTGCCTGCTTCACCCTCTGCTGCTTTTTGGCAGCATCTGGGCAAATTGCCTGCATTTCCTCCTCAGCTGCTTGCAGTGCAGCTCCCTTCAGGGTGGTGGGGCAGGGAGGGGTCCTTCAAGGCCTCCTTTCTTCCCTTATTTTCCAGAACACGAGAGCTGCCTTTGACTGAGTCAGACCCTAGCTCTCCGTCTTGCCCTGTCGCATAGCAGCAGGGAGCAGATGCTGGAAGGGAGAGTGAGGTTTGTGGCCGAAAGCTTGCAAAGAACAAATTTTCCAGCTGTTTAGTTGTTCTAATAAAAGATATCGCATCTACCTGAAGAACCTGATCCGCCTGGGTCTGACCAGGGGTCGTCCCCCCGTTCCTCTGTCACTCGAAGCCTCCAGCATGTCTGGTCCAGGATGTTCTGGTGCAGAGGCCGTGCCGCTCTCTCCCGTGCTCAATAGCTCCCGATGCCCCTTTCCTCTGCGAACAGGTCCACTTCCTTTTGAATCTGGCAGTGCATCTGGTGGCCACGAGTCCCCCCTTTTATTCCACGCCGGGGGGAAAAAACTTACTTGCTTTTGTTTTCAGCTGACACCTACTCGTTTCATGCAGTGACCCCCGTTCTTGTCTGGCGAGAGACGGGCAGGAATAACTCCCCAGTGACTTGCTCTTCACCATTCGGTGTGTTGTAAACCCTTGTCCTGTTCCCCCTCCGGCGTCTCTTTCTACACTGAACAGACCTGGCCTCATTAGTCTCTCCTTCACGCTACTCGCCGCCCTCGCTGCCTTTCTCTAGTCCTTCTAGATGCTTTTAGAGGTGTGGGGACCGGTGACGGCATTTTTTGTGCTTGTGTATCTTGCCGTCTCCTGCCTGCTTCACCCTCCGTTGGTTTTCGGCAGGAACTGGGCCCATTGCTGCTTTTTCCGTGTCTTGGAGGTTTGCAATGCAGCTGCCTTCCAGTGGATGGGAGTGGGAGTGGAGGGGGCACGGAGGTCTCCTTCCTTCCCATCTCACTTGCTTTCTCCCTGTTGCAGAGTTGGTGGGACGGGATTGAGCCAGGCTGGGACTGTTGGGGGGTGTCCAGGGCTGAAACTTGGCTTCACTGCTTTGGCCCAGCAAGGCCTTCTGGTTAAACCAGTGCTGCTCAATGAGGAAACCCAGCCGCCGCATCATCCTGGCGACCGCAGAGAGCGCCAAGGGAGCTGCTCGGTGCTGCAGCGTGGTTCCTACCTTTCTCCTGGCATCTCTGGCAGGGCACGGAGCTCGCACCTGCTGCGCACGCAGGGCCCCAGTGCCAGCCACCTGCCCGCTGCCCACGCAAACCCGCCTTCTGCTTAGTTGGTCGGAAAGCTGCGTCCCCGGAAAGGGGGGGTAGATACCTGGGCTAGTTTAATTGACTTTAATGAGCCTGCTGGGGCAGGTTGCCAGCAGACTCTGCCGTTCCTGCCAAGGTTTATAATTGCCCGTGAGAATCACAAGGGTGTGGCGAATACAGCAGCGGGTTGAGGAGATGCAAAGCCTTGGGCCCTGGCACTGGTTCTCATGGGCTGAGACCCGTAGTGTTGGGGCAGCTTTGGGGGGTCTCTTGCCACCCACCCTCCCTTTAGATTTCCTCTTGCAGGTGCACCCATTACCCCGTCCCTGGTGCTCCCGTTATCCCGTCCCCTTGCTTCGAGGGAGCTGGTAGCCCAGGAGCAGGAAGGGGGTCCTGAGTCTGGCACCCCTGCTTCCAGTCCAGCTCAGTCTGCTGGTTCTGGAGCCCTTGGGCTACTGCTGGCCCAGTCCCCGGTGGGGGGGAAGATCCCCATTCTTCAGATCCATCGATCCACTCTGCTTCCAAGGGGGCAATGGAGGGGGATTAGGATGGAGCAGCAATGGCTTTTGCTGCAGCCATGACTGTAGAGGTGTCTCCGCCGGGGTGCTGGGCAGCCGGGGTGAACGCAGAAGGGACACCTTGCTCTGAAGGAGGGGGAATGGGTGTGAGCAATGTTGGAGAGCAGGCCTCGGGCTTTCCTTCCGCTGGCTGTGACATGGGTGCAATGCTGCATGGTGCCGGCAGCCAGTTCTCCACCTAGCGCTGTGCAGGGGGGCAATGGTCATGCCCCTGTCTGGAGGTGGCTGGCCTGTGCCTACCCTGGGCCGTTCCCTTTCTGGGCTGGGCATGAGCTGCTCCGTGGCGGGGCTGGGGTGGAGGCCCAGGGCTCCAGGGTGTTGCCCCACTGCTCTTGGCCCCCAAACCCGCCCTGCCACACCTCTCCTGTCTCGGCCATGGGCGCGCCGGCCGTTCTGCTGCTGTCAGCTGCAAGACACTGCATCTATGCGTGGCTGCAGGGACCTTGATCCGGCAGCTCCA
>JAGPOW010002799.1:1175860-1200296 GCA_030014935.1 Caiman crocodilus
CCCTAGAGTATCAACCCAGGACCAGACTGCCATGCTGAGATTGTCTCCAGATACCAGAGCTGAGCCACTGGGCAGCTCATGGACTGGGCCCGCTCTGCCCCTTGGCACGTGTCTTGTGTCCTTTTTAGACATCCTAGAGAAGTAAGGTTGGCAAGGACCTTTAGAGCGTGCATTGAGTCCAACCCCCTGCCTGAGCCAGGATCAGCCCCATCCAAACCAGCCCAGACACATCCGTCATCCAGCCTCTTTGTAAAACTGCCGTCCAACCTGACACAGCACCAGACGTTGCACCCAAACCTGCTGCAGGGAAAGCAGGGGGACACGGCCGCCAATGTCCTGCTGCTGTAAAAGGTGGTTAACATACATACCAGAGGTCCCAGGTAGGGGCTGCGCCCCTGCTACAGAGGAAAGCAGCTCCCCAGTCTGATTGCGGGGGTGGGAATTTCTTTGCAGCTCTCTCTGCATCCATGCTTCCTTTTAACCTTTGCTGAGAGGTTGCAGGCCAGCTCCATGGGTTTCTGCTGGGGTTAGACCCTGGTTTGACGGAGGCATGGCCCAGCCAGTGCACCCCTGGGCCAAGCAGAGCCATGCACTCTGCCGGGGCCCAGCCCTGGGGAGATGCTGCGACAGACGTGCCTAAAGATACCAAAATATTATTCATTCAGGAAACTGAAATGTTGCGGGCTTCCTTCCTGTGCCGTAAATAGCTCTCTGGCCTCAGTGCCTGAGCTTGCTCGAGGTACCAGCGATGGGCGAGCACAGGGGCTACCCAAAACTTCAGGGATCATCCCTGAGCCTGGCTCGAGCAGGCGGGGGGCACAGCTGGGGAAATCGCTTCTTGCTGTGTGAACGGGAGCCCCGGACGCAGGCGCCAGCTGCTTCACAAGCCCCGTGCCCGCAGCCCTGCTGCTCCTGAGAGCCAGCCAGCTTGCCCAAGGCTGCTCAGCTCTGGAAGGAAAGAGGCAGTCTAGATTGAAGCTCTGAGTGGGTGTGAGCCTTGCGCTGTGAGTGGGAGCATCTGACAATACCTGGGCACTCCTGTCCTGCTCCTGTTCCCAGGATCCGTGCACCCGGGGAACATCAGGGCTCTGGGAGCAACACGCCTTGCTGTGGGTAGTGCCTGGCATCGGGCTGACCTGTACCAGGCTGGCAGGGAGCTGGATGCTCAGGTGAGAGCTGGCAGGGCAGGAGCACCTTGGCTGGAAGCGTGCTGGCACCTTGGTAGGCCTAAGAGTTTTGGGCAAGACTGGGGTTAGAAGGGGTTTCCTAGCAGGATCAGAGCCCCTCTGAGACCCGGTTCGGCAGCCAGCAAAGCCTGGGCCCCGTTGGGGTGAGCTCGGGGTGGGTGAGATGTTGGTGAGCTTGGGGAGGGGGAGCCCCCATACCTGGCAGTCCTGGGAGGTGCTGTAGCCTGTTTCTGCCCAGCCCAAGGCTACATCTGCATGCCTCCTGGAGTCAGGATCTCACACCCAGGATCATCTACTGGCCTGTTCTTGCTCTCCACCCGGCTCCATTTCTCAGTTCATCCATGTCCTCCCAGATGCTATTCGTTGGCTTTGCCCAGCCGGCGTGCCCCAACGCCATCTCCACCAGTGGGTTTCCCAGTGTCCATAAGTGTCTGCTCCATGTGGTCCATGGTAACACCAATTCTGCACCTCCAGCGGACCCCGTCGTTAGCACAGCTGTCACGGCACCTTGCGAACGAGTCTGTTGGTACCGTATTCTCTGGTGTACGCGATGCACTTGTCCCTCCCACCCCAAAAAGAGGGATGCTTCTGTATGCTGTATGGCAAGGTGTTGGGCCCCAGGCGAGTAGGGGCATTGCACATGTGCCTTCAATGGGGGTGCCCATCCCTTGGCCAGTCTGAGGCATATATAGGGAAGAAGAATCCCTTTACAATCCCTTCCCTTGCTTTCTCCACCGGTGCCCGAAGGCAGTGCGACAGCCCCAATTCCAGCACCTGCTGGAGCTGCCCAGTGTTGGGGGACGGGGGCGTACAGCCGTGCATGCTCCTTATTGCTTTATCCCACCGGGCCTCCCAACTCCCACGGGTGTCTCCACCTTCTTTGGACCCTAAAGGCAACCCCAAAGTCTTCAAGTTACTGGCCTCTGACTCCAGTGGCTAGTTGCTCTCCAGCTCCCGTGAGTGAGCTGCACCTGGCTTTTGGGCTTGTTTTTTTTGGGAGGAAACG
Source organism: Caiman crocodilus (assembly GCA_030014935.1). Classification (NCBI taxonomy): domain Eukaryota; kingdom Metazoa; phylum Chordata; order Crocodylia; family Alligatoridae; genus Caiman; species Caiman crocodilus. Next base: position 1,178,054 of record JAGPOW010002799.1, read on the forward strand.
CTGGTCATTCTGACACCCGGTGAAATAGGTTGCAGCTCTTCCCACCCTGACTGCACTCGCACACCAGCATGGCCCTGGGATCTGCCAGGGCTGCAGCCAGTGGCTGTGCCTGGGCCATGCTCTCTGCAGCGTGGTGACGGAGGCAGGCGCGGGCACAGCAATCCCTGCACAGCTCCGTGTGCCGGCAGATGTGCTGACAAGCCCTGGAGCGTTCCCTCCAAACCGGTTTGGGGCGTTCTCCTCCATGTATGCAAATGGATGTTAATTGAGAGAGGCCGCTCGCTGCGCTTGATCTTTTGCTTTGCTTTCCTTGGCATGGGTGCAGCATCCTCCCATGCTGACGCAATCCTCGCCACGGTCATAACCAAAATGCATGCTGCCTGGAGAAGGGCCTGCTTCTTTCCAGGACCCCCAGGCTCTCAGCAGGCCTGGATCCCAGGGAGATGATCTGTGTCGCACTAGAAGGTCCCCCTCTGCCAGTCATCCAGGTAGAGGTGAGAGCAAGATCATGGCCAGTCTGTCTCTGCTGTCAAATGAAGGGCAGACTGGGTACTGCCAGGGGCTTTCCAAGGGCTGCAGAGTGCCCCTACAGACTACCCTCATCCTGTGAAATACATGTGGGAGAATGCAGGCACCTGGCGACCCTCCTCTCTGCCCCTTGGGAATAGCCTCAGGTGCGAGGAGTGAGGACCCATCTTCCCTGCATGCCAGGAGACCCGGCTGGGGGTGTAGGACTGAGGACTGGATTGATGGGGTGGTGGAGGTGGAGGTGTTTCTTGGCTCTCTGCTTTGCAAGGCCAAGGGCTTTTCCTGGTAGTCGGACGTTTCCGTTTGCAGAAGCCGCCTACGCTGGTCGGAGGATTTGAAGGGCCACCGAGCAAGTCGGGTTCCTTGCTGCAAAGATCCCCACCAGCCACTTCCCTCAATGTGTGGGTGCAAGAGGGCATTCCCTGGGCATACCCCACCATCTGTCAGCTCCCAGTTCTTCCCTCCTCCCAGGACCTTTGCACCCTGGCTGGACTAGAGGGAGGTATCTAGTTGTGTTATCCTGAAGTGGCCATGGGAAGGTGGAAGCAGGTGAGGGGGCATGACACATGCAGAGACCAGCTAGTGATGCCCGCCGGAGATTCAGCTTGGCTGCTTAGACGGTGGTGCACACCGACCTCCCTGCAGCCCTAGAAGCCCCCAGGCTGCCCCCCAACATCCTCTCCTGGCATGGCAGTTTTCAGGGCAGCACAGGCCTGTAGATTTTAGAGCGCTCTCCACTAAAGAGCCAACCTGACGCAGGCATAAATGCCCTGTGTCTCCCACCACTCTTTTTTTTTTTCTCGTTCAAAACCTCCTGTAGCCTTGCTTCAAAGTCGTGGGAGTGCAGAGGGGGAGAAGTCACAAGCGTTAGGTGGGATCTGTGGTCTCATGAGCCTCCTGCGCTAGACCTCTGGACACAGCTGCATTAGCGAAGAGCAGGAGGATTGCACGGTCAGCAGGGCAGGGCCTGCGGGTCCAGCATTGCAAAATCCTTTAGGCTACCCGCATTCACAAAGGATCTGGACAATTGCACTTTGGACGGGAATAAACCTGGCTCAGGGACCCAAGTGTGTGTAGTGTAGATGGGACCACGTGCAGGAAGCTGCCTGCGTTTGGCATCTCGGTAGGTGAGGCTGGAGGAAGATGCCTTTTGGTTTGGCCCAGGGCACGTGGGCGGTGAAGGCTGCTCTGTACTTTCCATGATAAAACCACGTTTTTAGGCACATGCCACGCTCAAGCCTCTTGGCCTGAAATTTTCCACCAAAGACGTAGGCCGGAGGGTGAGTCTTTTGTGCATGCTCGAGTGCCTGCTTTGTGCACGCTCTGAGCATGAGCGTAGCTGTCTGGAGGAAGGAGCTTAGCGGAAACATGGCTTTCGTATTCTTGCAGTCAGGTCACCGAGGGAAGAGCAGCTCTGCCATGATGGATCCACCCGGATTTGACCAGGTTAGGAGACCCAAAAACATCAGCGCTCACATCTCTAAATGTTCTCCAGCCCCACGCAGCACTTATGGGAAAGCCAGACCAGGCACGGTCCATCCCTGAAGTGTTGATGCTCTACTCTGGGAGAGGTAGCATGTCATCTCCGGACTGTATTTTAATTTTTCACAGAAGACGGATGTTGGCCACTATGGTTTCTCTGTCTTTCCTTGTGGCAGGTTCAAGTGTGATGGCTTGTGTTGGGTCAGGGGTGACTGCATAGTTGTGCTAAGAGGTTAGAGGATGGGTTTGTAGGGGTTCATTCGGATGGGGTTGATGCTGTCTCAGGTTGGACTGGATCACCTCTGGAGGTCCCATTCCAACCTGGCTTTACTAGGCCTCTAGGAAGGGATGGGCACATCAGTGCCATGGCTCGTTGCAGTGCTCCGGGCACCAGCATGGAGATCAGGCAGGCTGTCCCATGCCCACTTTGGTTTCCCTAGGGAGGACAGAAGAGGAAGGAGGAGGAACATGATGGGAGGGAGCTCATCTGCGATCCCGGTGGAGGTGGATCAAAAGAAGAATCCCAGACCCTCCACCTGGGATCACGTATTGATATCTATAGAAGCAAGACATTGGCTGCTGTGATTCCCCTGCTTTACCTGTGTCAGGTTTGGGTGTGTTGTCTGTGTTTGTATCAGGGTCTTACGTAGAGTTTAGGTGATGGTTTGTCTGGGATGGCTTGGACAGGGCAAGGGGTTGGACTAAATGTGACCTCCGGAGGTCCCTTCCAGTCCCACTTCTCTCTGATCCCAACTGCAGCCTATCCTCAAGCGCAGACCTGGAGAGAAATGCTGCCAGCCCCTCCTCTCAACGTCCAAACCCCCAACCTTGCCCATCTCATCACAGAAGCAAACTTTCCCCATCAAGCCTTGCCTTAGCAAGAGATTCATAGGCATTTCGGCTGGAAGGGACCTCGAAGATCATCAAGTCCAGTCCCCCTGGCTCAGGGGCAGGAAGTCAGCTAGGGTCAAAGATGCTTAACCTGCCAGCGTGTCTCCGCTGCTATGACCATCCAATCCCTCCCCAACAGGCCCTTTGGGATCCTTCCTTTCCCAAAATGCGATACGACTGATCCAGTGCACCAAGTGGTACCTACATGGGGAAAGCCAACAGCAGCAACACACCAGAACGGACCCGTGCAGAAAACAAATATATGGGACGCAGACGCACATACATGATTTTGCAGATCTTGCTGCCCTCTTGCTCTGGAAAACACCTTTAAAAGGCAAATTTGAACGAAAGTTCATCCTTGCTATGGGGCAAGGACTGAACACTGATCTCTCTCTTTTTTGACATGCTATAACAGGGGTGGGCAAAATGCGGCCTGCCAGGCCATTCTGTCCGGCCCGCGGGGCCCCTGAAAAGTGTAGAAAATGAATATTAATCTGCCCTGGGCTTCTTGTCATGCAGCCCTCTGCCCAAAATAATTGCCCACCCCTGCACTATCATTTCACACCTCTCTTCTCTGCTCTTAACATCTGCCGTGCTTCCTTCCTCAGGCCCGACCAAGAATGCCTTGCACTCGAAAGCTCGTCTCACTCGATTCCAGCCATGCAGCTGGTCCAATAAAAGATGTCGCCCCCCTCGCCCCCCCAGTCTTTGTTGTCTGCGTTTATTGATGGCTGTTTTTAATTAGCGCAACATCCCTCGGGCTATTTTTTTTGCTTCTGCTGGGTCTGAAGAAGGCACTTTCCTTATTCATTAAAAAAAAAAAAAAAAGGATGGTTTTAATTGCCTATATCTCAAAATCAGCTGAACTTTGGAGCCTTTGGGAAGCCGTGCATGCTGAAAACAGGGAAAGCAATTTGTATGACTTCAATGCGTCTCTGAGCATGTTCGCTGGCCTGATTCCACGCCAAGCCTGGAAGCCCTGGAGGCTGCTTTTGGGTGGGTGGGGGGGAATCAGTAAAGGTCACATTCAAATGTCCCCTGCCAAATCCAGCCTCCAGGAAATCGCCGTCTGCCTCAACGGCTGGGAGGGGCTGAGTGGAGCGTGTGGGGAAGAGGCAGTCCTGTGACTTTAGGGTCTTTCCGTTGGTCTGTGTTTTGATTGTTCTGCAAATTCTCCGATTTCTGCTTGGTTTGCTTGGCTCTTTGCTTTGTGCTGTGGATGGGGCTGGGCTGGACTGGCACCAGCTGAGCTGCTCGCCCAGCCTTATTGGAGAGGGAGGCAATGCAAGCAGAAAGCGTCTGCCTTGCATTCCTGGGGCAGCTGGCGCTCTCCCCGGGCACTTTGTGCTTTCCATTTTAAGACTCCAGCAGATCTATGGGGAAAGGCTGCTGGACACCAGCTAGCACGTGCACAGGGCAAGAGCAGGTGGCTCCAAAGGGGACGGAGCTGGACTGTTCTCAGTGGTGGCAGATGGCAGGACAAGGAGCAATGGGCTCACATTGCAGCAAGGTTTGATATGCAAAACTTTCTGTCCAGGAGGGTAGTAAAGCACTGGAACAGGCTCCCCAGAGAGGTGGTAGCATCTCCATCCTTGGCAGTTTTTAAGAAAGCCTTGGCTGGGGTGATGCAATTGGGGTTGGTCCTGCTTGGAGCAGGGGGTTGGACCAGACGGGACCTCCTGAGGTCCCTTCACTTGATGAATGGGGAACACCTTCAAGTGGCAGGATCTGCCATGCCTGCTGGCTGCAGGGCCACCCTCCCTGGTTTGGTAAATCTGTAGGCAAGCATGTGATAGTGCCATCTGAGCAGGGGCATGTAACCTGGCTTCTTTCACTGACATCTGCCCTCTGTAGCCTGTATTATCCAGCTGGGAAAAGAACCCAGCACCCCAGAATACAGGCCCAGATGTCAGCAGCTGTCAGGGCCGTTCACAGAGACCTTGTCCCAGCCAGCGCTCTCCTCACTGGTGTATCATTTGCTCATTCAGCATCAACTCGAACCTGCCCGGTCCATGGCAGAGGCCATCCGTCACCGCTTGGGCAGATCCGGCCTGTGCGGGGGACTGGGAGGCTGTTTCAGGGTCTCATATTTCTTCCTGCAGCATAAAATCTCCCCTGTGTTGCAGAGCCTCAGGCCCAAGCGCCAGGATATGGCAGGGTCACGGCCTGGCTATGTCTTCCATCGCATAGACCTGTGCTATCATTTGCCCTCCTACATTTGGTACCCAGGGCATGGGTCTACACGTGCATTTACGCTGGCTTAAATTTACTGCGCAGTAAGCAGGCATAAACCGGCATCTACACATGCAGGCGTTAAAGCGCATTAACACCGTGTATGGGCTGACTCGGGACTAAAGTTGGGACTGCACAGTAAGGCCTCTACAGGTGCATTACTGCACAGTAACTAATTGGGTGTAAATTTGATGCCTGCATGATGTAGGCATCAAATTTACACTCAAGTTGGTGTAAGTTGCCTTATTTGCTATGCAGTATGGGCATGCACGTGTAGACACACGCCTGTACGGCGCAGTAAATGTGCATGTGTAGATGCACCCAATGGGAGCCCAAGTCAGGTGCAGTGATGGAGCCTGTCGGACACTGGCCTCATTGGCTGGATAAGCCATGGGGGATGCATCATGGGTGAACCGGGGCTTGTTAAAATCTCACAAGTGCAGTGGAAAGCAGAGGGTCCTGGGGGGCTCTGACAAGCAGGCAGTGGATGCTGAAAGGGAGGGCATGGGGTGCAGGAAAGAGCCCAGAGCTGCTCTGCACAGATGTGCCCTGAGCAAAGACATCTGGGGCTTCAGCTTTCTCCTCCGGGATCTATCCTGGCAAGTCTAAATACTCCCTGGGATGTACTGGGCCCAGAGTGAGGGCTGGGGACAGCGTCTTACACACTACGGCATTGGCTCGCTGCACCTGGGACTGAGAGATGAGGAGATAGGGCATGGCCCCAGTGCTGTTAATGCCTGCACGAGGGAGGTGGAAAGTGTTGTTCATGTGTTTCATGGTGGAAAATCAGGCTGGAGGCAATTTTCCAGCAAAGCCCTCTCCCCAGGACTTCCATCTCGGCAGGTGCTTGCTTCTCCTGATTGCTTCCCAAAGCACCTGGCTCCTGGCCCTATGGTTTGGATGCTGGCAGGGTGGCCATGCCCTTCCCTTCTCCAGGGCACTGAAATGCCTGTGGATTTTGGAAGGAGACTGTAGGGACCTCGTGCAATGCAAGTGAACTCAGTGACTTTCAGCGGCCTGAAGACGTATTCATAGAGAAGCCAGGTGGGAAGGGACCTCCGGAGCTCCTCTCGCATCCAGCCCCTTGCCCGAGGCAGGATTAGCCCTGTCCAACCCAGCCTGGCCAAAATCCTTCATCTAATATCGGAGCAAAACTGCTGTCAACCTGATGCGACACAAGACCTCGCACCTGAACCTGCCACGGGGAAAGCAGCAGGACCATGGCCCCTAATGTCCTGCTGCTGGACGGAGTTGTTTAATAGATGCTCAGTAGTAGAGGTTACATAAAACTGGGGAACGTGAGGGTTGGGAGGGACCTCGGGAGGTTGCATCTAGTCCAGCCCCCTGCTCAAAGGACCAGCCCTAAAGCTTTGTCTACCCAGATCTTAAAAAACTCCAAGGATGGAGAGTCTGCCACCTCTCCAGCTAGCCTCTTCTAGCACTTTACTGCCTTCCTCGAGACTATTTCCTAATCTCCAACCTCAACTTCCCTTGCTGCATCTTGACTCTGGATCCAGGTATGGCGTAGCAGGATTTTGCCCTGGCCGGTTAGCATTTCTCTTCCCCGGCAGTGGCGGTGTGGCCGTGTGCTGCAGATCTGCCTTGTTCTGATGGTAGCTGATTTTGTGGGCAGCTTTTTGAAGGGGTCTCTCCAGAGGATGGAGCGCTGCTGGCATTTCAGTGATGGTTACTTCCATAATTCATATCGACGCCATGGCAGTGGCTATCAGCGGTGACATTGCTGGCCTGCTAGAGGGGCAGGTGGGGCCTGGGACTGGTCGGGCCTCTGGGGTCTTTTCCTCGTGCCTCAGGTTCCCTGCTTTGTAAAACAAATGCTCACCCGGGTCTCATGGCAGCCCGGGGTGCCTTGAGATCCTTTTAAGGTTGCTGCACAGAGCGAGCCGGATATGAACCCCCTGAGTTCTTCGCACCTGGAACATCGCTCTCTTCTTTTTCCACAGTCAAAAAATGGGTGAAAACTCAGCGCTGGCCTTTTCCGAGGGGCCTGCGGAGGTTGCAAATTGCTATCTGAGGCACCTGCGCTACCCGTGGCTCCACGATGGACCAGTGGAGAGGGTATTTGCTAGGATGCTTGGCTTGTCTCCTTCAGCTCTGCTGCTGGTTGCCCACTCAGGGTTACGGCCTTTCTCTCCATGCACAGGCCCGCAGGGCTTTTCTTTGGGATGTGTTTGCAGCCAGCCACAGGCTCCCATGTGGCTCCTGCTGACACCAGGGTCTGGCTAGTGCAGGGGCCGGCCCGTTTCTCAGCCCATAACCCGACATCTTCATTTGCTTTTGCTGTTTGGCCAGCCTGCCTTGGTTATTTTGGCTTTTTCCAGCATGGCCTGCTATGTCCCTGTGTCTCAGGCGCCTTCAGACATCCGTTCTTTCTGACTCAGCCCAGCAGGCTTCCCCTGTGCACAGTTCTTGGCTGGAATTCCCCTTGTTTTCTGACTGCCTGGCACTGTGTCCCAGTCTCGGTCTGGGCACAAGCCGCTGGGGGATATCGAGTCATGGCCTGATTTCAACCCCATTCAGGTTTCCCAAAGGGGAATCCACTGGGCACCAAGCACGTAGGAAGTTGAGGGCACTGGCGTGCAGAATGGGGGGTGACGTGAGATCCTCTTAGGGGTGCCGCGGGGCACCGTGCCATGTTAGCACCGTTTGTGGTGCTAACATGGGTCATAAGAGCAACCCAAGGATTTCAACTATAGCTGAGGCCTTCCTGAGTTCTTTGCCACGAGCGGCTCTATTATTTTTCTGAAAAGCTAGGAGCTGGCAGTCTCCAAGGGGGGGCCACAAGTCTGTCCAGGGGGTGCCACGAGTCTAAAAAGATTGAGAACCACTGCACTAATGCTTTTGAAGGACAAGCGCATCAAGTCCTTCTGCACGGGACCCCTGGGCTGTCGAGCCGCTGAGCTCGAGGGCAGGCCAGACATGAAGGCTGTAGCCGGGTGCCTTGCTCGTTATGGGCCAAGAAGTTTGGACGTCCGAACGTATGAAAAGCACCCGAGACGAGGGCTATCGTTTGGGAATTCACTGAGCAAACAAGCCTGGATTTGTGCTGTAATTTCAGCCTTGACTCTGCTAGAGCCACAGAGGCCGTTTCTCAAGCCCATGTGAATGTGAGAGTGCTATGGGAAGGGGTTCTGAGCTGGGAGCTCCAGCTGGTCTTACCCGTGGTCCGGGGAGAGCCGGCCCATGCTGACAGAGCTCTCCTGGCTCCGGGGGAAGTTGTTGGAAAGCGCAGAGCAGAGGCTTTGCTTGCCGTGCTCCCCTTCCTTGCTCCGCACTGTGGCTGGGGCTTGGTTTTGATCCCAGTTCCAGGGGCAAGAGCTGCAGAGGACACCTGCAGAAGGGACCTGGAGAGTTTTCTTGGAGCCTCGGGGGGGCTCTGCCTGCCTGGCAAGGGAAGATCAGTCCAGTGAGCACTGGGACCAGATGCCAGGGTCCCCAAGGCACTGGCCAGGGCAGGCACCACGGCTCTTGCCTTGAGCCTTCTGGTCTGACAGCCTAGGGGAGCCTGACCTGGGTGGCTGGAGCCCTGCCCACCCATGTCAGAGGGGATCTGCATCTGGGTGACACCTCGTGGCAGAGGTGTACGTCGTACTTCAGGCTCAGGGAAAGGGAAGGTGCTGGCAGGTTCCTGGAGAAGGCCTGGACCTCTGGCCTGACATATGGGGGTGTGCAGCATGATTGCGGTGCCAAGGTGGTGCCAAGGTGGTGCCAGCAGCTGACCTCTCCCTGCTTGTGTCTCGCCAGCTGCTGTGACCTGGAGCGCATCCCCGCAGACCGCCCCCATGGACCTGCGCATCGGGCAGCGCTTCGTCAAGCCCGGCTCGGACACGGCCCTGCTTGCTCTGAAGCAGACGCAGCAGCTGCAGCACCAGTTCTTCCTGGCCAGCCTGCATCAGCAGCAAGTGGAGCAGCTCACCCACCAGCAGATGCGGGTAAGGAGTCCCTGCTGGAGGAGCGGGCATACAAAAGGGGCATCGTGCCAGCAGCCTGGGGTGGGGGTCCTTCGGAGGTGCTGCCCTGGTGATGAAGCCTAGGGGGAGTGGAGCTGCTCAGATCGCAGCCATGCCCAGGGGCTTGCACCCCAGTGCCAGCTCTCAGAGCCCCGTGCAGAGCTCCAGCATGGTGCGTTGGCTTGAGACCCATCGAGTACAGCAGCTTCTCTAAAAGCAAATCCCCTTTCTCTTGCCTCTGAGAAAAGGCCAGAGCGGATTGTGCCCGAAACCTGCCCAGGCCCCGTCATGTCCTACTCAGCATGAAGGCCGTGACTGGTAGACATTGGAGGGTGACTCAGTGCCCCCATGGGCAGACGCTGCTGCTCCCAAGCTGGCGGCCCTGCTCTGCTCTCCTCAGACTGGGCCCCTCGCAGCCCAGAGCACCAGGAATAAATGCGGGTCGACCTGGTGCTATGGCCTCCCCAGACAGGGAGTGCATCATTAGAGACAATCCACATCTGCGTGGCCCTGGGAGGATATAAATACCCTTCCAGGCTGCTGGGAAAGCTCTTCCTGGCTCATTTCCCAGAGCCAAGGGTTTCCTTCCTAAAACACACGCCCTTTGAGCAGAGATGCAGGTTCAGGCATGGGATGGGATTTGGGAGGGCTGGGCCGGCCCCTGCTTCTCTGCAGATGTCCTGTGCGACCAGCACAGTCAGCCCGGAGGTCTTGTGAATTTCCCATAGAGCACCTGTGTTCCCCAGCCACGAGCATTGGCTTGACTCAGCTCTGGGTGTCGATTTGGGCTCTCCTGGCACCCGGCTCTATTCCTGTCTCTGCCGCAGGTTGAATTTGCGGATTGGGTTGAAATCGGAGTGGAAGCAAGTGCATCTGGGACTTTCTGTAGCGCTGGAGGGAAGGGCCAAGCCATTTGGAAAGGGCTGGTTGGAGTTAGGAAATTCTGTTTGGATTTCTGCCGGCTGCCTGGGCCCAGCAAAGGCTTGGCTTGTTGTAGCACAGCCCAGTACCAGAGCTGAAGTGCTCTGGGCTTATACGAGCCTTCAAAGCTTTAAGGGCAGCTCGTGGGCAGCTATAACCAACTGGGACCTGAGCGCACACAGCAATGGGCCTCTCGGTGGATGTAGCGAAAGGACTGGATATTTTCAAATGGATCCGTGCTCAGAACCAGCTGCCATTAAGGAGCTGGGTGGGCCAGGCTCTGTCCCCTTTAGCATGCTGGCCAAGCCAGGCTCCATGCCCTTTAGGGCACTGGCCAAGTCTGCTCTGGCCCGGCCGGGCTCCATCCCCTTTAGTGCGCTGGCAAACCTGGACTCCATTCCCGTTAGGGTGCTGGGCAGTCTGGGCTTCCTCCCCTTTAGGGCACTGCTCTTGCTCCAGTGGTGACGCTTTCCCCTTCCCCTGGCAGGTGAACATGGAGTCCCCGCACCACGAGGCAGAAGTTGGGCAGCAGGAGCAGGAGCTGCGGCAGCTCCTTAATAAGGACAAGAGCAAACGAAGTATGAACCTCTGCTTCCATCTGTGTGGCTATCTGTCTGCAGTGCTATGGGGGCCGCTGGCTCTGACCCCCCTGCCCGGCGAGAGGGTGTCCATGCCTGGAAGGGGCCGGGCTGAGACCCCTGGATGCTCTCCCTGTCGGCTGAGCCTGGCCTTGGCTCTAGGGAGCTCAGCGTGTGGCATCTCTAGGGCTCTGGAGCAGCTGGTCCTTCCCCAGCCTTGCTGCCTGGTCACTGCTGGGCTGGCTAGGCTGAACTGGGCACCTGCCTACAGCCCCAGGGCTGTCCATGAGCAGAGACGGCAGGGCCCATCCAGCTCCAGCTCTCTGCCTTCCTGGCTCAGGGCGGCGGGCATCCCCCGTTGCAGAATAGCCTTGCTCAGTGCACGTTAGGAGTTGCCAGGATGGGCAAGACTCCACCTTGCTGAGAGTGCCCAAGGGGCTGGGCTGCTGTAGGGGAGCTTGCCCTGCCATCTGGGCCTGCCCTATTTGTGCTCGTCCTGCGCCATCTAGTGCCTATTGCAGCACAGAGCTAGTGTCTGACGTGGTTCTCGAGTGGCCCCTTTTCTGAGCTGAGAACTGCCCCTCTTTCAGCCTGCTGGAGTGCGTAAACCTGGCCCAGAGCCAAACCAGTGTCTCCCACTGGCCATCCACAATGCAGCTCCACAAAGCTGGGTGCCTGGGGGGCCCTGAGAGCTCATTCAAGGCTCTCAGCTTGGGTCATGGGGAGTCTGATGCCCCGGTCACTCAGAAGTCAGGGCTTGTCACCTCTGTAGTTAACTCAGGTGTTGCCCACCATGGCTCTTACCCACGCTCGACCTCCCAGGCTTGCACGTGGTGGCTCCTTTGCTCGCAGGTTAGCTGGGCCAGCTGGCAGAGAGGTGAATTCCCATGTGCTGCCCCCTCCCCAGCTGGAAACCTTTCTGCTGGGTGCTGAAGACGTGGCATGTGCAGGACCTGGGGCAGTGGCATGTGTATATGCACATGTGTGGGGTGGGGGTGTTGTAGGGACACCAGCAGCACCCAGCGTGAGGACATAGAGCAAGGCCTCCATTTCCTGGGGCATGGGCATGGTATCGCATGACCCCATGGCTGGCTAACAGAGAGCCTGCAGGGGCAAGGGGCAGGTTGGCTGCTCCAGGGCAGTTTCCCTAGTGTGTCAGAAGAGGTGTGGGGATGCCCTGGCATAGCTGTAGGGCCGGGGTCTGGTTCCCTTCTGGATGGAGTGGCTTCAGCTGGGATGCAGCCTCATCAGTGCTGAATAGAGGGGAAGAATCACTTCCCTTGATCTGCCGGCCTGCCAAGGCCAGGTGTGCTGCACTGAGGGTCAGACTAACCAGTGCCCCGGGTGCTGGCTGCTCAGGTCTCTGCCCCTGGGATCAGCAGTGCTCTATGAAGGGGCTGCCCATGGGTGCCTTCCTGAAGACCTTGGCAGTGCCCGCTGTGTGCTAACAGCCTGGGACGATGGCGGCGGTGTCTCTGTAGGTGCGGTGGCCAGCACCGTGGTCAAACAGAAGCTGGCTGAGGTCATCCTGAAGAAACAACAGGCTGCTTTGGAAAGGACCAGCAACCCCAACCCCTCCGCCATGCCCTACAGGTGAGATGGAGGCACCAGAGCCTGTCTACCCCCTACCCTGCAGGGGCACGGGGGAGTGTCTGTCAGCTAGTGCAAAGCTGTCTCTGGAGGGGGGAGCTGGCGCTGGGGGACTGGCTGCCTTTGGCAGCGGTGTCCAGTGAGTATGGGAAAAGACATTCCACTCCCAGGAGGCCCCAAGATATGGGGGACACTTGGAGCTGGCACCTTCCCTCCAGGCCAGGTCCGGACAGTGGACAGGGCAGACAGATGCCAGAGTGGGGTGGTTTTGCTGAGCAGAGCTGGGAGGAAGCTGTGCCTTCTGGTGTGGGGCTCAGGCTCACAATGCCCTTGAAGGCTGGCGGCCTAACCTCGCTCCTCCCTGCAGGACCCTAGAGCCGCTGGATACGGAGGGGCCGGCGCCTCCTGTGCTCACCAGCTTCCTGGCTCAGGTCCCCAGCACCATAGACCCCCCAGAGCACTTCCCGCTGCGGAAAACAGGTAAGGTCCTGCCAGCTGTGCCCACAGCGCCCGCCCCTCCCCAGCTGCCATTGGGGCAAAGGGGCAGCCTTTGGGGAGGCAAGGCTGGCTGGAGGGGGCATGGAAGGTGCAGGATGTTGCTGGCTCGAGGGGGCCTCTAACAGCCGCCCCCTCCCCCAGCCTCCGAGCCGAACCTCAAGGTGCGCTACAAGCCCAAGAAGTCCCTGGACCGGCGCAAGAACCCGCTGACCCGCAAGGAGAGCGCGCCCCCTTCGCTGAAGAGGCGGCCGCCGGAGGCTATCGGTGAGGGGCGCCAGGGCTGGCATTGGTGTGCTGGGAGCTGATCCAGGGGTGCTGTGCAGGTTGTGGGGGTGGGTGAGGTGGGCACCAGCCTGTGGAGGGCCTTGCCAGGACAGGAAGCTCTGGGCAGATGGAAGGCACGGCCCTGGACTACCTGCAGCTGTACCAAGCTGCTCCCCTGATTCATCAGGGACTTGAAGAGTTAACAGGCCTGGAGCTGCTGGTCTCTTCCCCCATCCCTGCCCATGGGTGCTGGGAGTTGCCCCCCGGGGTGGCAGAGAGAATGGGGTCCTTGTCTTGGTGGAGTCTGGGATCTCTCTTGGCACAGCTAGCAGCCAGTGCAGAGGCCAGGCTGGCCTGGAACTGCTCCCCCGGGGCTGCCGGGGGAACCGGAGATAGCAGTGCGAGCTTTCGGCTGTGCTTGGCACCCAGGACACGGGCCCGTGGCCCTGCAGCAGGGTCTGCGGGGAGATGGCTGTGTGCGGGAGAGGGCGGGGGCTGGGGACTCCCAGGGGCAGGCGGGCTGGGGGAGCCCTGAGATGGAGGGTGGGAGCCCGGGCACTCCTGACTACTGCTCCTTCCTCTGCAGACTCGTCCCCCAGCAGCAGCAGCACCCCGGTGTCCGGCTGCAGCTCCCCCAACGACAGCCTCCCGGCGGAGCATGGGGCCCTGCCCACGGGGCCTGGCTTGGTGCACGAGGTAAGGACCTGGCTGGTCCTACTATGCTCAGCCTTAGGCCTCCCCAGCACCCCCAGGGCTGCTTCCCTGAGTCTGGACCAGATCCCTGGCATAGGGCAGATGGGGGATCCATGTGCAGAAATCCCAGCTCCTTGAATGTGCAGAGCCACTCACATGCCCTGTGTCCCTGCTGTCCAGTGGCTGCACCTACCCCCTTGATGCCTGGACCCCTCCTACCCTGTTAGAGAGCATGGTTCCTCCACTGCAGCCTCCTAGCTGGTGGGGCTGCTTTACCATCACTCAGGCTGCCCAGAAGCCTTGGCTAGAGGTGAACCCCATGCCACAGTGTCCCTGCCGCCCCTCTGTCTGCAGGCCCAGCCTCTGGAGCCCTGGCTGCCACCTCCTGTTGCTTTCCCCACATCTGGGTGGCCAGAGCTGGAGACTAATACATTGCATTTGCTGCAGACACCACTGGCCCAGCGCCTGATGATGCAGGAGAGCTCACTGGCCCAGTTTGCCCAGCAGAGCACGGCCACGCTACCAACCATCACACTGGGACTGCCCGCTACCACCAGTGGCAGGGTAGGTAGCCGGGGCACTGGGTCCTGGGTGCCAGCAGGGCAGGGATATCCCCTCCCTGGGGTTCCTTGGCTTCAGCCAGCTCCTCTGCTCCCTTCCTCCACCAAACTGCTGACCCCGCCGTTGTCTCTGCAGGGAGAGGCAGACCGCCACGTGCTCTCCAGCCTGACCCATGGACGGGTGCCGGTGCTGAATGGGCCTGTCCTCGCTGGCACGCACCCGCCCATGTTCATCCCCGCCAGCTTGGAGCAGCACGAGCCTGGGGGGACCCTGTCCCCACGTGTCATTATCCTCGAGCCCTCGGTCACCCACACTCCACTGGTGGCAGGTACGTAGCCATCTCCCCATCCCCCAGCTGCAGGGAGGATGGCTTGAGCCCTGCTTGGAGGCGGGGTGGGTGCCAGGCTTTGCACAGCCTGGCCCTGGGTGCAGCTGAGAGCTGGCTGGGTTGGCTCTGTCACTCAGGCTTGAGTCTCACAAGGATGAAGTTCCACTTAAACCGTCCTCAATCTGTGGCATGTTAAGCCCTGTTAAAGTGAGGGTGTGCTGGTATTGGGCGGGGGAAGCATTACATGCTGGGGTGCTGGAGAGCTGCAGATTGGTCATTTCATCTCCATGGATCAGACTGAAGTTGCCCTAATTTTGAGCAAGGTAGCATGGTCCGGAGTTAACCCTCCCCTCAATTGATGCCACTTTGAGATGCTCGGAGGGGACTTGACAGGGGTTAACGAGCTTTAGGATGTGGATGCTGGCATTTGAAGTGCCCTTAGCGTGGTCTAAGTATACTGGGTAACTTCACCCTCAGTTACCCCATCAGTGGGCTGGGGCTGGGGCATAATACACCACTGGAGCGCTGTGTTCTGGCTAGCTGGCAGCCTGCCCGACTGCAGGGTGAACCAGACCAGCCTCGAGGTTGCCGTGCCTGACGTTGTGCTCCCACGGGCTCTGAGAAACAGAAAGAGCTTCTTGCATGTGCTCCTGTTTTAGGAAGGCCATGGGGTTAGCTCAGCTCCCAGCCTTCCCCCATCTCCATTGCTCTCCCTCTCCCCCATCATCCCGTCATGCCAGATGTGCGTAGCAACAAGCGGAGATGGTGGGGTCAGGAGAACAGCAGCCCCGGGTGCAGCTTCCGGTGACTGACCCCCGTGTTTCTCACCATAGTGCCGGGCCTGGGGCCGGTGCCCTTCTCCTTCGCCCCCTCGCTGATCCCTGCTGAACGTCTTCCACTGCCCGGGCACCACAAGCCGCTGGGGCGCACCCGCTCCGAGCCCTTGCCCCAGAACCCCAAGGCCATCCAGCAACAGCTGGCATACCAGCAGCACCATGCCCAGTTCCTGGAGCGGCTTAAGCAGCAGACGGCTTTGGGCAAGGTAAGAACTGGGCGGGCAAGGAGAGACGTCCCCCAGGGACGCTCTGGGCACTGGAGGCAGTGAGGCCCAATTACCAGGTTAGATACTGCATGGGAGTGACGAGCCATTGGCCGTGCCACTCCCTTAGACTCCTGGTAGCGAGCACATGCCACCACTGCTGACATCCAGCTGCGTGGTGCCCACCCCCCATGGGTGATGCTCCCTGCCCAGATCATTAAAGGAATTGTGAACACAACTGAAAAGTATCATGGTGCCCTTTTATAAAGCCACGGGGCGTCTACATCTTGAATCCTCTGCCCGGCTCCAGACCCTGCACCTCCAAAAGGGTCCATAAGAATCATCGCATTGGAGAACAGGGTTGGAAGGTACCTTGGAGGTCACATCTAGTCCAACCCCCTGCCCAAAGCAGGACCAGCCCCAACTAGAGCAGCTCCTCCATTGCCCCCTCCCTGGCCCACATCATTTGAGGACCCAATCCACTGACAGAGCCCCCGAGCCCTCCTCAAGCCCCAGCCCTGAGCCCCCCAGCCACTCTAGCCCTGGCCTGTCCCCTGCAGCGCATGGCAAAGTCCAGTGAGAAGCCCCGTCTACGGCAGATCCCCTCCTCTGAGGACATGGAGGCAGAGGTGGGGCACCCGGAAGGAGGGGGCGAGCGCAGCGACCAGGCCAGGGGGCGGCTGGAGTCGGCCCGGCCGGGGGCCAGCGTGAAGGAGCCTGAGAGGACCCAGAAGCCAATGCAGCCTCAGGAGGAGCTGGTTCTGCAGCAGGTGCCTTGGGGCTGGCGGGGATCAAGGGTGCTGGGAACAGAGCTGGGGTGCCCGGTGCTGCAGCCCAAGGGGGTAGGGACTGTGTGGTCTCCAAACCAGCAGAAATGAGGCTATGGTGTCCCCTGCCTTCTAGGGGCCTGGTTTTATGACATGGTGCTCAGCAAAGTTTGTGCTGTGAGCAGGTCCTGTATGCGAGGCACCATGGCGTTAGGAACTCATTCCCCCCCTCCAAGGCAGAGCACTTCCCACCACACTGTGGGTTGCCCCAGGGGTCTGTTCTGGTCTTTTAGGAGCATGGGTGATCAGAAAACTGCTGCAATGGAGGATTTACAGGGCCCTGAGACCTTGCAGGGATGGGTGCCAAGGGCCGTTAATGGTGGGACGAGCCACCAGTGGGTAGCAGACACCATGCAACGTGGCCAGGACTAGAGCGAGCCATCCCTTGGCCTCCTGTTCCCAGGGGTAGCAGTGCCCAGACGGTGCTTTGCATGCTTGCCCATTTGGGGACACGGGTCGCACCCCATGTCATGCTCACTTCCACCCTCTCCAGCAGCCCTACATGTGGGATCCCTACCAGCGCATGCAACAGCAGCTCCTCAAGCGCCAGCTCCCAGCCGACACTCTGGTGGCACCGAGCATCCATGGAGGGCACCGGCCCCTGTCCAGGGCTCAGTCTTCTCCTGCCACGGCCACCATCTCCCTGCCCACCCAGGAGACGCCCACCAAGGCACTGGCTCTGCCAGTGCAGGAGCCGCCAGCCAAGCCGCACTTCACGACAGGTAATGCCCCCTGGTTGCTGGCACCCAGGTCTCCAGGGGGGTCTGGAGGCAGTGAGGTCAGTGCAGGGAACCCAGGAGTCCAGATCTTATTCCCTTAAGCCCCACCACCCCCACTGCACACTAGGAAGCAGCCAGGCCCTGCTCATCTCTGCCCCGTGGACCCAGCCCAAGCTGCACCCCTGGCTGCAGGTAGCCGGGTTGGCCTCTTCAGAGGTAGCCAGTGCCTCATCACCTCTGCAGAGGCAATCCCCAGGGGCTGTCCCTTGGACATATCCCAGCCACCAGCTGTCCTGTGTGAAGCCACCAACCCCAGGGCTGGTGACTCTTTTCTTGCCTGCCAGGGTTAGGGGGTCAGACGAGAGCCCACTGAGGTCCCTTCTGACTCTGAATCTAAGTCAAACTGTGCCCTGCACCTTGCCCTGAGTGCTGGGCTGAGATCTGGGGCACCGTGGTGGGCAGAGGGAGCCCACAGGACCCTGCCATCTCGCTCCGCTGTCTGCCGCAGGGCTCGTGTATGACTCGGTGATGCTCAAGCACCAGTGCTCTTGCGGGGACAACAGCAACCACCCGGAGCATGCGGGGCGAATCCAGAGCATCTGGTCCCGCCTGCAGGAGAGGGGACTGCGCAGCCAGTGCGAGGTGTGTTGGGAGTGTGGGGGTCAGAGCTGGGCAGCTTGGTGGGGCTGGGCTCCTCGTGTGTCCCCAGGGGGAGCAGATCTCACCCCCAGCAGAAGATGAAGCGCTAGTCATGATGCACTGGGCTGCTCTGTTGGGTGCCCTCTCCTGGGAGCGCCATCCCGGCTTTCCCCTATGCCCCCAACATCCAAGGCAGAAGAGATTGGGGGCCTTGAGCCGGGGCTGGACCCCTCCATGATGCTTATTTCGGAGCAGGCAGCTCTGCCCCCTTCCCCGGGCCCACACACCCGTGCCATCTTAGCCTCGGTGGGTGAGGCCTGTCCTCCCGCAAAAGGGGCACCCATTCAGCCTCGAGCCAGCGGGGCCTTGTGGAGTCTCCAAGGCTGGGGAGGATGTGGGTGGCCGAGGCAGTCCCTGGAGGTGCCCAGCAGCGCCCGCAGCTCTGTAGCTGCCAAGTCACATGCCCACCTTGTTGGCAGTGCCTGCGGGGCCGCAAGGCGACACTTGAGGAGCTGCAGTCGGTACACAACGAGCGCCATGTCTTCCTCTACGGCACCAACCCCCTCAACCGCCTGAAACTGGACAACGGCAAGCTGGCAGGTAGGACCTGGGCTGCCACCCTCCTGCTCCCTGCCTAGCACCAGCGTGAGGGGCTGGGAGCCGTCTCCCCGAGTCTCTGCCCCAGGGACTGGGCAGTGTCTACCTGTTCTCCCTGCTTCTCCCCACCAAACCCAGCCCATGACGTGCCCCAGGCAGTGCTGGAGCTCAGGGCCGGCTCAAACCATGCCCTGTTTGTGCTAGCCAGGAGGGAGCCAGGCTTCTTGAGGACTGGAAGCCAGCTTGGTCATGGCCGGAGGTGCTGGAGGCAGCAGCTCTGAGCACGGAGAGCTAGCCCCAGCTGCCAGAGCATGGCAGCGCTGGTTCTCCTTGGGCCTGGCTCAAGCGGAGAGAGAATTGATGTAGCTGTCTAGCTCCCCGCCATTAGGTTTCGGAGTCACTGCACCCAGCAGCAACTAGGGCAGCCTTGGCCTCTCGCATGTGTTTCTGTTTTAGCAAGGCCATGGGGTTAGCTCAGCTCCCAGCTTCCCCCCATCTCTGTTGTTTCTCTCCCCCTCACTCCCTCCGTCATCCCCTGCTACCCCCATGCCCTGACTCCTTCCCCTTGGGACCACCAGAGCATGTGCTCTCAGGGGGGTTCAGCGCTGCTCATACCCTGCCCCTCAGGCCCACCCTATCCATGCACCCTTCTCACCCCCTTGTACCTCCTGCCCTGGGGTCTGACGCCCATTCTCCCCTGCAGGGATCCTGTCTCAGAGGATGTTCGTCATGCTGCCCTGTGGCGGGGTAGGGGTAAGTGCTTGTTCGGCAGTGGGGAGCCTTGTGGGCTGGGCAGGGGGGAGAGGAAGCCCCTTTTTCCCAGAAGAGGAGGGGCAGGAGGGAGTTGGAGCCAAGGGGAGCTCCCGAGTCCTTAGCCTGCTGGTGAGTGGTCACTGAGCGAGCCAGCGCCCGGTCCCAGTCAGGCACCCAGCACCCAGGCCACCGCGGCAGGGGTAGGAGAATTCAGGGTCACCCCTGGAGGTCTGGGAGACTGTCCTCTGCTCACAGCACCTGGGGCAGGGCTGCCCACCCCTCCAGTGCCCTAAACACTGGGGCCATCCTCAGCATCTCCCACCCCACCTGGAGCATGGTCTGTCCCCACTGCCTACTCCACAGACCCCGGGGACACGCACAGCCCTTGGAAGTAGAGCCTGGGCTGCAGGTAGCGACCATAGACCACTGTGCCAACTGGGTGGGCGCGGAGTTGGTGGGGAGAAACAGGGTGCCCCTTGCCCGCACCCATGCCTGGCACTTCTCCTCTCGCAGCTGGCTGCACTGGTTTCTCTCCGTTCACTACATTCTCCTCTCCCTGCTCCTCTGTCTCTCTCCCCCCTTTCTTTCTCTCTCTCTCTCTTGCTCTCTCTTTCAGGAAGGGGCTCACTTCTCCACGCCTTCCTACTGCCTGCTCTGGCTCTTCTCCTCCCCTTGCCCTCGCTGCTGGGCGTCAACTCTCCTCCATCCCATTCGCCTCCGGTCTTTCCCACCCCCCTTCCCTCACCCCTGGAGGGCAGAGCCAGGGAGCGAAGCTGCCCCTGTCCATGGGCAGGGGGGTGCTTTGAGCCACACACATGGACTTGATCAGAAGAGACGTGGAGGTTTCTGGCCTTGCTCAGCCCGTGACGTGAAGCTGATCAAACCAAGATGTTGGGTTAAACAGTAACATAAAAGCAAGAAGGTAAAATGCATTTTCTTGGGTGCTTTTTCCAGCCCCAGGTGCAGGGAGGGCTGCATTCAAAGAGCCCCTGCTCAAACCCCGCTAGGGTCCAGATGTGCTGTGCAGTGGTGGAAGGGCTAGCAGCACAGGGCTGACTGGGAGCAGAGGGACCTGCCCAGTGCTCATGGGATGTGGCTTGGTCCCTTCCACGTGCCCTTGACTTGGCTGGTTGCTCCCAGCTGCCTGGCCTCTCCTCTGTACATTAGGCCTCTGCAGAGAGAGAGGTCTCCTTGTCACCCCAAAATCTTGGATTGGGGAACCAGCAGGTTGTCAGGAGCGAGAATGCTCTAAAGAGTTTCCACTCTGCTAGCGTAGGCTCATTTAGCAGCTAACATACGCTCTCACCCAAATGAAAGCTGGATAGAAACCAGCTCAAGAGTTGTTCCACATGTTCAAGCACTCGCATTGTAGTGGGTTGACTCTTTTTGTGGCTGGAGAGCCATTTTGATTGTGAGATGACAACTTTGTCCCTGTGGCAATAAATCTAAATTTATTGGGCGATTCACCGATGAATTGTGTGATAATGACTGCATGTGTGACTGGCATACACTTATTGCACCATTCACCAGTGAATGGTGCACTAGATGTAATGTGTAACAGGGGCCTAAGAAAGGCCAAAGAAAGATTTGTTCGTTACCTTGCGAACAAACCTTCCTCCCTGTCCTGTAGATCAGACGGTTCAGGGTCTTGCAGGCTAAATAATCCAATGACCCTTTCTTCCTGGACTTTCATGCCTTTTGTCACTTGCTTATATTCATTAGAGATGCAGTCCCATGCACCGGGACAGGCTGGGGGCCAACTGGCTGGACAGCAGCTCTGCAGAACGGGACCTGGGGGTTATAGGGGACAAGGAGCTGAATATGAGCTAACAGTGTGCCCTTGTTGCCAAGAAGGCTAATGGCATCCTGGTAGGCTAATGGCATCCTGGCATTGGTAGGAGCGGTGCCAGCAGATCGAGAGAAGTGATTCTTCCCCTCTGTTGGAGCACTAGAGAGGCCACTTCTGGAGTCCTGTGTCCAGTTTTAGGCTCCCCACTCCAGAAAGGATGTGGACACATTGGAGAGGGCAATGAAAATGGTTTTGAGGCTGGGGAACGTGACTTGTGAAGAGAGGCTGAGGGAACTGGGCTGATTTAGTCTGCAGAAAAGACCAAGGCAGGACTGAATACCAGCCTTCAACTCCTTACAGGGGGGTTAAAAGAGGATGGAGCTGGACTGTCCTCAGTGGGGGCGGATGACTGAACAAGGAGCAATGGGCTCCAGTTGCAGCAAGGGAAGTTTAGGGTGGATATTAGAAAAAACTTTGTCATTAGGAGGGCAGTAAAGCACTGGACCAGGCTCCCCAGAGAGGTGGTGGACTCTCCATCCTTGGAGGTTTTGAGGACCCAGGTAGACAAAGCCTTGGCTGGGATGATGTAGTTGGGGCTGGTCCTGCTTGCAGCAGGGGGGTGGACTAGATGTAACCCCCTGAGGTCCCTTCCAGCCTGACTTTTCTATCATTATTATGACGGTGGCTACTACTGGTTCTCGCCAGGCTATTTGCATAATTGAGTTTTCCCTACTGGGTATTTTGTTAAAGCCTTATATACATAAATACGCCCGGGCTAGCAGACTTTTCTTGACCACACTTCCTTCTCTTTCTGCACATCTTCTCCCCCCTGTCCTTGACACCGGTTTATGCTTTGGCCCAGTGTGCAGGTGTTTTCTCACCTACAGCCAGATCAGACCTCAAGACACCTCCTGGGTTTGCAAATGTGGTTCTCTAGATCACCCCAGAGATTTTCAGTTGAAATCCGGCGGTGTGGTCTTTCTGGGTTTGTTGCAGCAGATAAACTGCTCTATAATTTTTCTCTTAGCACAAAAATGAGCCAAGAGCTGGCATTTTCTGAGGGCTCTCCCCCATCTCTCTGGGGCTGCCTCAAGCCTGTAAAATGTAGAGAGCCACTGAACTGGATAGCCAGCTTGGAGCTGCCGTACGCCTCAGGAGAGAGGGCACTAGCTTGTATCCTGGCCCCAGTGGCTCTCTCACTCTTGCCCTTGCTTCCAGGTGGACAGCGACACGATCTGGAACGAGCTACATTCATCCAACGCTGCCCGCTGGGCCGCGGGCAGCGTCACAGAGCTAGCCTTTAAGGTGGCCACGAGGGAGCTGAAGGTAGGAAGGGGTCTAGAAGC
>JAGPOW010002799.1:1208168-1219114 GCA_030014935.1 Caiman crocodilus
AGCTAGTCTGGATCATACCCTCTTCTCAGGCATGATCCAGACCAGACTTTGCTATCAGCTTCAGCATGGCTGGCTGTCTCCGGTGCCTGCTCAGAGCAGGCCAGGGAGGTGCATCTTCTCCACACCCATCGCTCTCAAGCCTCCAGCCCAGCTGGAGGAGATCCCCGAGCCCTCGGGCCCCCAGGTCAGCAGAAGCGAGCTGAAAGCCAGCCAGCAAATCAGGCAGGAGGGAAGCAGGCCTGTGCGAATAGGCAGCTATTCGGTTCGGCTTGGGATCGGGCTGATTAGGATGCCAGCGATCTAATTCAGAGCTCTGGATTGGTTTCCCTCTTCGATTTGGCTTCGGAGCTGCTTTGGCGAACCAGCTATAGGGTATAATGGGGAATCAATGCAATATCTATAACTTTGTTGGTTTTTGCCTGATTTGGATGAAACTTGCAGGGATGGCAGCCCCTGCTGAGCATGAAGCCTGCCAAGTTTCAAGGAGATGGGTGCAGGGGGTTTGGGGAAACTGCACCCCAAATTCTTAAAAGCAAAACTCGTGTCACTCCCATTATACTCTCTGGCCGACTCAGCTCCGAATCTTTTTGGAAGCAATTTGGAAAGCCTAAAGCTTCAAGCGATTTGATTTGGATTCATCCATTCGGCATCCAAATCAGCCCTACTGTGTATAGCCTGCTCCGGTGGGCCCCATCCCACCTTGCATCTGGCCGGTGGGGTATTCCAGCCCACTATACAGGGAGCCCTCAAGCTCCAACTGGGGTGGGGGATGTCCTTCCCCAGCTCCTGCCTGTGTCCCAGGACTATCTAAGCACCTCTAAGAAGTTAGGAGAGGTCCAGCAGCTGGCCTGGTATGGTGCCCCACGATGGTAGCAGCTGACCCATAAGCTCTGATAGGGGAAGGGTGGGGGGCTGGCCAGGCTGGGGGCGGTGGGATCTGGCCCGGCTCCATCTGCAGGGAAAGGGAAGAGTCATTTTGTAAAAAAAGTAACAAAGAAAAAGGAAAAAAAAAGTCCGTGAAAGGATAACTATTTCTTTGCCTCACACTGCGCCGGGTGGGGAAGACGAGGGGGCCGCCCATAGCCAGGCCCTGCGTGGCAGGAACGGCTCGCCTGTGACCGCCTGCAGCCGCTGGCTCGTGGACAGCTGCACTAGACACGTGCCCAAACCAATGCCTGGAGGTCCCACACGTGCCCTGTGCCCACTGATGTGTCCCCCACAGTCTGGATGCTGTCCCTTCCCCCCATGTCCCCCAGCCTGGGGGCAGTGCAACTCCTTCTCCCCCAGGCTTCCCAAATGATACCCCTGGTGTGATGGCCTGAGCTCTTGCAAGTTCCCATGGCCTGTCATCCTTGGTGCCGGTGAGTCCTGAATCCTGTCCTTGCCCTGGACTCCCTCCCCCGCCAGGTCTCTGCAGTGCTGCAGGTCCCGCTGAGCCGGGGGGCAGACCCCACTTTTCCCCCCAGGCCCTGCTTTGACCCTTCAAACTCCCCCCACTCAGTGCATGCAGCAGTGTGTACCCACGTCCCTGCACAGCACTGGCTTCCCCTCCCTTACACTTCTCCAGGGGTCCATAGGCCCTGGCGGGGTGCCCCCCACTCCCCCCACATCTCAGCCTGCTCTTCTGGTCTGCTCTTGCTGCCTGGCTCCTCTGTCCAGGTGCACCCTCTGCAGCCCTAATACGCAATCGTGGCTCCCTGCCAGGTCTCGGTGGCCGAATGCGCCCCTTGCACCCGCTCCCACGAGCACCCAGCTCTGCTAGGCCAGCGGCAGGGGGTTGCATGGGCACAGGAGGTCCTTTTTTGGTGCCTGCTCTGGTCTTGCCTTCGGAGCCGACGGGCTCGGGATGAGACCCACCGAGAGCCTGGAGCCCCACGTGGGAGAGATTCCCAGAGCCACATCGACCACGTGCCCCTACCCTGTGGCCATGCTCTCCCTTGCCCATTATCCTGCAGTCCCCCCGCCAGGCCTCACTGGCCCTGTAGGTTTGCTGCCCTTTCCCCGAGCCAGATGGTCTAGTGGGTCTGTTCCTCATCAGGTCCTGAAGCCCCCGTAGGCATAGCCCACCCACCCATGGGTCACCCTCCACAAGCCTGCTACTGTCATGGGTGTATCCTCCACAGGTGTACCCCTGCCCCCACCCAAGACCCGAGTAACCCTGCCCATATCTCATGCCCTCCCAGAGCTTGAGGTCCCCCTGGGCCTGTTCCTTCCCAGGCCTCCATGCCTCGAGGGGCATGTCCCACTGCTCCCGAGGCCTGATGTCCCCGTGGGTGTCATCCCTGCCATCCCAGCAAGGACAAGAGGCCTCAGCTAAACTCTTTGGTGCTGGCCTAGCACCCTGGGCGCTGGGAGAGGCTCCCTTCCTGATCCAGTTGTGTCCTGGGAAGCCACGAGGCCTTGGGGACAGGTTGCTGTCACCCCAACATCCCATAACGTCAAGAGTGGCTACTGAGCCTCCCGTTGTTAAATCTGGCACAGCTGGAAGGTCCAGCTGCTGGCCGAGGTCCAGGGGCAGCTGGCCCCCAAACACCCAGCAGTCACATACCCCTTAAGCCAAGCCTTGCTGGTCTCCCCTATGCCCAGCCTCATGCACCCCTGGCACCTGGCCTCCCACCAGCTCAGCCATGTGGAGCACCCCAGCACCCTCTGCTCCATCAGCCCACAGCCCTCCCCGCCCCGCAACCAGGCACATCCGGAAGACAGGCTGCATCGGGGTCTCCCCGGTGCAGAGCCAGGCAGGACCTCTACATCTCAGCAAGCTCATGTACCCATCAACCAGGGTACCTGTGATTTTTTTCCACCCTTGCTTTTTAGCCGCTAGATACAGCTAGACCCAGAGGTGTCGGCTAATGGCCGGGAGGTGCCAGGTCCTGGATGGATTTCTGCTAATTATGTGCCCTTTGGTGCCAAGAAGGCTAAGGGCCTCCTGGGCTGCATTGCTAGGAGCATTACCAGCAGACCGAGGGAAGTGATTCTTCCCCTTTATTCGGCACCGGTGAGGCCACATCTGGAGTCCTGTGGCCAGTTTTGCGCCCCCCATCCCCACCCTGCTACAGAAAGGATGTGGGGGAATTGGAGAGAGTCCAGCGGAGGGCAACAGAAATAGCTGGGGGTGGCTGAGGGACGGGACTAATGAGGAGAGGCAGGGGAGCCAGGCTGATTTAGTCTGCAGAAGAGAAGACCGAGGGGGGATCGAATAGCAGCCTTCAACTCCCTGCAGGGGGTTGCGAAGAGGCCGGCGCTGGGCTGTTCTCGGCGGGGGCAGATGCCAGAACAAGGAGCAAGGGGCTCACGTTGCAGCAAGGGAAGTTGAGGTTGGACAGTAGGAAACACGCTCTCGCCAGGAGGGTGGTGAAGCATTGGTCTGGGTTACCTAGAGAGGTGGTGGCATCTCCACCCTTGGAGGTTTTGAAGACCCAGGTAGGCAAAAGCCGTGGCCGGGATGATGTAGTTGGGGCTGGTTCTGCTGGGAGCAGGGGGGTGGACTCGGTGTGACCCCGAGCTCCCATCGCACCCTCGTCTGCTCCGATCCTGTGATTCTCTCTCGTCTCCCGCCGCCGGCAGGGCTACGCGCTATGCGAGGGTGCAGATGGCAGCCCGCCACCCCCAGACGCCACAACCCGCCGCCCGCGCACAGACCTGTAGGTGCCGCGTGTGGTACAAATCGCGACTTTATTGTAATGTGGGCTGGTCAGAAAGCAGAGTCCTTACAGCAAGAGAATAACAAGCGTTAGGCACGGAGGGGCCGAGGCTCCGTGGGCACTTAGCAGGTGAGGCCTCCCGTGCTTTGTTTCGTATGTTGGGGCAATCCCGGAGCAGGGAGAGCAGGGCGGTCGAGGGAGCTTTCGTCTCTCCTCTGCTCGCTGGCCCTTCCGCTTTCATGGCTGTGCACGTGGGCTTTCAAGGCAGCACCAAGGCAACGTACAAATAGTCTGCAAGTGTCCCAGCCTGACCTGAGTCAGTACGGCCCACGCAGTCTGCCTGTCGCTCCCGGGAAGACCCTGGCCCAGGCCGGCTGTGGCTGCAGAAGGTCCCACTATACATCTGGGTCGTCCGCCCAGATCTCAAGGAAGCCTCGGGAAAGGCGGCAGGGAGCTGGGATGAAGTTCTTCTCCATGGCACTTCCAGCAGGGTTTGCCAATGCCAGGGCATCGATCCAGCTGCTTTCCACGGCACCCAGCAAAATGGGCTGAGGTTGCTCTCACCTCACCAAGTGAGACCCAGGGCGACCTCCTGCCTGGCTATGGGAAAGCAAGTCAGGCCTGGCTGCAGGGAGAGCTCAGCTGAGCACGACTTAACGGAGACACAGGCCTGCTTTTGCATTATCCAGTCCCGCGGAGATGCCCCGGGCTCTTCCTTTGGAAGGCCGAGGCGTTGAGATCCCCCGTGGGCAAATACCCTGACTTGCAAAGCAAAAGCAAGCCCCGATATACAGGTTTGAACTGGTTACTTTGACCAGCTCCTCCAAAATAAATTATCTTTCAGAGTTTTATACACAGTCTCCAGGCAAGCAAAGGGGTCCGTGCCTGGCTTGGGACCCCGTGTCCTCAGGGGGTCTTTGTCAAAGGACAAGGCATGGGGGGCTTCGTCGTTGTGCCAGGAGGGAGGCCTCGATCCTGGGGGGAGCCGGCTTGGTTTGCAGGCACCAGGCACGAATGGGCTGGCTGGCTTTTTTGCTGGCTTATAGGCTATGGTTGGGGTTGAGGCTGAAGTCTGGATCCTCCCTCCTGACGGGAACACCTAGGGGGAGAGAGGCAGAGTCAGAGCACAGCCAGGCACCTCCCTGCACCCCGGACCGCGTCGCTGCCCCGGGGCGGATGGACCTCGGGGACAGGGCTGGACACACACACGTGGCCACAAACACATATCCACTCAGGCCCAGCTGCTGAGCATGTATGTGCCCTGTCCTAGCTCCGACCCTAGGTGTCGGGGTTCAGGGCCCAAGTGGGGGTGGGAATGCAGGTGGGGAGGACTTATAGTCATCTGTCCATCCCCATACCCCATCCATACATTTTTATATGTTCCCTTCCTTCCTTCGGGGCAGTCACACGGTTGCAGAAAGCAGAGGTTGGACTGGGTCTGAGCAGGGTTTTTCCCCCTGTTCCTCTCTCCCTTGTAGCCTCCAGCATTGCAGGCCTGGGAAGGTCTGATTCAGAGGCAATGCCCTGAGCTTACCAGCAAGGCACCCCAAGCGTGGCAGGCCACACCATCGACCCCCAGGAAGATAGCGCTAGGAACCTGGCTGGCCTGAACCAGGCAGTGAGAGCTGCCTTTGCTGCAGGAGTATGAGGCCGTGTTTCCCCTGCAATGCAGGTGGGTCCCTGCAAGGTGAGGCCACATCTGGAAGCTGCCTTGCATGGCTGCCCCAGGTGGCCACCGAGCCTGGAGCCACAGTGCAAGGCCAGCTCAGACGGTCCTCTTCAGCCCCCATTGCTACAGCATGACGTGGGCCGCGCACGCTGGGGCCGCTCCGGAGGCAGCACCTCTACCTGCCCGATGCTCTGGACCAGAGGTGTGAGCGCTCCTTTCCTGCAGGATGGGGACAGGGTGGAAAGACCCCAGCGGAGAGCAACCAAAATGATTAAAGGCCGGGAAACAGGGCAAAGGAGGAAAGGCTGGAAGAGCAAGGGGTGTTTAGTCTGGAGAGGAGAAGGCGGAGGGCAGGACGGATGCGAGCACAGCCTGCAAAACATCTGCAGGATGAGCACCGGGAAGGGATTTTCTCTGTGGCCACGCAGAGGGTGGACATGACTCATGGAGGGCTGTGGGCTGATGGAGCAGAGGGTGCTGGGGTGCTCCACTTGGCTGAGCTGGTGGGAAGCCAGGTGCCAGGGGACATGACTAGAAGCAGCTGGCTCCAGCAGGGGAAACTGAGGCTCGTTGGCTCGGAGCAGAGGGTCGAGGACTGGATCGGGCTGCCCAGAGACCTTGGCACTTTCCAAGAGCAGGTTGGACCCCAAGGTCCGCAGCGATCCTGCCTTGAGCAGGGGCTGGGCTAGACGTGGCTTTCCACGTTCCCTTCCAGCACAGCTTTCCTACGAATCCCACATCCGCTCAAAGGGCCCTGCTCCGTCACTCCAGATGTGGCAGGGACCGGGCTGGAGGGTCCCAGGCAGGCCTGGCTCCCCTTCATACCTGTAACACCCAGGCTACAGACTCGGGGCCCATTGCAGGAGACCACGGGTGCCTGGATGATGGGCCAGTCTGACCCCACTCAGGGACTGACCCCTCCACACGGCCGTGTCCCCCCAGCCCCCCTCCATCGCCCGGAGCGGAGCAGCTCCGGGACGTGGGAGTGCAGCCACTGGGTGTCAGCCTTCGCCAGCTGGCTGTGCCGTCGGGGCCGTGCCGGCTGAGCCAGCCTGCGCTTCCAGCCCTGCTGATCCGATCCAGCCCTGGGTCTGATCCAGGAGCAGCTGACATCCCCAAAGGCTGGGCCGTGGCCTTGTGGGGCTCAAGCGCCAGGCAAGTGGAAAGGCTGGGCAGCGGGCACTCTCCACCTCCCCAACCCCTCATGCACCAGCTGGATGAGTATCCACAGGCTGGCTCCATGCACACGGGTCCCGGCCCCGCACCGTGCACTGAATTCAACCTGCGGGCCCGTCCCGAGGGCTGGCCCGACTCCACACATGAGATCCAGCCATGGAGCGAGCCCACGCGCCAGCACGGGGCCGTGTCCTCTGGCCCATCCTCGAGGTCCGGGCATTTGGCTGAGCGCAGTGAATGAATGCCACCACGGCTGCCTGTTTCCAGCCCCACAGGGAGCTCTGTGGGCAGGAGGACACAGCTCCCACAGGCCAGAGGTGGAGCACCACTGTCCTCAACCATCCCACATCCAACGTCCTCTCGGGAAGCCCCAGTGCAGGGGATCCCCTGGCTCACTCGGGTGGCTGCTCCCCAGGTCTTCTAAGGCATCCCAAGCCTGTCGTCCCCTTGCTTCATGCCTGTCCCTCTGCAAGGAGGGAGAACAGCTCTTCCCCTCTTCCCCAGCCGCCCTGTCCCTCTTCATCGCCCCTGCTCCCAGCTGAGCACCCTGCCCCGTTCCAGCTGCTCCTCTGGATCCCCTCCACATCCTCCGCGAGAGCCAGGAGGGACCTGCCGTCCTCTGGCTGGTGCCCCCCAGGGCTGCACAGAGCCCCCCTGGGCCACCAGCCTGGCTGCTGGCACCCGCAGCACTGTGCCACGCCATGCCCAGGGTGGGTGCAATGGGGAAGGGACCCCAGGCTCATTGCTTTGCTGTGAGATCCACCCTTTAGTGATCTCACCCCAAAGCACCCGGCCCGGCCCTATGATGTCTGCCTGCCCCAGCTGCGAGGTGGGCAAGGTGCCCTTTCCTCTTCTCATCACACCTCCTAGCCCTTCATGCTACCTTGGGGGGAGACAGGGTTGGGGCACCACAGCATGAAGCCGGCCACCGGGAGGGGTTTGGCCCCCTGGCAAGGCAGGTCCCTTGCAGAAGAGCACCAGGCGCATTTCCATTCAGCCCTGGCATCTGCAAGCGAGGTGGCAGAGACTGGCGCCCACACAGGCCAACACGCTCGGGGTAGACCTGCAAGCAGTAGGAGAAGGCAGGAGCCGTGGGCCCCCGAATGCTGCGGTTTGGGGAGCACTTTCTGGGGAAAAGGCCAGTTTCAGCCCAGCCTGAAGCATCCTGCACTTGCTACGGTGACAGTCCACGACCAAGGTGCAAAGTTGGGAGAAACACTGCGTACCGAGAAAGTCCCCATTTAAAGAGACTCCACCAGGAGACCAGAACAACGGCTTCCTTTCAATGAGACCCGGGAGCTCGGTTCGTATTGCAGCGGCTTGGGAGGACAGCAAATTAAAATTGTGACCACGAGCTTGTCCACCAAGCACCTAAATCGCCGGCGATTCAGGAGCAAAAGCATGCCAGGCACGGGGAGATGTCTGCTCGCCTCCAGTGCAAGAGCAGAGCACGCAAGCTCCCTTCGCTGCGGCTCTGAGGGAGGTGATGCCAATTTTAGCCCTGGCAGCTAGGGAGGAACTGAGTCTACCTACATGTGTGTTTGCAGGAAGCGACACAACAGCCAGGCCTCCTGATGGTCCTTTTGGGTGTCACAGCCTAAATATGGCTCATTTTAGAAACCGTGGGGGTTGAAAGGGACCTCGGGAGGTGACACTGAGTCCAACCCCCTGCTCCAAGCGGGACCAGCCCCAACTACATCACCCCAGCCAAGGGTTTGTCCTAAAAACCTCCAAGGATGGAGACTCCACCACCTCTTTGGGGAGCCTGTTGCAATGCTTCACCACCCTCCTAGTGAGAAAGTTTCTCCTAATATCCAACCTCAACTTCCCTTGCCGCAACGTGAGCCCATTGCTCCTTGTCCTGTCGTCTGCCACCGCTGAGGACAGTCCAGCTCCGTCCTCTGTGCAACCCTCCCTGCAGGGGCCACGTCTACACGAGACGCTTACTGTGCAGTAACACCCCGGGGCACAAACCGTGATACGATGCTCCTGAGCAGTAGTGACGAGCTATGGCACAGCCAGCGTCACCCGGAAGCCGTGCAGGGACACTACTGCGACTGCGCAGTCATTTCGTGCTTGGTTATGCAAGTCCTAAATGACCGCGCGGTAACAACTGCGCAGTCTCGTGTAGACGTGGCCAGGGAGTTGAACGCTGCTGTTCGAGCCCTGTTTGGTCTTCCCGTATTCAGACAAAATAAACCCAGTTCCTTCAGCCTCTCCGCGCAAATCATGTGCCACAGCCCCCAAAGCACATTTGTTACCAATTCTCCAATTTGTCCACTCCTTTTCTGGCCCATAAATGGACACAGGACTCCAGACGTGACCTTTCCAGCCTTGAATAGAAGGGGAAGAATCACTGCCCTCAATCTGCTGGCACCGCTCCTACCCATGCAGCCCAATCCTAATTTTTTTGGGAAGAAACCACTGTTCCAGTAACGCAAGAAACAACCGCGCCCTTATGGGAAGAAACATACCTACAGACACAACTGGAAACACTATCACGCGCAAGGAGGTCAGTCTCCGTGGCCTGCGGCTTATGAGCCCTGGTCTTTGTGCAGAAGAAAGGCTGCTGGAAATGCAAGCCCAGCGGATCCCAGTCTAGAGCTCCGGTCTGTCAAGAAGGAGAGGAAAAGCTCCCACCGAAAACAAATCGGAAACTGGATCCGATGCTTTGCAGGGCGGAGAGGAAAGTGAAACCTCCTGCAAGACTCACAGGCTTGGTTAAAGAACTGAAGAGAAACGAGACCCTTTCCTCCGTGAACGGGTTGTTGCAGTTATTGGGAAGACACAGCGATAGACGCTATAACTCAGAGAGGCTCCCCAGCAGGAGAGTGAGGATGTTGGGAATTGGGAGACGGTCCCTGGAGTTAAGAAGCACTTAGGTCAGTTAAAGCCAGACAAAGGGTCTGCAGAAGTTGCCTACTGCTCCACAAGTAAAGCCTGATGTTGAATTCCTACTTCCATGTGCTTGGGTTTATTGAACCTTGCGATCACCGCACACTGGGCACGTACGGCCAGTCCTAACAGCCTGTTGGGGGAGCAGCGGTGCATCTGGCTCTCCTCAGGGGATCTGGCCCAGCGGGGCGAGTTGGGGGGAAGGGGCCCTGCACATCTCATTCTTCTTTTGCCTTCCCTTTTATAGGAAGCCAAGACATGGAAAGTGAAAAACTGCGATGGCATCTCCTTTGCTTCCCGCCGGGTCCCAGGTGCCTTCGCCCGACATCCAGCTAGGAAACCCAACGTGTTTCAAAGACATTCCTCTCGCTTTAAACGAATGCAGCTGAGATCCTGAGGGCCCGCGACCAGCAGACACTTTAATGACGGCTAGGGCAGGGCGATGTAACCCTATCTCCGTTTTAACGTTAACTAATCCTGACATGCTCCGTGTTTTAGCGCCCAGAGGAGCCCCAGCCTCCGGGACTGGCTTAGCAGTAAGCGCTGCACACGGCGGTATCGGGATAGAAGTGGTCGCTGCAGCTATTGGGACCGGGGAAGGAGCTCAGCGCGCTGAGCCCTGGCAGACCCACACTTCCAGTCCCCGGCCCGGGGGAACAGAGCAGCTAGGGTTAAAGGATGCTTGGAAAAAGCAGGAGCAGCAGCGGTAATTCAGGGGTCTCCTAAAGAGATCCTTCTTTCTGCCACGGCGGGGATGCTCGTTGTGTCCTGGACCCTCGCTGATTCTCCCCCGTGACATCGCAGCACTGTTTTCTCCCCCAGGCTGCTGGCACGGCCACCACGCCAGATGTCTGTGGTCGCACCCAGCTTCCACTGCGAGACCCCCGGGCTTGTGAACAGCGGGAGTGAACCGCGTCCAGGCCTACACAGCAAAAGTCATGGCCACGAGACCTCCCCGCAGCTGATGCGACCCCCCGCCCGCTCTTCTGGGCTCAAGGCAACCCCCTTCCCTCTTCCCCGCAGCCACATGTGGGTATCTGCACCCTCGGAGCTACACGTGTAGTGGGTCCCCCTGCGTGGAACGGCTTGCAGCAGGAAAACGCAGACCCACACGGACTCAGCATCACCGCACTGAGGGAGGACAGCCGGGAGCCCTTGCACTGTCATGGACGCCCTGTGGCTGGGCCTGACTGAGGAGAGGCGAACCCACGAGTGGGCACCGGCTGGGTGAGATGCGGGGCTGCCCTGCCCTGGCGAGCTCGGGGAAGTCCAGCCTGTGGAAGCGGCATTCATGACTCAGTCCTGATAGCTCTGGGTTATAATCACTACCTTCCCCGGGGCAGAACCCTGGGGCGGGCATGAGATGCCTGCATGCACCCACGCACAGATGCACGCCTGCACACGCCCGCCTGCAGATGCATGCACACACGACATGTGCACAGAAACACGCGCACAGATGTATGTATGCACAGACACACATGCATGCAGATGCACGTCAACACTGTTGTGCACACAGATGCATGCAAACACACGTGCACACAGAGGCACGGACATGCGCGCAC
>JAGPOW010002799.1:1235465-1252723 GCA_030014935.1 Caiman crocodilus
GTCGTCCCCTCTGCATGTTCTCAAGGAAGACCTGGGGCATCCAGGGGACAGGCCAGGCCCCCAGGGCACAATCATCTCCGCACCGCTGTGTGCAGCTGGGCACAGCAGTGCTAGGAGAAGGTGGCCGTGGGCCTACAGGGAAAGCGGATAGGCAGCATGAACCTAAACCATCCGAGCAAAGACACAAGGAAGGTTTTGTTCTGCAAGTGCCCGGGGCAGGGGCTACGCTGGCATCGCAGCTGCAGCTGGAAAGAAGGGAGCACGACACCAGCAGGAAAAGGTACCGGCCTCTCCCCTGTACCCGCTGCCAGAGGCATCATTTACGGGCAGGAAAGGCTGTAGCTTCACAGCCTTCTGATCCTTGGACCCGTGGCACAGCCTAGCCACAGGCCCCTGTAGAAATGCTTTGGGGTTTTCATGGCAAGAGATCCACCTGCTTCTGTCTGGGCCAGGGGGAAGCACCCACCTGTGTGCTGATCCACTCTGGGAATCACGGGACCGAACGCCGCTGCTCCCCTCGGGACTTTTGCCGGAGCTGCTGATGTTGAACTGGGAGCAGCTGAAACGCTAGCCCGTCGTCGTGTGGGCTCGGGATCCAACCCCACAGCTGAGGGCTGAGGCTGCCCGTCTTCTCCACCGCCTGGAAGCAGGGGCTGAGTCTCCTAGCCCAAGCATCCTCAACCGGTCCTTCAGATAACACCCCGGTGCTTGCGCCAGGCAAACCAGCGAGCAAAAGCCACCAGCCCCTTTCCTGGGCAGACAGGAGGGGCCCTTGGGATCAGCCCAGCGGCCTGGCCCTTTCTGGTACCAAACTTCCTACTGGCTTCCCCCTCTGCTCTCTCCTCTGGGCTTTTTGAGCTGCTTTGAAACCTCTCTCATGATCTAAAAGCCCACAGCTGGGCTTCTCCAATACAGCTGCCTGCTTTGGGGGGCCATCATGCCACCCAACCAACCAGATGGGACGAGGCGAAGCCCACCTTGCCTGTGCCCACTGTGGGCAGCAGCTCTGTGGGACAGACCAGCACCCCATGCCTGGGACTGATTGCTTTGGAAGTCCCTTGCAGGCTTGCAAAAGTGTCCCTCTTTGCAGATGCATCCTGGACACCCTTAGAAACCAGCCTGGAGCCTTGGCAGAGCCCCCCCCCACCCCCTCCATGAGCTGGAGTCCCATGGCCTCCTGTTTTGAGTGGAGGCAGTCTCCCTCCTTGTTGCATCGCCCCTCACCCCACTAATAGCTTCCCCAAGGGCCTGCGCTGCCCCCTTGGATGTCTCTGCTGCCCAGCTGGGATCATTTTCCCCCATTCCCCCCCCACCCCTGCCCCAGAGAAGACCTAGCTCCCAGCTCCTGGACCCCAGCAATGCATCTGGGAGCGACCTGGGAGCCTTCAAAGCCCTGCTGGGGAGAGACGAGGAGCCGGCTCCACTCCTGGCTCCAGATGAAAGGAGCCGAGCCCCCACGGCTGGAATCAGCTGCCTGGGAACCAGCTTGGGGGCCCATTTCCTGAGCGCCGCAGAGAGGTCCTGGGGCTCCCTGCAGCCTAGGGGGACCTGCACCCGGTCCGAGTGCGAGCCCAGGGCCGAGAGCGGCTGGCTGGAGGGCCTCGAGCGACAGATTTTCCTCATTTCGTCGGAGGAAATTCTATTCCCAGTAGAAGCCGTTTGATCTCGGAGGAGGATGGGGGAAGGGCGGGGAGCGGGGTTGGGTTTCCTCCAGTTGATGGGCTTTATTGGGCTCCAAAACGTCCACGTCGGATGTCAAGGGACAGGAAGGAAGCAGCGCGATCCACGCAATCTGGAGACAACTTCAAGGCTTTGCGGGGAAAAGGGGGGGGGGTGCGTGTCACCCCATGGAGACCGCATCTCGGGGTGCAAGCACACGCGTGCGCCTCGGACACGCGTGCCTCCAGCCAGTGCTTGCCCATGCCACCCCTGGCGCACACATCACGGGTGCCCTCATCTCCCAGGCATACATTTGGATGCGGACATGCTTCTGTCATACGTGTGCCCTGAGGCCCACACAACAACGCACGCACGTGCTGGGCTGATCTGGGAAGCCACAACGCAGCAAGGCTCATTGCATGGCTCGAGTAATTGGAAACAGAACTGCCTGGTGCCTGGAGGAGGGTGGTCTGTCACCGTCTCACGCGCCCAAGTCCTGCAGAAAAGCCCTGGGCCTCCCACATCCCCTGGAAGCCTTGGGGCTAGAGACAGACAGGCCCGCGGCGGGCGCTGGTTTTGGCCAGAAAAGCAAAGGGTAGAAGAACCAGGATGGAGCAGGATGATACAGGGCACATGATGCCGCCCCTGGATGCCTCTGCCACCCTCACCCAGGGATGCTCACTCCACCGTGGGGGGGGGAAGTTGAATTTTTGAAGCCAGACAAGACAGAGGTGCTGGCATAGCCTGGGGGTGCTCCCGGATCCTCTGCACCTGGCCCTTCAGGGGACGGCCACAACTAGGAGCATCTTTCACCGCCTCTATCAGGAGCGAGGCTCCGATCCGGCTGCAGCTGCCACGCATTGCACTGTGGGCTGCCCTGGAAGAGCACGTGGCTAGTGCACGTGCTGCAGAAGGCAAAGGCTTTCTGATGAGGGGTCTTGCCACGAGCGCCGAAGCCACGGGCTCCTAGGAGCAGTCTGGAGACACGCCGGCCACTGCAGGGAGAGCTGGAGGCAGGCCTGAGAAGGCCCAGGGGCAGAAACAGCCCCCGGAGGGTTGATGCCTTCCTGGGTTTGCTCTGAGATTGCACCCGCCCTCCTCTCCGGTACCCTCTGGCAGCAGCTTCAAGCTCTAGCTCCCACCTTGTGCCCGCCCGCAGGCTTTGACGTCTCCCAGGGAAAGCCCTGGTTGCAACAGCGGCTCTGTCCCGATGGCAGGCCAGGCTGGAATGCCAGGAAGGAAGCAATTGAGCCAAGTGCCTTCATTAGGGCTGCCCAATTAAAGCAACTGCGCGGGGAAGAGGCCGGCGGAGAGCGAGGGGCCCCGTGCAGCAGGTCTCTGGGGGGCAGGGGCACTCACTTGTGGCTTCAATAAGAAGCCCTTTAAGGCCCTGACGAGGTGGGGGGAGGAAGGGCGGGGGGAGATAGAGCCAGTTTGAAGGGGGAGGATGCAGGCTCCAGGTTGCATGTACAGTGAGCCCAGAGATGCTCCTCCAGCCCTGGCCACCGCCCCGGAGCACGTGGGGAGGGAGACGCCTGGGAGACCTGTCCCTCTCCATCGCCCCGTGCTCAGATCAAACCAGAGCCGTCTTCTGGGTTGTTTCCGGCAGTTCTGTGACGGGACCCATTTCTGCCTCCCTCTCAGTCATGTCTTTGCTCACATGGTGTCCCTAAAAGTCACCCCCCCCCGGTCCTGTCGCGGCCCTCAGGGGCCTGGCCCGTCAGCTGTTGGGCTGGTCAGAGCCAGCGGCCGGGGCTCGGTGTCTCCCGGCCCTGCCTGCCTCCCCACCGTCCTGGGAAGGCCCTGATGGGGTTAGGGTGGGACAAGGGAAACGGGGTGGTCACCCCGGCTCCGTTCCCCTCCCTGCTGCTGGTCCCTAGCATGCCCCTGTCCCCGGGTCCTGTCCTGGCTCAGCGGCCCTGCTCCCAGCCAGTCCTGCAGAGGTGCCCGCGGGCTGTGGCCAGCCCGGTTCTCTCGTCCCACCCTGTGCCAGGAGCGCTGACCACGGCGGTGCCAGCGTCTCTGCTCAAGGGTTCCCATGGGCGAATGCCCAGGGCTTCTCCCACCCCCTGGATGACGCCGCAGCCTCCTGCTGTGCTGGGGCCATGCCATGGCGTGTGAGCTGCTGCTATGAATTTGGGGGATTTTTTTTTAATGCAAGCAAGAGCCATAAACAAAGGGCAAGTATGCGCTGACTCAGCGCATGTGGAGGGGCGGGAGGGGGGCAGGAAGGGGGACCCAGCCATGTGGCTGCATCTGCTGCAGCTTGGGGGCAGCTCACCCGCCGCCGCTGGGTAGAAGCAACCCTGAGCCGTGACTGCCGGGGCCCCGTGCTGGCATGGGGGTCCCCACTGTCCTCGTCCCCCTGGGCCACATTCGGGCAGCCACCTACGGAGCCCAGGGCTGGCCGGGCTGACCCACGGGGCGGGCTGGAGATGAGCTTGGATGTGGGCACGTCTCACGCCCCAAACCTGGTGCAGTCTTTGGTGCCCGGGGCTCTTAGGGTGCGTCCACACACTCATTAATGCACTTTTTCAAAAGTGCTCCACTACCAGAAAAGCTGCATTCGCCTATTTTAATGCTCATTGAAAGGGGTTTTTTGCAACACTTTACTACACATTAAAATAGGCTAATGCGCATTAAAGTGCACATGTAGACGCGCCCTTAGTTTCTCATCCGAGCAATTATGGGGACATACGGGGCTGGCAAGGTTCCCCTGGGCCACGAGGTCTGATTGCTTCTCCGCCCTGACCCCCTCATGCCCCACGAGCACCTGGACCCACCTGGCTCCCAGCCACAGAGATGTGGCTCTGTGGGGAGGGGACAGCATGGCCAGAGCCTCCAGGTCAGCTGAGATGCAGCCATGGGTGCAGCTGGGCCCCCACCAGCCCACCCACCAGCGCCACTGAGAAGCTTGCAGCCACGCTGCATTTTGGGTGCAGACTGCTGGGGAATCACGCTGCAGCAAGGAGGGGTCTCTGCAGCGTTGCCTGCTTATAGTAATTGCTGGGGCAGAGAGAGCTGCCGGGGAGAGGTGGAGCTGGGTGCCGGGGGACAGGGAGCCGGCGGCCTCCATCTCTGATGCCACAGCCCGCCACCCCCGTCCCGTGGCCTTAGCCTTGTACTGTAGCAGGAGTTATGGGCCCCTGTGTGACCCCAAGCATGACTTTCGGTGTCCTCAAGCCACATAGCAGCTCTGCCTCTTGTCCAGACCCCGACTCAGACCCCTTCACACGCCAGAAATGCCCCGGGGTGGTTGCACTACTCGGAGCCGTCTGCAGCCCGCAGCCATGAGCATCCTGGCCCCGTGACAGAGTCTCCCTGCTTCACATGGCTGGTGCGGGGGCGAAGCCTGGATAGTTACGCCCAGACTAATACGGCAGCCAGGCCTGGTCCCTAACCCTGTGCATCAGAGCTCCGGAGCTGTGGCCGCGGCCCATCTGCATTAAGGACACGGCTGCCTCCCGGGGGCCACGCACCCTGCGAGCAGCATCCCTCTCCCCCATGCAAGCCCAAGGCAGTGGCTGGGGAATCTGGCTCCAGCTCAGCCCTGGCTTTGGGTCAAGGAAGCAAACGCTGAATTCCCCTGGCAGGTCTCCAGGCTGGAGGTTTATACCTGAGCTGTCCCCATCCTAGTCTGCAGGCCCTGCTGGGAAGACTAATGGCCAACACTATGTGGGGGGTCTCATGGGGGCTTTGCCCAAGGGACGGTGCTTCCCATTCAGGCACGTTGCCCTGAACAGGAGCCCCAGCCAGCTCAGCCCGGGGTGCCCTAGGCACTGCCCTGCTGATGCCCCTCACTCCTGCCAGCTCGGCCCCGGGGCCCCTTGGCTATTTCAACCCAGAGCTGCTCCAGAGCAAGCTGCCGGGCCATCCAGGGGGTGAGCGGGGGTCCTGCACGACGTAGCCCCTCCGTGACTGCACTCAGGATGCAGCTGAGCCCCACAAACTCATCACACTGGTAATTGGAGCCAGACCGGAGCTGCGACCGGTGCTTTTCACCGCGGGCTGCGGAGCCTTGGAATCCTTCCTCCTGCAGGAACAGCATCAAAGCGGCGTCGCCGTTCCAGAGCTGCACCAAAATGAATGCCACATGTCCTAATTACACCCCCCCCCCCAAGCCTTCACGCTCTCTGGCTCCGGGACAGAGCAGATGAAGGGGAACAAACATGCGAAGCCTCCTCTCCGCCCCCCACCGCCAAGCCAGAAGAGTCAGCCCTGAACTGGGGGGGGGCAAGGGGCCCTGACCAGAGCCCAGGTCCGGCACCCCCATGCAACCTGCCTGTCTTGTTCCACTCCAGGCCTCAATTTCCCCTGCGTGAACTGGAGACCGAACACGCCACATCAACACACACAGGACACACGTGTGCACAAGCACACACACACATGGCCCCTCGCTGCCCAGCCCCCGGCCAGTTCTCATTCTGGCGCTTGGGAGGTCCCGGAGGCAAAGACTTTGTGTTTACAGCAGGGGCGATCAACTCACCTGCTTCAGGCCAGACCCGGCGTGCCCTCCCCTGTCCAGGCAGCACGGGAGTCGGCAAAAAGCAGCCCAGCAGCTACACCCATGTCAGAGCTTCCCCAAGGGACTTGCACGGGTGTTGGCCAGTGGAGGAGTGAGGGTCGGCTCTAGGAAGGCCTCACGCACACCGCATGTTCTTATCGCTATTCCTATGCCCTTAACATGTGACACACCTGTCTACGTGCCTGTGAAGACCGCCGGGTTGCCGTGTAGGTTCACACTGAAGGCCAGGAGGTGGGGAACATGCAGGTGTTGTGCACACCCAGGCATCAGCTGGCTTGTCCCAGATGTGCACACACCTGTGAGGGCAGCTGGCAGCAGGCTGGCCTTGGGGACATGATGCCTGATGGACGCGATCCTGCTGTGCTCAAAGTGCCCCGAGGCAGCCACACTGGATGTCATGTTCCCAGCCAGCTGGCTGGGTCCTGAGCAACAGGCCCGCATGCACACAAGGGATGCGTGGACATGTACATGCAGAGCACCCAGGGACGTCACGTGGGCAGCCACACCGAGGCTGTTTGCGGTCTGCGCCGAGTCTGCCTTGGCCACAGCTGGGAGATGGTTATTTCTGCCTTGCCGTTGACTCCAGGGCGGGATGGGAAGGAGATGCAAGATTCATGACCACGCACACCCTGGCGCTCCTGGCCCGGCCTCTCCTCGGTGTGGGCTGCGGCTGCGGCTCCTGGGAAGTCGCAGTGGGGGAAGGATGCAAAGCTGCTGCCCCCGGATCCCAGCCAGGGAGAGGGGACATTTCAGAGGGGTTTGCAGGACGTTGGCAGCGCAGCCCCATTGGGACCCACGACTGCCTCTACACGAAGCCCCTGAGCAACAGCCACGGGTTCAACACAGGGATGTACAGAGCTGGCTGGGGCCTGCTCTGCTGCCATTGACAGGGGCCAGCAGAGCCCACGCAGAGATCAGCAGGATGCACTGTGGTGTCCAGCCCATC
Organism: Caiman crocodilus; assembly: GCA_030014935.1. NCBI lineage: Eukaryota > Metazoa > Chordata > Crocodylia > Alligatoridae > Caiman > Caiman crocodilus. The sequence continues at coordinate 1,242,596 of JAGPOW010002799.1, forward strand.
CCAGACAGACTCTTGTGCTTGGATCAACGCAGGGTCTCTGCCCTGAGCCCCAGACCCATCAGCATGGCACCCAGGAGCTGCACAAAGGTCTCCCTGCTGCAGGAGAGGGCAGGGGTCCAGGCACCCCTGCTGTCCGTGCCACATGTGCTGCGGCTGGGCATCCTGGCTAGAAAGCCCCGTGATGTCTCCCTTTTTAGGCATGGCGCTCTGGATCCACAGCTCTCCTGGAATCTGCTGGGGGGGTACAGCGCGCCCAAAATTTAGACGAGACCATGTCGAACGAAGCAGCGCCTCACTGCCTCTAAATCCAAGCCCAGGGGCTTACAGCTGCTTGTGGCTGCCAAGCAGAGGCACAAGTCCTAGAGCAAGACTGGCCCAGTGCTGAGTTACAGCACGGGATAGGCATGGTGGGGTGGGAGAGGGAGTGTATTTACCAAGATGTTGGAGCCCCCCCGTAAGCGCTGCTTGTGCCTCACTTCCAATCCCTTCAGCAAGACAGAAGAGTCCGGCCCCGTGGCATGGGAGCAGTGAATCACCACAGACACATACTTGGAGAGAAGAGAATACTGTATTTCAGCGCTTGCTACGGTGTCACATACACATTATACAGTGCAGGTCAGTACAACGCCAGACACGGGATACACAGAACAAACCCCCGCTGCCAATGATGTCCCTCTCCAGACCCCAGTTCTCATGCAGTGTGCATGCACACAAAGTGTGGCCACAGGATAGAAACCCTTTGTGCATTTACAGACCCCGTCCAAGGGGTGCTGGTGAGGAGACAGGGGAAAGGGACTGCTTGAGAGAGAAATCTGAGGCAAACTGTTGTGGCCTGGAGGAGCCCTGATATGTGAACAGCTTCCAGGGGAGGGCTCTGAACACGGGCGCTGTGATCGAGTGGATCTAAGATGGGTTATTTAATGAGACCAGGGAAGCACATGTTCAACCTGGGGGCCACAGCGGAGCTCTGTGTTCGAGGGCTGTGGGGTAGGATCCCTCCTTGGAGCCACGTAACCCGACTACTCAGAGGCAAACGTGGCTACCCAAGATAAATCCCAGGAACCAGAGGCTTCCTCCAGACCATGGCCTCTGCCAGCATCTCTGCCCTGGGGCAGCTGAGACATTAGGGACACTGTATTGCCCTGGGGCTGGCTTCACTTAGCCAGGGTGGGGGTTTCTATTCAGCAGATCTCCAAGACACTGAAAATCACTTGGATTTCCTGATCATTTCTAATCAACTCTCTGCATGAGCCAGGGATTTTCTAAGCCAAAGCAGGAAGATTTTCTAAGCTGCAGACAGCCAAGCCAAGCAGTGAGAGGTGTCAGGGCCCTCGGATGTGCGCGGGAGATGATAAATTCTCCCCAGAAACACAGCCCTGAGGTATGGGGCAGCCAGTTAGTACAGAGGGCGCTGCGTGATACTGCCCAGTGTGGCCTCAGCACAGTCTTGTGAAGCCAGGCACTGGCACTCTCTGACCCCTGGCCAGGTCCCAGCCATCTCCCACTGCACAGGCTGACTCAGTGCGCTCAGGAAGGTGTTGGCAGTGGGATACAAACAGGCGACTTTATAACTGGTGCCACGACTGGGCACTATGACAGCAGCTGTCAGGCTCTGCCCACTCTTTGCTGCCATCTACCCACTTGCCCCTCCTCCCCACTTGGAAAACAAAGCCTGTTGCCAGAGGAATTTCTTTTGAAGGGCCATGCGCCCACACTGCCACTTCTACCTGGCAAACAGGCCTGCTAGAAGGTGGCTAGAAGGTTAAAGCCCATCTACACGGCTAGTGACTACTGTACTTTACGTCAGGACCCAGCTAGAAGCTGCCACCTCCGCTGAGAGGCACCCAGAAATCCACAACTGGCCTGGCCTACGCAGGATCCAGATGTGCCCAGCTCTTGCCTGTCCCTCCCTACGCTAGCTGGAACCACTCAGCACCAACAGCCGTGGTGGAGCGTGTACCTGCGAAAGCAAACGCTGTGTAGTGCTGCTTGAAAGGTTGCAGTGAAACAGAACACGACTCGCTACAGAAATGAAGGACGCGTGACGCCTGTTAAATGCTTCAGGACAAGTAAGGTGAAGATTGCTTTTTTAAAAGAGTTAAGTGTGCACATTTGTGACCCTTCTGAGACTCAAAGAGCTCAGCCTACGTGTTGGACTCGATTGAGCTATGCATCTGGGTGTGAGCGTCTGCAAACGAACAGCTTTGGATGCTCAGAGCTCGAAGGCAGCTCAGTCTAACCCCAATACAAGGAGCACATATTAATTATCTGCAGTTCAGTGATCTGCATTTGATAGTGCTGGGAGACAACTGGTGCTGTAGGCCGCTGCTTTCTTACCTCTGCTCTACATGGCACTGGAGCTTAGGTTACACTTTGGTGGGACAGGTTAAAGGAAAAAGCATGTTAAAATGCTGCAGACCTGTGAGAGGAGGCTGGTCTACCTGGGATGTACCTGTGAGTTTGCTTACCGGTCAGTGGGAAACACGAGGCTCTCCTTAATATAGCCATCTTACCCTTGGCTCTGCCAGGATGGAGCCATGCCAGATATCTGCTTCCTTTTCCATGCCAAGACTCCTCACTAGATACATCGAGGGCACCTTCTTGGAGCACCACCTACAAGGCAACGACACCCCATCCAGAGCCAGGGGCTGCATCCATAAGCTCGTGAGGAGACAGACCTCTCTTCTGTTTGAGCTCCCAGGGGCTATGAGAGCAGGGAGACGTGGGTAGTGAATCGGGGCCTGCTGTGTGCGAGCAGATGGCACCTCTGGTCTCATAACCGAACATGCAGGCTCCCAGAAGGGCAACGAACACACGAGATTGACAGGATTAGCCAAACTGTAAGTGGTTGAATAAAAGCAATTAGAAAAACCCCAGCTACAGACAGCCGAGCCAAGCAGAGTTGCATGGGCTCTCGTTCTGCTTCTCACAGGCCTTGCGCCCGGGCAGCACCCCTGAGAGCCCGTCCAGACATCCGGCAGCTTCCAACGGGATCGAAATCTGGACCTTAGAAGTCACTGAGGATGCTGATGTCTGCAAACTCGTTCCTGTACCGGTGGGCGTACAAGCTGAGCAGGAAGGCCCACTTCAAGGAGATGAAGCTCCACACACATGACAGGTAGTAGCTCTTGGGGTCAGTCAGGGCTAGGGGAGAAAAGGATCTGGTTACACACAGACCCCCCCATTTGTGCAGCTTGTGAGGACAGAGGTGAATCCTGTGTGCACAATGGGGGCTGGTATCATGCTGGGGTTTAGGGTCCCTTATCCTGCCACCTTCCTCAGATACATTGGGTATTGGCTGCAGCTAAAATGGGATTGTGACTGGGCTGTGCTAGTGCTCCTGTTGGGATTAACTCCTGGAGGGTCCTGGCTAGAGAGTCTTACTTCTCCATTCAGGGTCAGACTGAACAAGGAACAATGGTCGCAAGTTGCCGCAAGAGAAGTTGAGGTTAGCTATTAGGGAACACTCTCGCTAGCAGGGTGGTGAAGAGCTGGAACAGGCTACCTAGAGAAGTGGTGGACTCTCCATCCCTGGAGGTTTTTAAGACCCAGGTAGACAAAGTCTCGGTTGGGATGATGTAGTTGGGGCTGGTCCTGCTCTGAGCAGGGGGTTGGACTAGATGTGACCTCCTGAGGTCCCTTCCAACCCTCATTTTCTGGGATCACCACAATGGGGAATCTGGAAGGAGTTTCACCCCACGGTCAGACTGGTAGACTCTGGAGGGTTTACCTTTCTCTGCAGCATGGGGCTTGACCCTCATTTTTAGCTTCAGTGCACTTAACACCCCATGAAGCAGCAATTATCTCAGCTTTATCTGTGGCAGGTTTGGGTGCTTTGGTGTCCTTTGGGCAATGGGCCTTTGTGACAGGGCCAACTGTGTTGCTAGACAGGGACCATCTGGGTAGGGATGATCCGGTCTTGAGCAGGAAGCAGGACTAGATGCACCTTTCAGAGCTCCCTTCCAGCTTGACTGGTCTGATTTTATGCTCACCTTGCCAACGATGCAAAGGGAGGCTATGGGAAACCTTGGGGGCACGGCAGTGGGAGGCAACAGGGCTTGCAATACCACAGCACTGCTCAGTGACTGGCAAGAGACACTGCTCCATGCCTGCCTGGCATTGGAAACATGCTCCTCTCACAACAGGATGCTCCTGTTGCCAAGGGCTAATGGCAGTCTGGGCTGCATTAGTAGAAGCACTGCCAGCAGGATCAAAGGCAGTGATTCTTCCCCTCTATTCTGCATTTGTGAGGTCACATTTGTAGTCCTGTGTCCAGTTTTGGGGCCCCCCCTACAGAAAGGATGTAGACAAATTGGAGCGAGTCCAGTGAAGGGCAATGAAAATGGCTTGGGGGCTGTGGGACACGACTGGTGAGGAGAGGCTGAGGGAACTGGGCTTCTTTAGTCTGGAGAAGAGAAGACCAAGGGGGGATTTAATAGCAGCCTTCAACTTCCTGCAGGGTGGTTGCACAGAGGACGGAGCTGGACTGTTCTCAGTGGGGGCAGATGACAGAACAAGGAGCAATGGGCTCACATTGCAGCAAGGGAAGTTGACATTAGATATTAGGAGAAATTTTCTCATGAGGAGGGCAGTAAAGTACTGGAACGGGCTCCCCAGAGAGGTGGTGGCATTTCCATCCTCGGAGGTTTTTGAGGCCTGACTAGACAAACCCTTGGCTGGGATGATGTAGTTGGGGCTGGTCCTGCTTTGAGCAGGGGGTTGGACTAGATGGGACCTCCTGAGGTCTCTTCCCACTCTCATTTTCTACAGTTCTCTCATCTGACCCCCACAGCCTCGCCTTGAGCTGCCAGTGCTTCACTTAATGTGAGCGAGCTAAGGGGGAAGCCCAAATGTGAAGAACTGCAGGCTTCACACACGTGAACGTTGCCAGCTCCAGAACTGGCGACCTGCCCTGTGCAGGCTTCAGGGAGCCAGGGGGAAATAACTGCCAGCATCACACGCCAGGCTGCAAAGTGGGTGCAAAGGGCTCTTTCCCCTGCTCCAGCACCTGCAAATGCAGTCCTGTATGGCTCACAGGAGAGCTCAGCATTGCTAAATGCCATTTTAAAATCAGCACCTTACTTATACGGTGTACATCAGCCAGCCCCTTTCTGTCCCTCCCACTACTAAAGTTGATCCTTCCTACCATCTCTGGGGCCTTCAAAGGCTCCTACATTAAGGTCATATTGTTAAGCAACTGAGACCTCTGGCACCCTGCTCTGGAGTACAAAGGAGGCACAGCGGTGTGGGACTCAAAGGTCCAGGCACCAGCATTTCAAGGAGGCACAGACAAGAGCAGAGAGCAGACACCCAAGTCTCCGTGGGACAGGACTGCAGGTTGCTCAGGGCTAGGCCCGTGCCCAATGTGGACCCCTAGAAAGTGAGGTCTCCCCAGCCAGTATTGTGTTCACAAGTCACTGGGGCAAGGATCCTGCCTCTCTTGTATAATGCCAGTCTGTTTGATGGGATCCTGGGGTTTTGGGGTTTTTTAAGAGATCTGCAGGGCACCGGAGGCTGAGAAGGGCAGACGGCCTGAGCAAGTGCAAGGCAGATTCATGAAATGTCTCTAGGCCTAGCCCCACAAAGCCACAGGTTCACTGGATGTGACCTCTGCCCAGCCACGTAAGCTCAAGTCTTTCCACCCCACCCTCCCCAACACACAACTGAACCACTGCCACCCCAACCACCCTGGCTGAAGCCTACTTACACTGGTGTTTGGTGATGGCCAGAGCGAGGAACGTGCAGAATCCCACCAGGGAGAGGGCTGAGAAGAGGATCCCGATGCAGAGGAAGAACCTCAGCCCTTTCAACCAGGTCCTCCAGTAATCCTGCACATACATCACATGCGTGATTAGGGCCCAGAGCGCCAGAACACCTGCTCAATTAGACAGCAAGGGGAGTCAGTGTCATGGATCGCGCAGCAACACAGAAAGGCGACTACAACAAATATACAGCGTCTCCCACCCCGCACGCCACTTAAGAGCATCCAGGCTTTGAAACACCTTGACTAGCCCCCACCCTTGTATATATATACATATATATATATATATGGACTAGGATATGCTTTTCCATTCCATGCTGATGCTGGGCTTATTTAGGGACTGGGTTATTGAGTTACCTTTTACCTATACGAGCGGCTTCCTGCCCTATATGAACCCACACCCTCCAATGCTTGCCCTGTATTTAAGCACCGAATCGCCCTCCTGAGAACTCCTAGCAGGATCTTGCTATAACAGACCCCCTTCCAAACACTAGCCTGGGACTTTGCTCACATTATTTGAGCTTCAGGGAGAGAGATCAGCTCAGGCTACTGGCCTGGCTGCATCTGGGAACCGCAGTCTGGGTCTCTGCCATGACTCCCAAGACTTGGGCCCTGCTTTTCCAGAAGACTTTGCACTCCAACAGCACTTTCCTGCTGTAGTGCCCAGCTCCTATTGATCTCACTGCCATGCAGTGCTAATGCAAATCTTTGCCAGATGTGTGAAGCTGGAGACTGGCATGAGCAGTGAGCGACCCTCTGTAAAAAGCCCCGGGGGTGCAGAGGAAGCAGTCTTTGGGGTTGAATCTTGTTTTCTACAGTAGCCTTTCACTGCCAGATGCATGAGGCTGCTGTCCTCCCTGCCACAGCCCTTAACCCTACCCCCTCCACCAATCTCCTGCCTCATTCAGTCTACAGCTTTCTACACCTAACGGGGACTGGCCCCCACAATCACTGCACAACCCCGATCCACCCCACCCCAGAGCACGAACGGGGAGGGTTATTAAATGGTATGCACAACGGGAGGCGGGGAGGAGAACTACTCTTATGTGGCTACCCTTAGCTCAGGCCTAACTAGAGCCGATTGCCGCTGCAGGGAATTACGGGAAAAAGGACATTAAGTGTTTAAACAACAGGTGCTAGTCCCCGAGAGAAGCCTCATACTCAGACTAGATCAGGGTGTGCCAAACCAGAGCCACATCTGCAGTTTGGTCTAATGAACTTACGCATGCCTACCTCTAGCTGTGGCATCACTACCAGATGCACGAGACTGTCGAAGGAAAGCAAACCACAAACTCTCCCAGGAGCCCCCGAGGTCCATGCCAAGTCCAGAACGGAGGATGCCCCAAGACGTGAGATCCTACCTCTACAATATCCTGCTCCTGGCTGCTGCTCTCATTAATCTCCCCTCCCCAGCAAGCCTTTTAGTTCTTGCCGTCCCTGCCTACCTTGCTCCAAAAGTAATCGTGGAGAAATAAAGCTGGAAGGGACCTTCAGAGGTTGCATCTAATCCAACCCCCCGCTTGCAGCCGGATCAGTCCTGTCCAAACTGTCCTATACACATGCATAATCTAAATTCTTACAGACACAACAGCAGACATCGCACCTGAACCTGCCACAAGCAGAGAACCACGGCAGTCAACATCCTGCTGACGTTAAAGGTTGTTAATATGTGCCCGCGCTCCTGCTACAAAGGACGGCAACCCCCCAAGTCTGTACCAATCTGACTTGGAGGTAAAATTCCTTCCTGGCCCCAGATACAGCAATTGGTCTGACCCTGAGCAGAGGGGCAAGACCCTCTAGCCATGAACCTCTGGGTTTGATTCCCAGCAGGAGCATTAGGCACAGCCCAGTCCCCATCCCGGGCTGCAGCCAACACCCAATGTCTCTAATGACTCAACAAAGCACCACTTAAAGAATGCTCTAATATGGGCACAGCAATCAATTCTTCCCTAATCCTCCTGGGAAAAATGCTGCTAATAAATCAAGGGAAGGGACTGTTCAGCACAGGGAAGGTCACATTAGGAGTCCCATGTTAAGTTTTGGGGCCCTCCGCTATAGAAAGGATGTGGATAAGCTAGAGAAAGTCCAGCAGAGGGGAATGAGAATGGTTTGGGGAGCCCACGACTTGTCAGGAGGCTGAGGGAAATGGGCTTATTTAGGTTGGAGAAGACCGAGGGGGAATTTAATAGCAGCCATTAACTAGTTGGGGATGCTCCTGCTTTGAGCGATGATCTAGTTGGGGCTGACCCTGCTGGGAGCAGGTGTTGGACTAGATGTCACCTCCTGAGGTCCCGGTCCCTTCCAGCTCTTTGTTTCTATGACTTCTATGAGTTCCCTGAAGCAGGGTTGCAAAGAGGATGGAGCTGGCCCGTTCTCAGTGGTGGCACATGGTAGAACAAGGAGCAATGGGCTCCAGTTGAAGCCAGGGAAGTTTAGGTTGGATATTGGGGAAAACTCACTCACTAGGAGGGTGGTGAAACACTGGAACAGGCTACCCAGAGTTTGTGGCATCTCCATCCTTGGAGCTTTTTAAGACCCAAGTAGACAAAGCCTTGGCTGGGATGATGTAGTTGGGGCTGGTCCTGTTTGGAGCAGGGTTGGACTTGATGCGACTTCCTGAGCTCCCTTCCAACCCTCCTGTTATCTGATTCTATGAACAGTTGTTCTCTTTTTCCCTGAAACCTTAAACAAAATATCAAAGGGATGAGACACCCAACATGGGAAATTTTCAGGCCAAGCCATCTAGGTTTGGCATGTTTTTCCTAAGCAACTGAAAACTGAATCACAGAATGGCCACCTTGCCTGTAGGTGACATGACGGACTGCAGCTGTAATCAGGTATTGCTCTGGTTTAGGCCTCGAAAGTCAAAGGAAGCTATGAGTAATTCTCCATGGGTCCTGAGTCACTTAATCATCAACCCCTCATCGCAGTGCTAGTTTACAAGCAAGAATTGGTTACTCTTGGCGAAGACCTCGGCTGGCTTTCTACTTGACGCATTCATGTCTTACAGGGTAACTAACGGGCATAAACTCTTTGCAATGTGCCACCTCCATTCATAAGTCATTTTAAGAACTACGTGGATTTGATATGTCCAGGAAAATGCATTCAACGTGGTACATAATGACACCAGGACTTGAAAGGCAGCTAATTTGGAGCAAAGGTGCCGGAAACAGCTTTGCATGCCACAGAAGTAAAGATAGTGGCTAAATCTGGTGGCTAATCTTGCTAGCTCTCTTTCATAATTAAGCAGGGTCACTGCACATGTAACAGAGCTAAGAGAAAGGCTCCTTTGTCTCCTTAATGCTACAACAACCGTCAAAAGTGGCAGTGCAAATCCACTGGGCTTGGCATTAAACCCACTAATAAAACTTTTTTAGCTAGTTTCTAACAGGCTTTCCCGATAACACCCAGCCACTGGGACAGCAATACTGCTGCTTTTACTCAAAGCACTGTAGCTATGCAGAGTACTCCGCTGATATGCGTAAAGGCTAACTGCATAATTTGCCGAACTACAAAACACAATGCCAGTCTCACCTACCTGGTACTTACATTACTCTAATGAGGGGTTATCTGCAAACTCATTAAGTGGATTAAGCTGCTTAAGTGTATAGCATCTTTCATCCCGCTCTCTACTTTGTAGCACGTGCAAACTGTACTGCAGTTAACTGCACCAGACACAGCGAAGGAGGAAAACGTCTGATGACTGCTACTGGAAGACCTGGAAACAATGGGACCTAGTTCATTTTTGAACTGGTAATTCCAAGGCAGCGAACAGCTTCCACCTATGTTGTTTTTGGTGCATCCTTGACATCAAGTGGCAAAGCCGACCTGTCAACCATCACTGCACGACTCAGACAACGGTGCCTACACTGGCTTGGCCATCTCTACAGGATGGAAGATGGGTGCATCCCAAAGGACATCCTGTATGGGCAAATTGCAGGCGGGGAGAGAAGAGCAGGGGGCTGAAACTGTGCTTCAAAGTTGTCTGCAAGCAGAATACGGAGGCTTCTGAAATTGACCCAAACCTCCGGGAGGCCTTGACAGGAGATGGGACAGAGTGGGGCTCCCTTCTCAATCACAGAGTCCAACATCACAACGAGAAATGGTTACTGGAATCCCAACAGAAACGTGCCAGAGGGGAATAGCCTATTACTACAGTAGCTCCTAACACTGTGACCACTGTGGCGAGAAGAACATCGGCCTTTACAGCACAAGAGAAAATGCACCACCAGTCACTAGAATAGTTGCAATATCCACCATCGCTTGCTGATAAGAGGATGCCACATGGCATGGCAGTAAGCAGTGCTGGTGAGCACCCAGCACTGAGAATGCCGTGGACTTTGCGAGTACTGCTTGCATGAAGCACA
>JAGPOW010002799.1:1252823-1269927 GCA_030014935.1 Caiman crocodilus
ATGCAGGTACCTGGCCTGCTCCAGTCTCAGGGCTATTTCCTTCAGGGAAGTTTCCTAGCTACACAGGGAAGTCCCAGGCCAGAGCGGGGAAATTCTGCTAAGCATGTGGCTCTCAGGTTGGGTTAAGTTAGGGAAAACACAGCCTTGCACCCAAAGACCCAGGGAGAAAGAGGCAAACACTCTGCCAAAGGGGAAAGAAGAGCTGATGCAGGGTGAAACCAGGATGTGCGAGGGAGGTGGAAGCGAAAAGGCCTCAGAGCAGAGGTGGGGAGGTGGAAGGTGCATCCCCACCCCAAAGCCTATAAGAACAGAAAGGCAGACCTCCACCCCCTCGCTGGCTTCCTGTTTATCTGGACAGGCAACATCTAGGTGCTAATCCTTAAAGCGGCTCCAGGCATGCAGAAGCTTAATGCCACAGATCTTGCTCAGCCAGCTACTGCTGATTTTACAGAAGATACAGCACCCTGTGTGAACACAGTGGCAAACCATCACCAGATACCAGCGGGGAGCGCAGTTAGCAGGAAGACCCTCCCTGCTCTGTGAGCCCACGGAGAAGGCCGTTAAAACAAGCCCCATCTGAGGCTTGGCAGACACATCTAGCACCAGTAGGTTAAACTCCTGCTCTAGACTCCACGTTGCTTTTCAGCTGGCTCTGTCTGAGGAAGCAGAAATTCAAATCACATTTAGAAAAGCAAGACAAAGGGAAACTTCAGGTTGACAGCTTGCAAAACAGGAGGGTTTCCTCATAAACAGTGCAGCTAAGAATGAGCTTAACACAATGACTTGGCACAACCTGCTTGGCCGAAGCACTGACTCGGGCTGCCTGTGCCTCCCGGACCAGCGACCGGCTGAGATCTCACATGACAGAAACTCCTTCAGCACATGAAGTTACTTCTGCTGCTTTTATAACAAAACCTGACCTTGCATTTTTAAAGGCCTGAAAAAATGAATTGGCAGCTTTTGTGTGTGTGCTCTGGAGAAACCGGTTCAGACATGACCAAGCAAACGCCTGGGTGACTTGCACAACAGTGACAGTGCAAAGTAGGCTGCCGTGCATCTCGAAGGCACATCCCAAGGACTCATGTATAGAGATTACCTTCAGACTTGTCTCCACACCTGTGATTAACTCAGGGAAGCAGGTGTAGGGTGGCATGTGGGAACAGCAGCTGACCTGCTTCTTTCTCCAAAGCCATTCGCCTGCCCTGAACAAGGGACTCGCCTTTAGACATGGCCTTGCTGCAAGCTGGTTGTGTATTTCTGTGCAATGCAAACTTCTCTAACAAGCTCAAGGCAGCCAAAGCCCGGTCTTGGGATTATGAAAGTAGGTCAAAGGGATTCGTGACAGCCTGGAATCTCATCTGCTCATGCTGCTTGTTCCCAAATTCACAGAAGTGGGAGCCTCAAAGACAGAAGAAAAGGCATTTATGTCAGTGCCATCCTGCAGGCAGCAAAATCTGACAGGCCTTGGCAACTGCAATAGCTGTTAAATCAGCATGAACTCACTACAGTATTTAGGATTTAAGATTGCTTGATGTTCTTGTATTATTTAAAGCTGAGGGTCAGGGCAACAGTGCAATCCTGAATGAGGCTGATGCCTACAGTGTAAACTGGCTCCCCTTGCACACCATAACTAAAGGTCATAGCAACCTGAGACAATACTCATGATAATTTCACCGAGAATCTAGAAATGCAATATGCAGATGCAAAACTTAACTCCCAAGATTATTCAACTTTAAAATTCTCTTGAACATCAGCTACTCCCTCTCGTACAGATTTCAAACCAAGATCAGCAGAGCCGATCATACTTCAAGGAAAATCAGTGCAGGGGCACATGTTACTGGGGACAATTCTGCTTTTACTGCAGAATCAGATCAGCCCAGGATAGCTTATTCCACATGCTGCTCACATTTTCAAGATAATCAGATTGCCGCAATGGGCACATCATCTATTTGCCTGTCTGGATAATGCTCTCACACCCCTGATACTCTGAAGAAGCAGCAGAGGCCTTAGAGGAACAAGCTGTAGTAAGAATCAAAGCTTGCAATAAATTTTACTTGACTGCAAAAAAGCCACAAGGCAGGCAGAACCTGAAAACACTTCTGAGGTCCAACCACATTCCCCTGGGTGCAGGTAGCTGGCCAGACCTTGGAGAAGCAGTCTCCTAAGTTAAAAATGTCAGAAGTGACACCAGGTCACAACAGCAAGCATCGATTTGGGAAGAGTAAGCTTTCATCTCAGAGTATTTTTTTAGCCTACTAATTCAACAGACCACTATAAGTGACATGGATTATAGTATGTCTAACAAGAGAAACCAGACTGACCCAAAGAACCTTGTCTGCCTATGCCCTTAGACCAGCACGGCTACAACCAACACCCCTGAAACATGGGTGACAGCACTGGCACACAATCCTCACCTTAACAAGGGTTCCCTCTTTGTCCTAACTCTAGCAGCCTGGCTTTGAATTCCTGTGTTGAAAGTGATGACGTTGTAGCCATGGCAAGTCCAGGAATTATATACAAGAGGCAAGGATTTCTTAGGGTGATATCGTTTATGGCACCATTTCATCAGGACCCGATGGAGAAGGTCTTGCATTTAAACGCTTGTCTAACACTATCCCAACAGCTGGTCCCATAAAAGACACTGCCTGAAGACATCCTTGCCTTTTGAATTTCAGAGAAGCTGCGTATGGTGTCCAAATTGAACCGTTTGCTTAAAAGCCTTTTGCACAGAACAGCCCCAGGGATGCTGTGATGAGGGGGCTGCGTTTCTCTCCCCTGTGGTGTTGATGGATGCCATTTCTTCCAGAACCCATAAAAGGAGGACTCTCCCGGGGTGGATCTCTGTGCTGGGGTAGGCAGACTAATGAACTGAACGGCCTCTTCAGGCCTGAAGGCATCTGAGTCACGCCAACTGCACAGGACCGGTCTCAGCTATACGTGACGCATTTCCAGGCAGCTCAGCATTAAGGTTACCTAGCAATCCTGCTGCTCACACGGCAGCCAGTCTAAGAGGCATTCTTTGCACTAATGGACTCTGGGCTGCTTAAAAGTCAGCACGCAAGTGTGCAGGCCGCACAGTTCATGAACAGCCGTTCTGAAGTGCCATTCCTCAAAGGCCAACACATGCCTCTGCCGCTCATTACAAATCAAGTGCTTTAATCCAAGTTGGATCAATAAACTGCTGGGCAGAAAACAAGGGGGATTATGAAATGAGAGCCTCTGCAATGAAAAATAATGGGAATAACAGCCGATAGACTTGAGAATTTATTGTAGCACTTTTGGACAGCATTTATAGCTTCTCTGAAATTCAAAGCCTAATTCTAGAGAATTAGGACCAGTGCCTGCCTGAAAGGTAGCCTTCTTTGATATGCTCAGTGAATACTTACAGTAAATGAAGTCCTGGATCCCTTCCCATCCACAGGAATCCAAGGCATGCTAGATCATAATAAAGGCAGTGAGGCTTTATCTAAGAAACACAAGCAGAGAGCAAGAATACAGGACAAAAGCTGCTGCTGGAGCTTGCAAAGACTCTCTTGCCTTACCTTGTGGGATGTTTGTTTGACACCCCTGGCTTAGGCCGAGTGGAAGTAACTTCAGACTCCTCACACCTACTGGAGGCTGCTGGGAGAAGCATTGTCCTTCCAGACCTTACTCCCTGACAGCTGTGCATAAGAGCACCAGAACAGAGAAAGGAAACAATGAAAGCCAGCGGATATCCCACAGGCCAATGCTACTGCTTTAAATCAAGCAGCAGCTATGAACCTTGTCTGAAGGATAGCACAGGGATGCGAGATCAAGACCTTCTTGGAATAGGCTTGTTGTATTCCAATTTCTTCTTTTTCAATATCTGAGCCTGTTCAGGACTGGCTCTGATATGCCCGAGATCCCCTTTGTTGGATCTCTTTTGGATCCAGGGAGCAGTCAACATCCGTCTGCGGCACAGAGTCTCGAATGCTTGCAATTTTCTCTTGAACGCTTTCCAAGTGTCCAACTTCCACAGCTGTGCGTTGCTCTCAGTGCTTTGAAGACGCTGATCTTGGTATTTAGCAATGGGCTTGTTCCTCCGTATCACATTCAAATTCTTTACTATTGCCCGAGCTTTGCCAAGGTCACATCTTACCTCACTTACTGTCTTCTGCTAAGACTGCACGCAAACAGGCAGAACCCGAGACTTGTTCCAAGGGCTCTTTACCTATATGTAGTGTGGCTCCTTCCCTGGCTGGGTCAGTGCATAGCCCTTTGGATCTCGCCCTCTGGGATATCCTGTTATGGGTTTATCTTCACATCAGGTCTCTCAACTCCCCGCATAACAGTGTCCTGAAAAGGGAGCCCCTTCGTGATGCTAATGAGAGAGGCAGCCATAGCACTGCTCTTCTGACACCAGGGGCACACAGTTGCCAGAAAGACTATAAGCACTTCTGGCTCATGGCTTCACGTGCCCTGCATAGTAGAATCCCATCCTGCCTGCAGCATTTGGACAATACAGCAAGCAACTGCAGTCATGGATGTTTTCTTCCTCAAACTCTCTCTCTCCTCTCCAGCTGGACTGGTTTCCTTCTTTTCAGGACTGAGAACTGTGGTAGCACAGTGCTGTTTACGACACATCCAAGAACTGCTTTGCTGGAAAAGTCTTCTTTGAATGAGGACTTATCTATGCGAGGAGTTACGCAAATCAGATATTCCCAAATAACTCCAGGAGTGGGGACTTGCTGCTTGGAGAACAAGCAGGGGGCCTTTCCCGTTTAACTTAACTCACTGCTGGGTTAAGAAAAGGCAAGTACATCTGCACTGCAGCCTCCTGGGGGGAAGACTGCCAAAGTTAAAGAAACAAAAGGCTTGTGAGATCTGACAGCAGTCATGAGTGCACTGGGATCTCAGCGGGAACTCATGACAGCTCCGGATGAATACGGGGCCTGTGATGCTTGGGCCTGGCTTCACTTTGATGCATGTGCTGTCAGCAGCCTGAAGACAAAAAGATTCTCTATGTGACAACAGGGCACCCTGGGAGCCCAGAGAAGAGAGTCCCCATGAGATTAGGGTCATTGTGGAATAAGGTGTCGAGATGGCTCTGCTCTCCCATCAACGGGAAGTACGGCCTGCATGAACGGGACCACGACCCCGCTGGAACGTGGCACAAGAGGAAGGTGAGAGCACGGCTGAGCTTTGTATGCTCTACCAGACCAGTGATAGTCAAGCAGAAGATCCTTTCAAGGGTGCTGTGGGGTGCCACGCAACGTTAGCAAGGCTAGGTGTGCCAACGCGATTCACAAGGTCAGAACAGACATTTCAAACTGGAGTTCACGGCGTTAAAAGCCTGCTGACCTGCTGCAGATGTGCTGAGCTCTTCGCAGCAGCAGAACTGCTCTAGTGTTTTTCTGTAATCAAAAAGAAAAGAGAAGTGAAAACTAAGAACTGACATTTTTTGAGGGGTTCTTGGCATCTAACAGGGTCGAGACTACTAGGCCGACTCCAGTGCTGAAACAATAAGTGCCCGAGTCAGCCGCATACCTTCCCATGACTGCAACCAGTTACTTCGGTGAAGCTCCCTTGTTGAATTCACATAGAGAAGTGGCGTCAGGCCTCCACAAGCGGTGCTCCGACAGCAGTTTGGGGAGTCTTCACTTATAATCTTGTCTTCACTTATAATCTTGCATCCTTCACGCTTGGAAACATGTCCCTTTTCACGTATATCTCCACAGACTGCCTCTAAAATGGCCCAGGGCTAAAGACGGTCATTCCACAAAACACAAATCAAGAGTATTTCCTACTCAAAGCTACACAAAAGGGTTATATCTGGAACAAAGACGAATTAACCTAAATACACAATGCCTCGAGAAGAGGCAGCAGACCTAGACTTCCAATGACAACTGACAGCTAGTCGGGAACAGAAGCAACAGAAGCTGAATTTCTTTCAGTAAAAAGCCAACTTGGGTATTCTGACAGGGTTTAAATGCGATATTTAGAACATGCATAAACAAACCAGTTCAAAGGCAGGCTGCCGCCAAGTTTGGTGGACAGGTTTCAATGAGAAAAAGGTGGATAATTAACCTCTGCATTTTGATAAGGTAATTTCCAAAGCTTCCCATGTTTGAGATAAAGGAAGCAAGCATTTTATTTTATCTAAATGAAAGAAGCCCAAAGCCGATCGCTCCCCATTCTGATTTTTCACCCTTCTGCACTACACTCACGAATGTCCATGCAAAGTCCGAGCACTTCATCGTTTGACTTCGAACCAAGCAAGGGCTCAAGGATAATGCTGCCAGAAATAGCTCATTGGACAGAAGACAAAGCGCGCCTGTGCACGGACACACGCAATCCATGACATTTTCGTGCTAGTGAGTTCCCAACACTGGACACTTAAGCAACAATTAAAACACAGAATTGTTTGTTGGCGCTGTACAAATTTCAGCTAACCATGAAAAATGCTATTGTGAGCTCTTGGCAAACGTCCGGGGAGAACGAGATCTGAAGTGCATTGCACTCCATAAAAATACTGCTTGTGCTAACGAACTTCCCAACTGAACATCCCATGCAGCTGATAAAAGTAGATGTTGCCAATGCTTCAGGAAAAATAATTGTGTGTAAGAGAGCCTAAGAAGGTCTGCTCCGAGCTCAGGTCGTCACTCCGAGCTTTTGAAGACCTTGCCTTGCCAGGCCAGCATTTCTCCCATCTCCTCCTTGACTGGGAGACGTGTTTCCTTTTGAAAGCTCAAGCTGAAATAGTTCAGCTTGGGCCGTTCTGGGAACGAGTTAAAAAAAGGCTTTTTCTGTTTGCTTGTCTAAACAGCTCGGATGCCAAAAGAACCAAGATTCAGAATTGCAATGTGTCGGGAGAGCAGTCCTCTGAGAACAGCTTTTGCATGTGCCGGCGGAGACTGGTTTTGATTTGGTCAAGCTCTAATCCCATAAAATTGCATTTTGGGCATGTGCAGTGCAAGCCGGCCCATTTTTCAGTGCTTTTGGGTTCAGAGGAAAGCAGGCTGCACTGCACATGTGCAGGAAGAAAGGCACTTGGCATCTCATGTCTTTGCTCAACGCTTAAGTCTGCCTGATGGGTCGTTTTCCTAGCAGCAGGAAATAAGATTTATACATTTCAGATGTTTTGCGCTTCTAATGCTCTACTTCAAAACCGAACAAATATTATTATTATTTTTCCTTGGCACTTCACAAACCTGTGAGACAACAGGTCTTGCCCTCTAGCAACTTAAGGCTGTCGCTGAAAAGTGATGGAAAGGGTGCACAAAGGTAATGATATTTTCTTCTCTTTTTGGCTTATTTTCTTCATTTCTTAAAGCTGTGCAACCTTCAACCAAGACATAGGCAAGGAATTTGTGGTATTTTCATGTATAAATCTGAACTGAAAGACTAGCGATGTTGCAGAGCCTTTCTAACAAGTTCTTTTGATGTTCATTTTGTGCGGCTAGCAATTCAGAACATACATACCCAAGGGCCTAGATAAGTTACTAGGACCTTTGGACAGCCAATATAATATACACCTGTTAAATTGAAATAGTAGAAATAGATTGTGTCCATCAGTTACTTGAAAAGTGCTTTAAAATGTCTCTAAGAAGTGCTTTTCTGTACACGTATCCGCTTCTTGGCCATTGTTCCAAAGGATCTGGTGCGAATTATGTTCTCAAAGCACGAGAGTTTTGTAGGCTTTGCCAGAAAGATCTGAACAGCTTGGAAACAGTCACTCCGGTCTTTTTGGAAAATAAAACGCATTTGGTGTCAAGACAGAGAAAAAAAAAAAATCCATCCAAGAGAAAATTAAAACAGAGTCAGAGGGGGGCTGGGACATTTAAACTGCACACATCCTGAAGTCATTCTGTTTTGCTTCTCTCTCTACCCTCCATGCAAGACTCTAAGTTAACGACAGAGTATTAATTCAACCTTAAAACACAGCGTAAGAAGGAACAACCCCGCCGCTGCTTTTCCTGTTCAAAGCAATGAACCATCAGTAACTGAAAGTAGCTAAAGAATAGCCACACTTGTGAGTGGAGATGGTCCTGCCTTGAGCAGGGGGTTGGATTATACTGACTTTCTGAGGTCCCTTCCAAAATTCATTTTCTATGACTTTATGAGAAATTCGACCCAGCAGATTTAAGGGCCTGGTACAAAATGAAATGCCAAGTTGCAGAGACAGCTGGGATTTAACTTCCCACTTGCTTTTCAGCCCCTTCAATACGCCGCCCTTCGGGCTGCTAGAGCCAGATCCTTAGCTTGGTCTGTTAAATAGGAGCCCATGGTACAGTTTAGTCTGCAATGATTTAAGACAGAGGTGGAGTTTTCAAATCTAGAGGCCAAAATCCATATTTAAGTATTAGTGGTTGCTTTTCAACATACGGAGCATCCACAAGTCCCAGGTAAGTGGATGGAAAGGGGCAGCTGTCCAGCTTTTCTGAGATAATGTGATAATTGCAGACTCATGGAAATTAGGGGCTCTGTGGGTCCACTCGTAACTGCTAGCTCC
The DNA here is from genome assembly GCA_030014935.1 of Caiman crocodilus. NCBI lineage: Eukaryota > Metazoa > Chordata > Crocodylia > Alligatoridae > Caiman > Caiman crocodilus. The sequence continues at coordinate 1,261,297 of JAGPOW010002799.1, forward strand.
AATATTATATAAAGAGCACAGAGCTCTGAGTTTAAATCTGTAAGAGAAACACATCAAAGAGAGCAAAGAATGACAGCCAGCAAAGGAAGGGAGATTAGACGGCAGACGCAGCAAGGAAAGAGATATTTGGGGTAATCTAAAAGATAGCCCCAGCACACTGGCTGTATAAACTGATTACAGAGAGGAGGCAGCTTGGCAAGAGGCAGAAATAAATGATGCTTCCTACCAAACTGTTAAATCATGAGAGACAGACAAAAGTGAACCTCAGCCAGACAGGGGGAAGCATCTGGATAAACAGCCTGGGAAAAGGGCTTGATGTCACAAACAAACGAGGAGAGAATTAATGAAAGGGGATGACAGGCACCGAAGCAAACGAGCTCATCAACATGACAACTTGGGATCTGGAACGCGCCGATCCAGAAAACCGGAGGAGGCAGAAGAGATGGCTGAAGCTCGATAAAACGTGCACAAACAAACAGGCCATGATAAAAGAGTCTGGCAGGCAAAAATTGCTGCTAATGAGGAACTGCTCCAAAGATACTAGCTAAGCAAATTTGTCCCTTGGACCCAAGACAGCTTCAGGTCACCCTGTTCAGGTGCCTGGATGAGGTTTCGGAGCTTATAAAAGAAAAGATGCATTTAGGCTGAGGAGCAGCAATTTGTGCCAAAGCCGGTGATTTCAGTCCACGTCTGGATTAGCCTTTTTTTTGTACTGGGATGGAAGAGCTGTGGCGCTCCAAATGCTGCATGCGTGCGTGTGTGTGCATGCACACGCATTGTCTCACAAATTTTAGGTAATGAACAGTCATTTTGTATTTGCTACCCTGAAAAAAACATGGAAGTACAGAGCATTTAGAGAAGAGTGGAAGAGCACGTCTACCAGGCCTACAAGGCCAACAGCGGCCTGGTCAGTCTATTCTGCTCATAACTCATTAGCTTCTTAACGAAACAAGCCAGAAGCAAAAATTAAACCAAAAGCCTGCATATCTGAGACTCAGGTGGCCACAGCACCTAAATGCAGCGGGTGTTTCTCAACCGTACGCCAATTCTCACTTGGATCCTATGACCCCAGAATGCGGTCTGCCCTCTAATCCGCTGAAGCATCAGACTTTGTCTGCTTCCCTATAACCAGCTTCTTTTCCATCCAACTCACTATACAGAATGATAGAAAATGAAGGGGGAAGGGACCTCAGGAGGTCACATCGAATCCAACCCCCTGCTCAAAGCAGGACCAGCCCCAGCTACATCATCCTAGCCAGTGTTTTGAGCTGGGCCAAAGATGGAGATGCCACCACGTCTCTGTGTAACCCGTTCCAGTGCTTCTGCTGAGAAAGTGTTTCCTAATACCCAACCTAAACCTCCCTTGCTGCAACTTGAGACCGACTTCAAGCCCTACTGTACAGCACACACATGCAAGCTGTGTTGTATCGCACACAAGCAGATACTCCAGAAAGGCTACTGGTAAGTAAGCCTTTATATTTTTCCTTATCATGCCTCTCTGGGTTTGTGGTCCTGTGGTCAAGTTAACTAACGACTGTAAATGTTAGCCTAGGCTCTCCACAAATATTGGTTCTGGACACGTTCCTATAAATTGGCTTAGGGCAAAGCAAGTGATTTTCAAGCTTCTAACTCGAATCGACAGTTGTGTTAACAGATGCTTCCCAGTGTTAGCAAGAGGACCACAAGCTTTAGCTTGAACAGCCTCAGATGCTCACTGCGTGATATGGAAAACTCTTCTGACCTTTCACACCAGCCCCCCTGCAGGAAGCAGACTCTCATGATCCCTCTGCAATGTGGAGTGATTCAGAAAAGAACATTTTCCTCGTAGCTCTTTTGCTATTGCGGATGCTGAACTGCTTTAACCGGGTCAGCAGGATGGGGAAGGCAGGCTGCACCTCTCCCTAAAGACCGAGGTTGCAAAGACCGAGCTATGAAGTGGATGGTAGCTGGCTAAAGGGAGTAATCCTGCATGCCACAACTGCCGGCTGAGTTTTTGCCACACCAGACACAGAATCAGGACAGCAGATGACTGGCTTCCTGGAGACAACACAGAGCATGAGATCCCTTCAAAGCAGAAATACCCTTTCAAATAGGAAATACTTAGCCAGACAGGCTGGAATGAAGAATCACTCCTTGCTGCACCTATGGCTGATTAGCTTGGTGGAGCCGACGGAAGAACCCACTCTCTTTCTGCTTCACACCCCAACAAAACGATTAGCAGAGATCCTGGTTTTCTCTGATTTAAAAAAAATCCAATTTTCAGTTAAAGTAACCCCAAATTCTATTTTTTCCATGATTTAAATGAAATGTCACTAATATACAGATATACATTTACACACATATACATACTGATAGACAGATAGAGTGGTGTTTCATTTTAATTATGGAAAAATTGTGGATTTGGGCTTACTTTTTTTTTCCCCCAACCGAAATGTGGGGGTTTTTTAAAATCAGTGAAAGCCAGGATCCCTGATTAGTGAAGCCCAAGACTTACCAAAGTGACTATGTGCCTAATACAAGTGCTCTAAAGGAGGCCAAAAAGTAGAAGGGTGTTACAGCTTACTGCTTACTCTGTACGTGGTGGTGGGACCCAGCCAAAAATCACTGGTCCCTTTGGAATTCAGGGCTTATTTTTCAAACTTCACAACCCCGGCAACATACAGTCATCTCATTACCGATCCAGGGTTAATCCAGAACTTTATTATTAATTTTTTTTAAAAAACAAGGGCAGAGATGCTTTTAACTCTAAGCTACTATAAGCCACTTTGGTGATGGAGCTAGCTAGCCTCGATGCTGGGTTTACCACTGTAAAGATTCAAAATCTCAGCTTTTTAAAACTACTCCCTGCTCCTCTTTCTGTTAGGGCCACTCTCCGTTATTAACTTGAAGCTACATTCATTCAAGTACAATCACTCAGAGGTTATGAATGGTAAAGGACATCTCCATTCCTCGCTAGAGCCCTGCACAGAGAGAAAACTGCACCCGCCGTCCAACCTCCAAATGTCAAGACCGTCTTGGCTAAGAAGGAGCCATGAGCTGCTGCACTGTTCTGGAGACTAAAAGCCGAACTATCAAAAGCAGAGCTTGTGGACAAAGAGACTTAGGGAGGTAAAAGGAATAAGCTCTGTATCACTTCAATTATTCCTTTCCTGATTTCCAGTACTCAGCCAGAAGTTGTTTCAGGGGTGCAATAACTCCTCCAAGCAGTATGTTCTGGCGAGGATCAAACACGAGAGCGAGTTCAAATCTCACCGACAGTGCTTTTATACACTGGTAATTCAAGGGACTCCCAGAGAGAGCTTACATCCTGCCAGGAGATTGTCTGGTGGGTCTTGTGCCCAAAGTCAAGAGAAATTCCTGCTGCAGACCTTCCAGCTTTGGAAAGCTCTGCATCTCCAACAGGACTAAAAGCGCCTGTAAACCAGAATGAAGAGTTAAACCCTGTTTACAGCAAGGAACTTTTTTAGCGTGTTAGCAGATGCAGCTATGCTGGTGCTTGGCAGCTCTCAGAGTCTGCATTGGATCCTTGCTTACATCAACCTCTCAGGCAAACTGTCCAAGTTCCAGGTAACGTTTAGAGTCCCTCTCTGACATCAAGAATCTCCAGCATTTCCAGAATATCTATAGATACAGCCGTATGATCCTGGCTCCCCAGAGTTAGCTGTTTCTCCCAAAGATATTGCTTGCCATTTACCAATTGCATTTATTTCTGCGGTCTGTCTCATACGGTGCCAGTACTCATCCTGTGGCTGGGCTACACGGTCTAATTCCCTTGCAGGAAGAGATCATCTGAGCTGACCAGAGAGCTTTTCTGAGCAGCAGGAATATAACAAGAGCTGAAGCTAGACAAGTTGAAACTTTGGACAAAGGGATAATTTGTGACAAGGAAGGGAATTCACCCTGTTTCTAGACAGACTCTCCGCCACTTCGAGTCTTTAAATGGAGACAGAACATGTCAGCAGAAAATACAGACAAGCAAACTCACCCCACCCGGGTACAGACTAGGAAATCCCTCTGGTGGAGACTTACTTACGCTGGCACAGGAGGCAGGGCGGACTTGCACCTTCCAGACTAATCAAAGTACGCGTGTGAGATTATCAGGGATCCTGGTTTTCTCGGATTAAAGAAAATCCCCAATTTTCAGTTTAAAAATGTAACCCCAATTCCACATTTGTCCATGAATAAAATGAAACGCCTTTAAGATAGATAGATAGATAGAATGGTGTTTTACTTTAATCATGGAAAAATGTGGATTTTGGGTTACTTTTTTTAAACTGAAATTTGGGGTTGTTTTTTTTTTTAAAATCAGTCACCAGGGATCCTGGTTTTCTCTGATAAAAAAAAAAGCCCCAATTTTTAGTTTAAAAAAAGTAACCCCAAATCCATATTTTATATATATAAAATCACCAGGGATCCTGGTTTTCTCTGATAACCGCCTCCCTCACCCAATTTTCAGTTAAATAAAACAACCCATATAAAACACACATGCACACAGTACATATACTTAATATCTATATATGCGTATATATATTGCACAAGCTTTTGTGAGCTAAAGGTCACTTTATCAGATGCTGTGATGAAAATCTGATCAGATGCGATGAAATGAGCTTCAACTCAAGAAAGCTTGTTGTGCGTATGTATGCACACACATATACAAACATACACACACATGTGTGTGTATAACACAATCTACTCTGGTTAGTCTATAAGGTGCCAATCTGCTCTACCTTCTACTTGACTTCAGACTAACACAGCTGACCAAATCTCTCAACACAGCTTAAACCAGGTCCCTGAAGTACCTGGTAAAGTAGAGTAGGTTATGGAGCTGGACTGTTCTCAGTGGTAGCAGATGAGCAATGGGCTCACATTGCAGCAAGGGAAATTGAGGTTGGATATTAGGAAAAACTCTCTCACTAGAAGGATAGTAAAGCACTGGAACAGGTTACCCAGGGAGGTGGTGGACTCCCCATCCTTGGAGGTTTTGAAGACCCGGGCTGACAAAGCAAGGGGCTAGACTAGATGTGGCCCCGAGGCCCCTTCCCACCCGAATTTTCTACGACTCTGTGAACCATCAACAAAGTCCTTCTGCTGGTACAATCATATCTAAATTACATTTCTATCACAAGGGCTGAGTCAGAGGGCGATGCCATCTTTCTAACACGCCCGGTGCTGACAAAGGCTCCCAGCACAACCCCACTCCGCACGAGACCCCCCCACCCCGGGCTCCCTGAAACCCTACAAGTCCTCACATAGACGCCTGCAGGCTCAAGAGCCGCTTCTTGGCACTAAAGAGCCGCTTCTCGGCAGTAAAGCCCCACTTGCCTACGTTGTATCATCGCCGTGCCTTGCAACAGCTGCAATAAACCCAGTCCTGCCAGCATGGGGTGCCCTGATACCCTAGACCCACCCGCGGGGAGCCCAGGCTGAGCCTACACCGCGCCGCGCCAGCAACCCCTTGACCACAGACCTCCTGGTGCCCAGGGTGGGAGATGGCAGGTGGCTGCCCCCGTGACGGGGTCGTGCCAGGCAGACTCACCCGTGTGAAGACACCAGGCAAATGCTCCTTTTATGACCCCCCCCACTTCCCTGTGGGGTGCTAGAGATACCCAGGGGGCACAAGGGGGGGCAGCAGGGGCTCCCCGGAGAGGTGGGGGGTATGCACTCCCCATGGGCCACACAGGAGGGTTGGGGATCCCAGGGGGGGCGGTGAAGGCACCTCCGAAGAGGGACCCAGGGGGGCACAGGGACCGTGAGGCGGGGGCTGCACAGGGTGGGGAGGGGGAGCAGGGGGCCCCCAGTGGGGCTTGGTGAGGGCCAGGCTGCATGGGGGGCAGCAGGGGTCCCCACGGGCTGCCTGGAGGCCGGGGCAGGGGCTCCCCAGGGGGCAGAGGCTGCAGGGGGGGGTCCCCAGCGGGAGCTGGGGGGGGGCAAGGGCTGCGTGAGGAGAGCTGGGCGAGGGGCTCCCCAGAGGGGGATGTGGGGGGTCGCGGCCGCCGTACCGGAGAGCCCCCCCGCGGCGGCCGTGGCGGGCTGGCGGAGCGGGGGCGCGAGGCCCCAGGCGAGGAAGGCCGAGAGCCCCATGGCGGTGCCGAGCGCGGCGTAGGCCAGGCGCAGCGCGAGCGGGCGGCCCGGCGCCATGACACCGCCCGGCGGGGTGGGGGTGAGGGGGGGCGGAGAGCGCCCCTGGCGGGCAGCGGCGTCACGCGCGCGACGCACAGCGCGGACCCTCTGCTCCGCCCCGCGCGCAGCGCCGGTCATGTGCCCGTGACGTCAGCTCGGGCGTGCGCAGGTGGCGCGGGTGACGTGTGTCGCCGCTTTCTCCTCCGCGGTGGCGGGACCGGGTTGGTGGCACGTGGCACGCGCGTGCTGCGCCCGGCACGCCTCCCCTTCCCCGCGCACGAGCGTCGCGTGGGCTCAGTCGTGCAAGAGGTGGCGGGGCCAGGCTGGCCGGTACCGCCGCTAGTGTCACAACCACGCGCGACGGGTTGTCTTCCCTTTTTCCCAGCTCGCAACCCCGTGCCACTGCTTGTCTTCCCGTTCACAACCACGTGCGACGACTTGTCTTCCCGCGTTCACAACCGCATGCGACAATGTCTTCCCGTGTTCACAACTGTGTGCAACCATTTGTCTTCCCGTGTTCACAAGCACGTGACGATTTGTCTTCCTGCGTTCACAACCGCGTGCAACGATTTGTCTTCCTGTGTTCACAACCACGCGCGACCATTTGTCTTCCTGTCTTCCCGTGTTCACAACTGCGTGCAATAATTTGTCTTCCCATTCACAACTGCGTGCGACTTTTCCCATGTTCACAACCATGTGCGACCATTTGTCTTCCCGTGTTCACAACCACGTGCAACAGTTACCTTCCTGTCTTCCCATGTTCACAACTGTGTGCAATGATTTGTCTTCCCATTCACAACCGCATGCGACTGTTTTCCCATGTTCACAACCATGTGCGACCATTTGTCTTCCCATGTTCACAACCACGTGCAACAGTTTGCCTTCCTGTCTTCCCATGTTCACAACTGTGTGCAATGATTTGTCTTCCTGTCTTCCCTCATTCACAACCCCATGCGACTGTTTGTCTCACCGTCTTCCCACGTTCGCAGCTGCATTCAGCGATTTGTCTTGCCGTCCTCCCGCGTTCACAGCCACGTACGACTTTCTGTCTTCCCGTCTTTCCGCATTCACAACCACGTGCGACTGTTTGTCTCACCGTCTTCCCACGTTCGCAACGATGTGCCGCTATTTGTCTCGCCATCTTCCCGTGTTCACAACCACGTGCAACTATTTGTTGTGCCTGAACCAGGCCAGCAGCACAGTCGCGTGTGCGACATGAGTGTAACTATCACCTGTTGTAGCTGTCATCCGTGCTTTTAACGTCTCCTGTTGTTCGGCAGGAGGGAAAGGGGGTTCGTTACCATTGTGGCACGGGCCCGTGGTCATCTGACCCCTCTGAACGCAGAAACCAGAAGCCTTTCTCGAGCACTTCTGCACTCTGCCTTGCACCCACCACGGTACCAGGCCAACCCCCCCACCCAGTGTGTCACTGGTTTCCTCCTACTTGAAAAACTCCTCATCTTCCTTAATTCTGCCAGCCGGGGGCATCTCCTCGTTACCGATTGCTTCCCCGGGGGCATTTCATGCCGTTCTGATGCATCTGATTTATTATTTGCTTCCCCTTTCTTCCCTTTGTTACACATGTGCTTTTAATAGCTGCTTTCACTTCCCTCCTGAGGTCCATTGCTTATTCAACCACCATTGTCTTCTTTCGCAATTGTGGGATTGTGGCTTTTGGGGCACCTAAAAAAAAAATGTTCTTAAATAGTTCCTAGCTTACGCGTCCGCACGACATATGATTGCAAAACTGGCAGCTACATGGCCCCCCGCCCCCCAGGAGCTGCAGAGGCCGGTGCCCTGCTGAGAGCCTGGGAAATAGTTATTTTGCCGGTTCCAAAAATTCACTCTTTTTTTCCCTTTGAATTCCCCATTTCTGCGTATGGGCCAAAGGGCAGATCCAGGCAGCTGGTATCCTAACTCCTGCCAGTGGAGGCTAGATGTGCCTGCTTGGTTGTGCGTGCATGTGTCTGTAGAGATGTGCGTGTGCGCGTGCACATGTGCGTGCATGTGTACGTGCATGTGAGTGCAATAGGAGTTTAAACTCTAGATGGCAGCATCTTCCTTTAGTTACTATACTTGGTTACAGGGAGAGAAACATCTGTTTGTCATTGTCATTGCTGTTATTATCATCATCATCATATTATTATCATTGTTATTCTTACCACTGTTATTGTAACCAAATTAATGTTAGATGATTATGATTATATAATTGTTATTGTTATTATTGTTGTCATAATCTTATTACTATTACTATTATTATTACTATTTCGCGGCTTCATGCAAACCTATAGGATAACAGAGGCCCTGCTCTAATCTGTTTATCATCTGAGATACAATAAACTAGGGTCTTATTCCTTCTCTTGCGCAGACATCCACCCTAGCTGATGGACTGTCCCCAGGGGAGCTGTGTATTTTGCCCATCCGGTCACCCCCAGGGACTTGTTCTTGTATCCACCTGTTTCACTGGATAGCTAAAGTCCCATTCCCTCCTGAAACCTGCTGCAGCCTCCT